>CM017767.1:6355170-6865951 GCA_008009225.1 Acer yangbiense
CGAGGATAGACTATGCTATATAATAGTACTCATTGATAACTCAAATGATACCACTTGCAACCATAAGTCCATCATTTATCTCATGATTTAGATAGACTCTTCGATTGTCCTAATAATGAAAAGACTATTATCTATTGAAGGTTCTAGATAAAGTATTTCATTGTGATCCAGTTCAATGCACCCAGTGCACTAGATTCTTTTACTCGAAGACCCTCCGATGATTTTAGACTCATCATAACACATTTGATCCCACTCAAATGCTAGTAAAAGAATTCTACAACTTTAACAAGATAAAGGTGCCCAACCTTTAACTTAAGTTGTGAACATTATCAAAGACTAACTAAAGAATTGTGTCTACCTTATACATATCCAGATGTACGAACAATTCTTCTTTTCTCATAGTCTTTTGACCTTATGATTATTTACTTTTGACAATTATAATAATTAAACTATAAATGCTATAAGATTTGTTAAACCAGAAATCACATTATTAATATGAATAGATGGTCAAAAACACTATTACACTCTTGCTATTGAGCATAATCTTAACAATCTCCCACTTGCGCTATAGCAAATGTGTCATATCTCTCATTCCCATGTTCTCACCCCTATATACTATTTCCCTTAAAAGGTGATACTTCCTTTCAATGTGTTTTCCTCTCTTATGACTTTTTGGTTCTTTCAAATTAGCCACTGCTCAACTGTTGTCACAGTAGATAGTGATCTGCTTATTCGCACTAGGAACCACTTTCAAATCAATCAAGAATTGCCGGAGCCAAACAGCCTCTTTGGCAGCCTCGCATGCAGCAACATACTCAGCTTCCATGGTGGAATCAGCAATACAAGATTGCTTGATACTCCTCCATATGACTGCTCCTTCTTCAATAGTAAACACAGCTCCTAATGTGGATTTTCTAGAGTCAGAATCTGATTGGAAATCAGAATCTGTATACCCAACAGGAACTAAATCCCCTCCAGAGTATACAAGCATATTATCTCTCGTTCTCTTAAGATACTTGAAAAGATACTTGACTGCCGTCCAGTGATCGGGACCAGGTTTCGATTGAAACCTGCTAACTATGCCAACAACAAAACAAATATCTGGTCTAGTGCAGAGCATTACATACATGAGACTTCCAATTGCCGAGGCATATGGAACTCTACTCATGAATTGCTCTTCATGCTCATTCTTAGGAACTTGTTCCTTAGAAAGTTTGATTCCATGTCTGAAAGGTAACATACCTTTCTTGGAATCCTGCATGGAAAACCTAGACAAGACCTTGTCTATGTATGAAGCTTGGGATAATGCAATAGTTTTATTCTTTCTATCCCTTATTACTTGGATACCTAGAATAAAACTTGCTTCTCCTAAGTCCTTCATATCAAATTGTTTTGCTAACCATTCTTTTTATTGATGTCAATACACCTACATCGTTTCCAATGAGTAGTATATCATCAACATAAAGAATCAGGAAAACCAACTTGTCGCCCTTAATCCTTTTGTATACACAAGGTTCGTCAGGATTCTGAATAAATCCAAAACCTTTGACAGCTTGATCGAACCTTATGTTCCAGGATATGGATGCTTGCTTTAATCCATATATGGATTTCTGCAACTTGCATACCTTTTCCATTTGGCCCTTTTCAATGAATCCTTCTGGTTGCATCATGTAGATGCTTTCGTCAAGACTTCCATTAAGGAAAACTGTGTTGACGTCCATTTGCCAAATCTCTAGATCTAAAGATGCTGCAATGGATAAGAGTATCCTAATGGATTTAAGCATGGCCACAGGAGAGAAGGTTTCCTCGTAATCGATACCTTCTTTCTATGTATACCCTTTAGCTACCAATCTAACTTTAAAGGTTTCCACCTTTCCATCCATACCTCTTTTCCTCTTGTATACCCACTTGCACCCAATGGGTTTTATCCCTTTAGGCAAGTCTACAAGAGACCAGACTTTGTTATCGAACATGGATTCAATCTCAGATTGCATTGCCTTTTGCCAATGGCGACTATCGACATCCTCCATTGCTTCCTTATACGTGTAGGGATCATCGTCGTCCGGGAGATTCTCCACTGATTCTCCCAGACCGATGCATCTTTCGGGTTGTGTTCTAACCCTCCCACTACAAATATACATTTTCCGAATGGGACTCCATCTTTTCTGTCTTTCCTTTTAACACATACGCAGGACAACCAAATATCCTTAAGTGTTGTAAACTAGGCTTGCACCCAGTCCACAACTCATGCGGTGTTTGAGGAACAGACTTAGATGGTACATTGTTTAGAATGTATATAGCAGTTTGTAAAGCATATCCCCAAAAAGAAATAGGAAGTGTTGAATAACTCAACATAGACCTAACCATGTCTAAAAGAGTTCTATTTCTCCTTTCTGCTACCCCATTCTGTTGAGGTGTACTAGGTGCAGAAAACTAAGAACTATCTCATTATCAATAAGATATTGCTGAAACTCACGAGATAGATATTCTCCACCACGATCAGATCTCAAGATTTTTATGTGTTTCTCAAGCTGATTTTCTACTTCAGCTTTGAATGCTTTGAACATGTCAAAAGCATCCGACTTATGTCGCATGAGATACATATAGCCAAATCTCAAGTAATCATCTGTGATGGTGATGAAGTACTCATATCCACCTCTAGCTTGAATGCTCATAGGACCACATACATCAGTGTGTATCAATCCTAAACATTTAGTGGCTTTTGCGCCTTTGGTCGAGAACGACCTTTTGGTCATTTTACCTTCCAAACAAGATTCACAAGTTGGTAGATCATCAACCTTTAAGTCACTTAAAGGTCCGTCACTTACCAATCTTTTTAATCCTATTAAGGTTAATATGACCTAGGCGTAAATGCCATAGGTAGGTTTCATCTATTGATAATTTTACTCTTTTATGATTAGGTTCCGTTAATTCTGTGTCTAACGAGTGAGAGATATTTTTATGCAAAAAGAATAAGCCGTTTTCCAATGTACCTTTGCAAATAAATTTGTTATTCTTACTAATAATAAAATCTTTATTAAAAGTAACCAAATATCCAAATTTATTCAAACAAGAAACTGAAATTAAATTTCTCTTGATTTGAGGTACATAATAAACGTCTATCAAATCTAAATGCCTAAAAGAATCTAGATTAACTCTAATATCTCCCACTGCACTTGCAGACACTAACGTTCCGTTGCCCAAACGCAAGTTGATTTCATTCTTATTCAACTTTCTCCTTTCTTGGAACCCCTGTAAGGAATAGCAAACATGATTTATGGCTCCAGAGTCTATGATCCAAGAATCTGTAGAATCTGCCAGAAAACATGTTTCAAGATAATTAATATTACCTTGTTCCTTCTTGTTCTGGGACTTTGGGCAATTTCTTTTCCAATGTCTCTTTTCACCACAAAGGAAGCACTTCCCTTTGATCTTGGTTACTTTCTTGGTCTCTTTCTTGGTAGGCCCAAGTTGCTTTTTCTTCTGTTGTTCCTTGACCTTTTGACGGGCCTTAACAGTAGCAACTTTACCAACCATATGAATCTGAGATTCATAAGTAGGAGCAGGTGGTTTAGGAGCAGACAGAATAAACTTATGTTTTTCAGCTTGCAGCAACAACCCAATTTTCCTTTTCCATGTGACATAATTATCTCCAGTTAAAATATTATCTTTTAAGATATTCATTAGGGATGGGGTCATGATTTCTGAATATAACAAAAATATATATGAGTAAATAATCATGATAAAGCACTTAATCCTTTTGTATACACAAGGTTCGTCAGGATTCTGAATAAATCCAAAACATTTCACAGCTTGATCAAACCTTATGTTCCAGGATCTGGATGCTTGCTTTAATCCATATATGGATTTCTGCAACTTGCATACCTTTTCCATTTGGCCTTTTTCAATGAATCCTTCTGGTTGCATCATATAGATGCTTTCGTCAAGACTTCCATTAAGGAAAGCTGTCTTGACGTCCATTTGCCAAATCTCAAGATCTAAAGATGCTGCAATGGATAAGAGTATCCTAATGGATTTAAGCATGGCCACAGGAGAGAAGGTTTCCTCATAATCGATACCTTCTTTCTGTGTATACCCTTTAGCTACCAATCTAGCTTTAAAGGTTTCCACCTTTCCATCCATACCTCTTTTCCTCTTGTATACCCACTTGCACCCAATGGGTTTTATCCCTTTAGGCAAGTCTACAAGGGACTAGACTTTGTTATCGAACATGGATTCAATCTCAGATTGCATTGCCTTTTTCCAATGGCGACTATCGACATCCTCCATTGCTTCCTTATACGTGTAGGGATCATCGTCGTCTGGGAGATTCTCCACTGATTCTCCTAGACCGATGTATCTTTCAGGTTGTGTTCTAACCCTCCCACTACGACGAGGAATGGTAGGTTGTTGATCTTGTGTTGGATCGGAACTTACAATTGGGTTAGGTTGTGTAACCTCTCGTGGAATTGTATCTCCTGACATCTCATTCAGGACAATTCTACTTCTAGGCACAAAATCAGTCATATAGTCCTTTTCCAGAAATTTAGCATTTGTCGAAATAAATACTTTAAGATCTGAAGGACTATAGAAATAATATCCTTTAGTTTCTTTTGGATACCCTACAAATATACATGTTTCCGAATGGGACTCCATTTTTTCTGTCTTTCATTTTAACACATGCGCAGGACAACCAAATATCCTTAAGTGTTGTAAACTAGGCTTGTGCCCAGTCCACAACTCATGCGGTGTTTTAGGAACGAACTTAGATGGTACATCGTTTAGAATGTATATAGCAGTTTGTAAAGCATATCCCCAAAAAGAAATAGGAAGTGTTGAATAACTCAACATAGACCTAACCATATCCAAAAGAGTTCTATTTCTCCTTTCTGCTGCCCCATTCTGTTGAGGTGTATCTAGTGCAGAAAACTGAGAAACTATCCCATTATCAATAAGATATTGCTGAAACTCACCAGATAGATATTCTCCACCACGATCAGATCTCAAGATTTTTATGTGTTTCTCAAGCTGATTTTCTACTTCATCTTTGAATGCTTTGAACATGTCAAAAGCATCCGACTTATGTCGTATGAGATACACATAGCCAAATCTCGAGTAATCATCTGTGAAGGTGATGAAGTACTCATATCCACCTCTAGCTTGAATGGTCATAGGACCACATACATCAGTGTGTATCAATCCTAAACATTCAGTGGCTCTTATGCCTTTGGCCGAGAACGACCTTTTGGTCATTTTACCTTCCAAACAAGATTCACAAGTTGGTAGATCATCAACCTTTAAGTCACTTAAAGGTCCGTCACTTACCAATCTTTTAATCCTATTAAGGTTAATATGACCTAGGCGTAAATGCCATAGGTAGATTTCATCTATTGATAATTTTACTCTTTTATGATCAGGTTCCGTTAATTCTGTGTCTAACGAGTGAGAGATATTTCTATACAAGAAGTATAGACCATTTTCCAATGTACCTTGGCAAATAATTTTGTCATTCTTACTAATAATAAAAACTTTATTAAGAGTAACCGAATATCCAAATTTATTCAAACAAGAAACTGAAATTAAATTCCTCTTGAATTGAGGTACATAATAAACGTCTATCAAATCTAAATGCCTTCTAGAATCCGAATAAACTCTAATATCTCCCACTGCACTTGCAGACACTAACGTTCCGTTGCCCAAGCGCAAATTGATTTCATTCTTACTCAGCCTTCTCCTTTGTTGAAACCCCTGCAAGGAATAAAAAACATGATTAGTGGCTCCAGAGTCTATGATCCAAGAATCAGTAGAATCTGCTAGAAAACATGTTTCAAGATAATTAACATTACCTTCTTCCTTCTTATTCTGGGACTTTGGGCAATTTCTTTTCCAATGTTTCTTTTCACCACAAATGAAGCATTTCCCTTTAATCTTGGTTACTTTCTTGGTCTCCTTCTTGGTAGGCCCAAGTTGCTTTTTCTTCTGTTATTTCTTGACCTTCTGACGGGTCTTAACAGTAGCAACTTTACCAACCATATGAATCTCTTGACCTTTGCTTATCACAAAGATCTTTTCAGCACTTTGAACATCTTGCATCAGGCCTTGTAAGGTGTATTCCTTTTTGTTCAAAGTGTAGTCCAATTTGAACTGATCAAAAGAATCTGACAATGAATTGACAACCATATCAATTTTTGTCTCACCATCTATCTCAGCGCCATGCAGTTCAGCAATGTTGAGATGTGCTATGACTTTCATCATGTGATCCTTCACAGCCTGTCCAGGTTTCATCCTAAGATTCATAAAAGCAGTCACTGCCTCTCTCTTAGTCGTCCTAGACTTCATAGCAAACATCTCCTCTAGAGACATCATAATATCAGCAGCAGACTCCATTCCTTCATGCTGCTGTTGCAACACGTCGGAGATAGTAGCCATAATGTAACATTTGGCCATATCATCTGAAGTCTTCCACTGCTCATACTCATCGCTTTGCATTATGCTAGATTCATTATTAGGAGCAGGTGGTTTAGGAGTAGTTAGAACAAACTTATGTTTTTCACTTTGCAGCAACAACCCAATTTTCCTTTTCCATGTGACATAATTATCTCCAGTTAAAGTGTTATCTTTCAGGATGTTCATAAGTGATGGGGTCATGATTTCTGAATAAAACAAAAATTATATGAGTAAATAATCATGATAAAGCACTTTTAAATATTTATCTTGAATTAAATAAATAACTCAATCGTAAAAATTCAACGGTGATCCAACACCCATAAATGTTACGCCTCCTTTGGGAGTTCGCACCATTTACTAGTTAGACTAGGTCCCACCTAATTGTTAACATAACAACCAGCGTTTTCAATTTTAGCCTTACAAATTTACTGACAAGAACTCTTGGGAGGATATCAATAAAATTACACTGAGTGTGTTACCAAGATATCGACCCTCAATTTTCTCTCACGAAAATCCCTCCTTGGGGAGTAGATCTCGTTTGAGTCCATTGTCTAATCTATCCTTGTAAGGAAGTATGTTGCTAAATTCCATTCATGGACGCCCCTTGGGGGGATTACCAATAAATAATAAAGCTCAACTAATCTTGGAGGCCATAGGTGTTACAAAACACCTTCTCCCACTCAATTATTTAAGGCGTGTGATTAAATCCCATAAAATGATTTACCAAGTTATCTAGATGCCAATTTAGATACCTAAATCATTCAATGCATGTTCATACCAAAAGAGATATATGAGTGGCACTCCTATTCTATATGACATGTTATCATACAATAACAAGTATTGTAATATTTATGCAAAAAATAAATAGCCACAATTTTGGTCCATCCTAGAAAAGCAAGTAAATTACAATTGTTTAGAAATACAAGATTTTCAAGTGGCCATCAACCATACGCTCATCCCTCGGCTTCCTCCCATGGGCGAACACACCCCACAACCCCACAACCTCACAAATGGGTTGCTATGCGCAGCCCATGAGACCACATAGGGTTGCCAGGCGGAGACCACATAGGGCTGCCATGCGCAGCCCACCAAGATATGGGTTTGCCATGCGCAGCCCAATCCACTCCTAGGGTGCGCACGGTGCTCGTTCTAGGTTCCGGTTGCTTCCTTTTTCTTCAAGTCTTCGAAACTTCAATGCTTGAACATATTACAGCAGTATTTAAACTAAAACAATACTGCAGTATTTTTTATTTTTTTTATTTTATTCACTGCAGTACTTTTTACAAAAAAAAAAACTGCACTTAAAATTAAATAAAAAACTGCAGTAAATTAACATATATAAAATACTGCACTATTTAAATACAATAAAAATAAAAGAAAAACTAGCAACTATCAAGAAGAATTATGGCAATGATAGACCACCCTTCTTGTTACAATTCCATAACAAAAATTACATTGAAAATCTAGGACCAAAATCGAGCAACAACAATCCACATAAAAACATATATAAATCCAAACATCCACATGTAATTATATATGCGAATACCTAGAGTGCCATCTCTTTCTAAACATGCATAATCACAATAAAAAGAAATAGATTCACGTATATATACGTTAATTAATTAAAAGGGTTCAACCTAGGCTTTGATACCAATTGTATGGAAAAATCGTAGTACACGTAGCGGAAGCGAGACTAAAAAGAGATTTAGTATGTTTTAAAATTTTTCCTTTGATGAACCTTAACCCTTTAAATTAATTAAACATACATATAAAGTAACAAAAAGTAGAATACTTTTTGTCGCGTGATCCGATTGACTTACGTCGATTGTAATCCGCAAGATCTTCAATCCTAGCACGAACGTGAATTACCTAGGAGCGTGGTCTCCCTTTTCTTTGAATTGCGTACCTGAGAATGGATAAACAGACTTTTTTTTTCTTTTTGTTAGTCACAAAACAACCAAAAGACTACAAAGATTATTCCGGTCACTTTTGAGTTCTCAATCTAATGATCGAAACTCGCGTGAACCTAATTCAATGTTGTACACACAAGCTTATTAATGAACAAGCAATTAGTGTACTATCAAAAGAATAATCTTTTTTTTTTTTTTTTGTCTTGGTAGAATAATCAAACACTTTTCCAATGAGTATGAGAAGAAGAAGAAAATTTGATTCAGTAAACTTAGGGGTGGCCGAACACTATATTATTTCTTATATAGGGTGGCCGAATTTTCTTCTCTTTTTCTTTTAGGGTTGCTGAAATCTACTTGTTGTTCTATTAGGGTTGCCGCAATTCCTCTACAAAAAAGGATTTGTGTTGTACCCTAATTCACATCAACTTTAGACTCCTAACCCTAATACAACTCATAAGTATTTTTATTCTTTTATTGACTTAATAAAAAGACTTCTTATTTGATTAAATAAATAAACTTAATTATTTATTTTCTTACCAAATAAGTCTTTTACTTTTAGTATACTACTACCAATAGTATAATTCTAGGAAACATATTTCCTAATCAGAAAAAGATTTTGTTTCTTAATTAAATAATTAATTAATAAATTAATTAATTCTCATTTAATCAAACAATAAAATAAAATAATATTTTTGACTAATAATATAGCCTTACGCCACATTAAATATATGGGCCAAATATTATTTCCTTATTTTATTTAATCCATTGGACTTTAAATAAAAAGCCCACATGTGAACCAGACCCATTCTTACTAAAAGAAACAAGCCCACATGCCTTTCATTAATATATTAATATAATTGATCAGCCCATTAAACAAATAATGTGCAAATTATATTCTTAATATATTAAATGCAATTCTAGATGGACCCATAAATTGGTCCGGTAGAATATATCAAGTGATCCATGCAAGTCCGTGTGGATTGGGGATCTTGGCGAGCTATCTAAATTTAAGCTTCAATAGACATAACCTAATCACAATCAACAAATGATTCACTTAGGTCCGATCCATTAATTTTAACTCATTCCACTAAAGAGCTAAAATTGAACTCTTAAATAAAGATAGAATAAGAAGATGTTCCTCATTCATACCCTAGACAATCATGTTGGAGATAGTGTATCCTCGTGATTAATATCAGTAATCGCCAAGAGTTCATAGACCGCCTATAACTCTCCAAGTTACCATATTTACTCATATGACCACGTTTTGAACTTGGATATTTTGACTTGTCCAGAAGCCATGTTTTCAATAGTCACTATCGAAAACTCAACGTTGAGATTTAATATCCAATTACCTCAAAACATCCATATGATGATATTATACTCTCATTTAATAAATGGAGCCACGATGTCCATATCTATAAATGAAGTCCTCTATCGATTAACAAATGAATATCACCAAACTATCGAGGATAGACTATGCTATATAATCGTACTCATTGATAACTCAAATGATATCACCTGCAACCATAAGTCCATCATTTATCTCAGGATTAAGATAGACTCTCCGATTGTCCTGATAATGAAAAGACTATTATCTATTGACGGTTCTAGATAAAGCTTTTCATTGTGATCCTGTTCAATGCACCCAGTGCACTAGATTCTTTTACTCGAAGACACTCCGATGATTTTAGACTCATCATATCTCATTTGATCCCACTCAAATGCTAGCAAAAGAATTCTACAACTTTAACAAGATAAAGGTGCCCAACCTTTAACTTAAGTTGTGAACATTATTCAAGACTAACTAAAGAATTGTGTCTACCTCATACATATCCAGATGTACGAACAATTCTTCTTTTCTCATAGTCTTTAGACCTTATGATTATTTACTTTGACAATTATAATATTAAACTATAAATGCTATAAGATTTGTTAAACCAGAAATCACTTTATTAATATGAAAAAGATTGTTAATTACAACATTACAGTCTTGCTATTGAGCATAATCCTAACAAAAAACACATTGAAAGAAAGTATTATCTTTTAAGGGAGATTGTTCAAAGGGGTGACGTGACGATTACCAAAATCGCGTCAGCCGAAAATCTAGCAGATCCCTTCACAAAGGCTCTACCTCAGAAGAGTTTCGATGGGCATCTAGAGAACATGGGCACGAGAGATATGACACATTTGCAATAGCGCAAGTGGGAGATTGTTAGGATTATGCTCAATAGCAAGAGTATAATATTGTAATTAACAATCTTTTCATATTAATAAAGTGATTTCTGGTTTAACAAATCTTATAGCATTTATAGTTTAATATTATAATTGTCAAAGTAAATAATTATAAGGTCTAAAGACTATGAGAAAAGAATAATTGTTCGTACATCTGGATATGTATGAGGAAGACACAATTCTTTAATTAGTCTTGAATAATGTTCACAACTTAAGTTAAAGGTTGAGCACTTTACCTTGTTAAAGTTGTAGAATTCTTTTGCTAGCATTTGAGTGGGATCAAATGAGTTATGATGAGTCTAAAATCATTGGAGGGTCTTCGAATAAAAGAATCCAGCGCACTGGGTGCATTGAACTGGATCATAATGAAAAGCTTTATCTAGAACCGTCAATAGATAATAGTCTTTTCATTATCAGGACAATCGGAGAGTCTATCTTAATCCTGAAATAAATGATGGACTTATGGTTGCAAGTGGTATCATTTGAGTTATCAATGAGTACGATTATATAGCATAGTCTATCCTCGATAGTTTGGTGATATTCATTTGTTAATCGATAGAGGACTTCATTTATAGATATGGACATCGTGGCTCCATTTATTAAATGAGAGTATAATATCATCATATGGATGTTTTGAGGTAATTGGATATTAAATCTCAACATTGAGTTTTCGATAGCGACTATTGAAAACATTGCTTCTGGACAAGTCAAAGTATCCAAGTTAAAAACAAGGTCATATGAGTAAATATGGTAACTTGGAGAGTTATAGACGGTCTATGAACTCTTGGCGATTACTGATATTAATCACGAGGATACACTATCTCTAATATGATTGTCTAGGGTATGAATGAGGAACATCTTCTTATTCTATCTTTATTTAAGAGTTCAATTTTAGCTCTTTAGTGGAATGAGTTAAAATTAATGGATCGGACCTAAGTGAATCATTTGTTGATTGTGATTAGGTTATGTCTATTGAAACTTAAATTTAGATAGCCCGCCAAGATCTCCAATCCACACGGACTTGCATGGATCACTTGATATATTCTACCGGACCAATTTATGGGTCCATCTAGAATTGTATTTAATATATTAGGAATATAATTTGCACATTATTTATTTAATGGGCTGATCAATTATATTAATATATTAATGAAAGGCATGTGGGCTTGTTTCTTTTAGTAAGAATGGGTCTGGTTCACATGTGGGCTTTTTAATTAAAGTCTAATAGATTAAATAAAATAAGAAAATAATATTAAGCCCATATATATATGATGTGGGCGGCAGGTCTAATAAATTAGTCTAAGGTATTATTTTATTTTATTGTTTGATTAAATGAGAATTAATTAATTATTTAATTAAGAAACAAAATCTTTTTCTGATTAGGAAATATGTTTCCTAGGTTAAATACTATTGGTAGTAGTATTCGAAAGATAAAAGACTTATTTGGTAAGAAAATAAATAATAAGGTTTATTTATTTAATCAAATAAGAAAGTCTTTTATTAAGAATTAAACACTTATGAGTTGAATTAGGGTTAGGATTCTAAAGTTGATATGAATTAGGGTAAAGCACAAACTCTCTTTAGTAGAGAATTCGGCCAACCCTAATACACATCATAAGGAGAATTCAGCCAACCCTAGTAGAATGAGAAGTAGAATTCGGCCACCCTATATAATACACATTATAGGGTTCGGCCACCATGAAGCTCTCTAATTGATTCACTTGATCAACTTCTTCTTCTTCTAGCTTGAATAATTCTCATAGACAAGTGTTTGATTTTTTCGGCCAAGACACAAGAGAGAAGAGATTATTCTATTTCGATAGTACAGTCATTGCTTATACATCAATAGGCTTTTGTGTACAACTTCGAATAAGGTTCACGCGAGTTTCGATCATTGGATTGAGAACTCAAAAGTGACCGTAATAATCTTTGTAGTCTTTTGGATGTTTTGTGAACAACGATATGAAAAAGAGATTTTGTTTATCCATCCTTAGGTACGCAATTCAAAGAAAAGGGAGACCACGCTCCTAGGTGATTCACGTTCGTGCTAGGATTGAAGATCTTGCGGATTACCATTGACGCAAGTCAATCGGATCACGCGACAAAAGGTATTCTACTTTTATTAATATATATATGTGTTTAATTAATTTAAAGGGTTAAGGTTCATCAAAGGAAAATTTTTAAAATATACTAAACTTGTTTTTAGTCTCGCTTCCGCTGCGTTGACTGTATTTTTCACTACATAGTGAACCTAGTCCGATTGCTTACGAATTAAGCAACCTAATCCCGATCACAACACAGGACTTAATTCTCTTTGAAGAGATTAACACACTAAGTGAATATATGAATATCCAAATGCAACATAGAGCAAGGGAAACCCTATATGCTTATCTAAGATGATGAATTTGCAATTAGAACAATCCTAGATATTAAAACTAAATGACATGTCAAATAGCTTAGATAATCATTGATTATAAAAACCTAGATATCTATCACAATACAACACTCAATCAAAATATCACAAATAATCTCTATCTTGTATTTAGCATATTATCTAAAAACATACAAGTAATCTAAGAGATGTCTTAATATGAAAAACACTAAAATTAGATGAGATTAGTGAAGAACATACCAAGGAAGATGTGATGATCCAGAAACATACATGGATGCATTCTATGAAGGCATAGTTGATGCAATATGAAATTTGATGCAAAAGGGATTTGATTTGAGTGGTCAAAGGTGAGTTCTTGATTTAATTTTCTCTCAAAATTCTCTCTTTTAAGTTTAGGGTTCTTGGAGTAAAAAGAACTTATTCAAAGAATGAGAAAGTGAGATATTTATAGACACCAAAAATAGAGCATGTGAAAAGACAAGTATGCCTCTGAAACGCACCGATCATTTGTTTCAATCGACGGCCAGGCCGCCGATCATAACCGCCGAATTGAACCCGAGAAGAACAGGGGAACAACGGCGGTTTCAATCGGCGGTTTCGTAACCGTCGATCCAACCTTCGAATCAAACTCGAGAGATTAAATCGATCAGGTATGAACGACAGTTTTGAACGGCAGTCGTGACCGCCGATCGTAACTGCAGAATTGCTCCAGACACTTCTGGATGCAAACGGCGGTTTCATTCGACGGCCAGGCCGCTGATCATAACCGCCGATCACCAACAGAGGTGAAAACCATGGAGAAGCCAATAGCATTCTCCGTAGGCGGTCTTCGCGTAAAACTAAGCACATTCTAGTGCATGCACGGACGTTTCCGAATACTATCGGAAAACGAATTACAAGACACAAATACACATAACAAGATACAACATCAAAGTGCAAATGTGAAATGTGATATGTGAAGAGTATGCACACAAATGCAAGAATGCTAAGTGTGTGTGTGCAATCTAAATCTCTTCAAAGAAAACCAAGCACTAGAGAATATACCTTTGTCGTGCTTGTCCCTTGAGGTCTTGAAAGGGCCTTCTAGCTTGAAGTACAATCACCTAAACTACCCTTACACAATAAACCCCAACACATGGTTTGTCCATGAAATAAGCCAATTAAAGAATGGAAATCCTTACAATCTCCCCCTTTGGCTATTTCGTGACAAAACCACCACTCACATTGATCCTCACAATCATAATAGAATCTACGGGATAATAAAGATATTCTACATTACAAAGAGATATAAGAGTATATAAAAGAAAACTTCAAGTCTTCAATCTCTTGTAGAATTATCAACCCTTCAAAACAAAAGATTATACTTTACAAAGCAAGAGTATGTGAGAATAAAACAAGCATTTGCATTTAAGAAATTAGGTACAACATCATGCAATGTATGTGTATGCAATGCTCCCCCTCAACGGGTTACTTCCCCTCAATGAATATTCTCCCCAACATGCACAATTGCCGCTACAATTTGCAACTCCCCTTACCACAATCTACTCCCCCTTTTTGTCATGATATAGGCAAAGGAGTAGTCCCCACCCGGGTCACTCTTAGCAAAGAGAGATAGTAGCATGCAAGATATTTGCATAATAATATAAGTCACTTTATGCATCCCAAATAATTGAAGAGAAACAAGGAGATTTATTTGAAAGAAAATGTGTGAATCAAATATGCTTTGTATACAAGACATGTAGCATTCAAGTCCAAAATACAATGGTATTTGGTAAAGCAAATGATAAAGGTTTCTAATAAGAATTCAAACCAATTTCACCATTGTCATGAGAAAAGCAAGGATATAGAGATTTCATTGATTTTAATAAAAGAGCAACTATATCCAACTTTATAAGCGAAACATGGCATGAGTGACTTTGCACCCTATTTGATTTTTCAGGATAAGATATCCGTATAATAGTAGCCATGTTCAACCAATAAAGAAAGAGAGACATTTGGATTTTTTAGGTCCTTTGAACGGATACAAGATCCTTTATTCATTTTGAGTCTCATAAGTCATCACACAAGTTTTGCATTTTAAGAATATGCAATCATCAATTCATGCTTTTCATGTGAGCATGTTATATGAATTTCATGCTATTTCATTTGTCCGTAGAATGTTAGAAAAGAATCATCATGTCATGGAGATAACTATAGGTCATTCAAATCATACTTCCTATGTAAATCTCCTAGTCCAAAAATGCATGTTTGAACATAAATATGACATGGATTGTAAACAAGCATGGTTCACACTTATTGAAATGAAAACATATATACAAATGTGCAACCAAGCTTACTCAAACAATTAAAAGAAGAAGCATAAGATATTTCAAATTTTTTTGCAAGTGATAAGAATGCAAAATAGCTCTCTTTGCTTGAGTTCCCCATATGGGGTCAATCATAAATCACATCACTCCACAAGACATATCCCAATAGATCTACTAAGTGTTTTAAATCGAGTAGCATCTAAGGGTTTAGTAAATAAGTCCGCAAGTTGATCATTAGTACCTACATGTTCAAGTACTATGCATTTATTTTCAACAAGCTCTCTAATGAAATGATGGCGGATGTCAATATGCTTAGTTCTAGAGTGCTGTACCGGATTCTTGGAAATATTTATAGCACTCATAATATCACAAAAGAGAGTGAGTGTACCTTGGTTGAATCCGTAGTCTACTAGCATTTGCTTCATCCATAGGAGTTGTGTGCATCCACTCCCCACGGCTATATACTCGTACTCGGCCTCGGCCGTGGACAAAGAAATCGAGTTTTGCTTCTTGCAAAACCAAGACACCAAGTTGTTGCCTAGAAAGAAGCAACCGCCCGATGTGCTCTTCCTATCATCGCAATTTCCTGCCCAATCCGCATCACTAAAGCCTACAAGACTTGCATTAGTGTTAAAAGAGTACTAAATCCCATAGTTGGATGTCCCATTCACATAACAAATGATTCTCTTAATGGAAGAGAGATGGGACTCCTTAGGATTCGCTTGGTACCTGGCACACACACTCACACTAAAAGATATATCGGGCCTACTTGCGGTCAAATAAAGCAAGCTACCTATCATGCCCCAATATGAAGTTTGTTCCACACTTTTTCCACTTGCATCCTTGCTAAGCTTCAAGGTGGTACTCATAGGTGTATCACAATGTTTGGTATTTTCAAGACTAAACTTCTTCACTAGGTTCATAGCATATTTGGCTTGGGTTATAAAAATCCCATCATTCATTTGCCTAATTTGTAAACATAGGAAGTAACTAAGCTCACCAACAAGACTTATTTCAAATTCATGAGACATGACATCAATAAATTATTGGACTTTGGTGTTGTTGGTTGAGCCAAATACAATGTCATCAATATAGAATTGAGCTATAAATAACTCATCTTTGTTTCTCTTGATGAACAAGGTCTTGTCAACACTACCTCTTGTGTAGTCATTGTCAACAAGAAATTGAGTGAGGCGTTCATACCAAGCCCTCGGTGCTTGTTTCAACCCATATAAAGCCTTTTTGAGGCGATAGACATGGTTGGGGTGGTGTGCATCCACAAACCCCTTGGGTTGTTCAACAAACACTTCCTCTTGCAAGAAGCCATTTAGGAAGGCACTCTTGATGTCCATTTGGTGTAGAACTTGTGAATACACGAGATGGACAAGAGAAGCCTAATGGACTCTAAACGGGCAACGGGAGCAAATGTCTCCTCAAAGTCGATACCCTCAATTTGAGAGTACCCTTGTGCTACAAGTCTAGCCTTGTTCCGCACTATGTTGCCATCCTCATGGAATTTGTTCCTATAAATCCATTTAGTGCCTATAACATGTGTGCTTTTAGGCCTAGGAACTAGAGTCCAAACCTCATTCCTTTCGAATTGGTTTAGCTCTTCTTGCATGGCAAGAACCCAAAACTCATCATTTAAGGCTTCATCAACCTTTTTGGGTTCAATTTGTGAGGCGTAGCAAGTGAAGCTAATTAGATTAGCTATTTAACGCCTAGTCCTAACACCCTCATTCACATCTCCAATAACATCTTATTTGTTATGGAGTCTTCTAACCCATGGAGGGGATTCATTAGAGTCCATATGAGGAACTCTATCAAGAGGTTGTGTATCCTCATTATTACCATTGGACGTCCCAAGAATAGGAGTCTCCACAACCTTCTCCAAGGGAGAATCATCATTTAAAA
The DNA here is from genome assembly GCA_008009225.1 of Acer yangbiense. Classification (NCBI taxonomy): domain Eukaryota; kingdom Viridiplantae; phylum Streptophyta; class Magnoliopsida; order Sapindales; family Sapindaceae; genus Acer; species Acer yangbiense. Next base: position 6,372,372 of record CM017767.1, read on the forward strand.
CTACCTCCTCCTCATGGTTAATAGACTTAAGCCTTTCATCATTAAAGACTACATTAGATGATTCCATGACACTTAGAGTCTTTAAATTGAAAACTCTATAGGCTCTACTATTTAAGGCATAGCCAATAAAGATACCCTCATCACTCTTAGCATCAAATTTGCCAAGTTGATCACGGTCATTTAAAATGTAGCATTTGCTTCCAAAGGAGTGGAAGTAGCTAACATTTGGCCTTTTGCCTTTCCATAGCTCATAGGAGGTATTTCTAGTTTCGGGCCTTAGGAAAACTCTATTTCCTATATAGCAAATCGTATTGATGGCTTCGGCTTATAGGTACCTAGGGACATTGTTACTAAGCAACATCACACGAGCCATCTCTTGAAGGACCCTATTTTTCCTCTCAACAACTCCATTTTGTTGAGGTGTCCTAGGAGCCAAAAACTCATGGGAGATGCCTAAACCATTACAATAGGTTTCAAAGGTGGCATTCTCAAATTCCCTCCCATGGTCACTTCTAATCCGTTTAATACTTTTAATGTTAGAGTTCATTTCATTTTGAAGTTTATTACAAAGCATTTTAAACTTATCAAAAGTTTCGGATTTTTCTCTAAGAAAATATGTCCATGTGAACCTAGAGAAATCATCAACACAAACAAAGATGTATTTCTTTCCACCTAAGCTTTCGGTTTGCATAGGACCCATGAGGTCCATGTGGAGAAGCTCTAGGGGCTCCTTGGTGGAGAGATACTTGCCCTTTTTGTGCATGCTTTTGGTTTGTTTTCCTTGTTGGCAAGGTCCACAAACACCATTGGCTTTCTTCCCAAGCTTAGGGAGGCCTCTCACACAATTGAACTTTCCAAGGGTTCGTAAATCCCTAAAGTTCATGTGGCCAAGTCTTTCATGCCACAACTCAATTTGCTCATCCATGGACACATTGTTTGAGACTATTCTAGCTTCAAGACAATAGCAATTGTCACTAGATCTCATACCTTTCCACAAGGTTTGTCCATCGGGCTTTAGGATAGAGCAATCATCTTTACAAAATAAGACGGAATATCCTTCATCACTAAGGTGTGATATGCTTATCAAATTGACTTTCAAGCCATCAACAAATAAAGCATTGGATAAGGAGGGTAATCCGGGAATGGAAATGGTTCCTTTCCCTACAACTCTCTTTTTGGATCCATCACCAAAGGTGACACATCCTCCTTCCTCCATAACAAGAGTCTTGAAGAAACTCTTGTTTCCCATCATGTGCCTAGAGCACCCACTATCTAAGTACCAAAAATTAGAAGAATTTGCCTTCAAGGCTATTTGAGCAACATGGCAAACATTTTCATTCTTTCTAATCCACCTAGAAACAATCTTACCTTTCTTAGTAGTCTTTGGTACATGGGTTCTAGATGTCCTAGGATTATGCACATCAATATTATCATTTCTAGGAGCATGCATCTTGGCTCTATTCTTTCTCTTTTCAATCATGCTTCGTGTTTTACACATTTTAATATATCGAAAGCAATTTGGTCTAATATGACCATCAAATCCACAAAAATGACATGTAGGAATAAAATAAGGAATCATACCTTATCCTAGAGCATGCATGTGAGCTTGTCCATGTCTTTGTGGTTGAGTGGGTTCAATCCATCTTTGTTGTTAAACCGGTCTAACTTGCTTCCTAGCTTGAGGTTACATGATTGGTCTCTTTCCTTTGTGAGCCAATTGTTGAGGAATGTTAACTTGAGGGACCCTAGAGGGTTGAGCTTGAGGTTGCCTTCTTGGCACCATCTTCACTTGTGCATTTGAACATTGTCCTAGTTCTAACTTATTCCTAGGAGTTTGCACCAATGAAGCTTCTTCGTTCCCCAAACTCTTGACAAACACGGTCTTGTTAGAGGTTGAGATCTTCTTGCCATCTTCATACCCAAGACCCCTTTTGTCACACGGACTCTTTCCAACACCAAGTATATGGTCAAGCTTCTTGGTGCTAGAATCCATCCTAGCTAATGATTCTAAAGCTTTATCAAGCTCCCTCTTCAAACCTTCTTCATTCCTCTTAGATAAGACTAACTCCTTTCTTAGCTTATCTTCCATCTTCTTGAATTTTTCCACTTGTTCACTTAAGTGGTCATTATGTGATAAAAGCTCAAGATTCTCTTCTCTCAACATCTTGATCTTTCTTGTGCTCTTGATTACTAAATCATTAAACTCGGCATGGTATTTAGTAAGCACCTTTTTCTTCACAAATCCATTTATGGAGTTAGATGAGGAATCACTTTCTTCTTCACTTGAGTCATTTTCCTCTTGACTCATTTCCTCTCTTTCACTAGCACTTTTGCTTTTATGGGAGGAGGCAAAAGCTATGAGGTTAGCCATGAGCTCTTCATCATCTGAAGACTTATCTCCCTAATTGGAGTCATCACTACTACCACTCCATGTGGCGGCCATCACTTTACCCTTCTTCTTGTCATTGTGATTAGCACATTCGGGGGCAAAGTGACCTATGCCACCACACTCGAAGCATCAGACCCCTTTCCTTTCGGTCCTTTCTTGCCTAGGTTCAAACTTCTTGAATGGACCATTTTTCTTCAAATCTTGACATTTTGATCCAAAGCCATTTCTCCTAAACTTCATAACCTTGTTGAACCTTTTTACAAATAAGGCGAGGTCTTCGTCCGAGTCATTCTTTGCCTCTTTTTCATCCTTAGAGGCTTTCAAAGCAATTCCCTTTTGCTTTTTAGGAGGTGTGGAGGAAGGACCCTTCCTAGACTCATAAGCTAGAAGTCTCCCAATCACCTCACCCGGCTTCATATCCTTATATCCACTATTTTCTTCTAAAGCCGTTACCTTCGATTCAAACCTATCGGGAAGCGATCTCATAATCTTTTGCTTGATCCTTCTATCCGAATAAGGATCACCAAGTTGATGACTTTGGTTGACTATGTCCATCAATTTGATCTCGAAATCGTTGAAGCATTCATTCTCCTCCATCTTGAGCAACTCGAATTGAGTTTGGAGGACTTGAAGCTTAGAGTCCTTCACCACTTCGGTTCCCTCATGTGCAATCTCTAGGATTTCCCATGCCTCTTTAGCTATCCTAGTATTTTGAATCAATTTATATTGATTTTCATCCATTGCACATAGGATGGCATGCATTGCCTTCCTATTCCATTTTGATGCCTCAAACTCTTGCGCGTTCCATTGTGCCTTAGGCTTGAGCACATCCTCTCCTCCACCCGTAGGAGTCATCATGGGTGATGTATAGCCGTCTTCAACCGCCATCCAAGCTCGGTCATGGATTTGACATATGTACGACTCCATCTTGCCTTTCCAAGAGGCATAATTCAACTCGGTAAGAAGCGGAGGCCTTGTGCTAGAAGCACATTTGTTGCCACTACCATTTCCACCGTTTCCACTCATAGTGTTTATGAATGAATGAAATGAATGCAAATATATGAATGATCAAAAATCACACAAAATGCAAAACACACCAAAATAAGCAAGGATCACCTAAGTATATCTAGGAACCCGCTCTGATACCAATTGAAAGTTCTCACAGTGTGTTAAATATTAATCTAGAGAGGGAGTGAATAGATTTTAATCGTTATTACCCAATTTTCGCATACAAGTCAATTTTATGAAAATGCCCCTAACCAGTCAAAAAGACATACAAGTGTAATATGGTGCGGAATGTAAAGCACACTTGATGTTTGCGTGGAAACCCTCACGGGAAAAACCACGGGCTGTTTTGTGAGCCACACACGAACCTTGAATCCACTAAATGTGATAAAATTACAACCTAATCCCGGTCACAACACAAGACTTAATTCTCTAAGAAGAGATTAACACCCTAAGTGAATATATGAATATCCAAATGCAACATAGAGCAAGGGAAACCCTATATGCTTATCTAAGATGATGAATTTGCAATTAGAACAATCCTAGATATTAAAACTAAATGACATGTCAAATAGCTTAGATAATCATAGATTATAAAAACCTAGATATCTATCACAATACAACACTCAATCAAAATATCACAAATAATCTCTATCTTGTATTTAGCATATTATCTAAAAACATACAAGTAATCTAAGAGATGTCTTAATATGAAAAACACTAAAATTAGATGAGATTAGTAAAGAACATACCAAGGAATATGTGATGATCCAGAAACATACATGGATGCATTCTATGAAGGCATAGTTGATGCAATATGAAATTTGATGCAAAAGGGGTTTGAATTGAGTGGTCAAAGGTGAGTTCTTGATTTGATTTTTTCTCAAAATTCTCTCTTTTAAGTTTTGGGTCTTGGAGTAAAAAGAACTTATTCAGAGAATGAGAAAGTGAGATATTTATAGACACAAAAAATAGAGCATGTGAAAAGACAAGTGTTGTATGCATAAATTCACCAACCTGACACGTCATCAAAAAGAGTCAATAAAGATTGCCACGTCACTCATTGACCGGGTCAATGAAGGAAATGTGACAAGTCAATGTCAAAGTACCTCGAAACCAAAAAGGTCAAAAACATGCTCGCCGAAACTGGATATGTACTCGCCAAATTTAGATATATGGTCGCCGAAGAAACGAAACCCATAAATAAATGTACTCGCTGCACCAGCATACTGGGCCTGAACCGACTCGGCAGAAACACGGAAATAAACCCTACACTTTAAAAAACCCATAACAGCAAGGAATCAAGGGGGGAAAATGAGAAGACCTATCTGTATCCGCAGCAACGTGGGATTCCCAGTATAAATCTGAAAGGAAATCCTACTATGAGCAGGACTAAAATCAAGGGAAAACCCTAAATATCATGTATAAATAGAACCACCTATCCCACGAGGAAGGGGTTCGGAAATTGAGAGAGAGGAGAGCAATTGTAAGAGAGATCTAAGCGTGTAACAAGGCAACGAAAACCTAGTATTATTTTTCTGCCCTCAGAGGAGCCGTGGTTTTTTCCCATTCAAGGGTTTTCCACATAAAATCTGTCTTTTGCATGCATTCTTAATTTTCTTGTTTTATATTAAATTGATATAATTGTTGAGTGCGTGGCAATCCAAATTTCACCGTCAACATTTGGCGCTAGAAGGAGGGGGTCTTTGAACAGAAAACTTCGAGGGACCCTTGCGAATCAAACAACATGAACAATGACAGCGACAGAAATGGTAACTCCAGCGGAGATCTAGTTGTTGAACCAACCACGCAGACGGGAGACAGGGCAGCGACAATCGGGGAACAATCAGCAGTAACACCAGGAACTAGGGCAGCTGATCCAGGGATTCTGCAGCACTTCCAAGCTGCATTGGTAAACTTAATCAGTGAAGCCAGCAAAATAGGACTTTCGCTCCCCATAGGGTTGGGGGTTTCATCTCCTTATGAGTTAACCACTCCTGGAATCCATCCACCTGGAAGGCTACGGTCAGAAGTTCACATTGCAATTCCCGATACTCAAGCAAGACAATCCACTGAGGAGACTCCCCAGGACCACATTGAGGACTTCGAGGGGAGAAAACAAAGGATGGGAAAAGGTGTGATGAATGAAGAATCCAGGGAGGAACGAGACCAGGTGCGAACACATGGGGTCAATTCCAGCGATACTTACCAATGGAACCGGTGGAGACACCGTTTCATCTCATCTGAAGATAAGAGTCCTCGTCCACGAAGGGAATTACGATCCAAAAGAGCAAAGCGAAGAAGATCCGAGAGCACTGAAGATCGAAGAAGCCCGGACGAGAGAGGCAATCATGGTAGAATGACAATCAAAAGTAGACTCGATCTAACAGGAGAACCAACTGGTCAGCGAGATGTCACTCTGCAAGAGCTATCAAGAAAAGTTTCAGCAATGGCGCGAAGGTATGGTCGCAATGTATCTTCGGATGATGAGTCAGATAGCCCATTCATCGAAACCATTGCTTGCACCCAATTTCCAGACAGATTTAGAATGCCAACTATCGAGCAGTACAAGGAGAATAGGGATCCGAAGGAGCACGTTCACCGATTCCGTAACATTATGGCCCAGTACTCATCCAACGATGGGTTGTTATGCCTCACCTTCCCGTAAACATTTGGCGACCTTGCATCTAGATGGTTTGGAAGACTTCCTCCCGGAAGTGTAAGCAGCTTCTCAAATCTCAGCAAAGCGTTCATAAGGCAATTTATGGGGAGTGTCCAGAGAAGAAAGTCACTCGCTCATCTGTCCAATTTGAAACAGGAACATAACGAGTCAATTAAGAAGTATCTAGCGAGATTTGGGAAGGAGGTTGCTCAAATTGAAGACGCCAGTGATGTAGCTGTAATCGCTGCATTCACCAATGGGTTACAAAGTGGGCGATTATCCTTTGACCTACGAAGGGAGAGACCAAAAACTTATGAGGAGATGATGGAAATAGCTGGCGACTACGCACTGGCAGAAGAAGAAGAAGTAGCACAAGGGGGTAGCTATGTGCATGGACACAAGCCTGGCTCAAAACCGGACCATAAGGATGACAAAAAGATGCAGTCACGTGATCGCCAAAGAGATGAGAAGGGCCAAAAGGGACATTCGAGAGAAAGCAAAGGAAATCCTCGAGCTAGTAGGTTTCGAGGAAGGTACAACCATTACACCCCTTTGACCGGCGATCAAGAGGAGATACTTTCTGTGGTGGAAGACAAAGGGCTAGCTAAATACCCTCGGTAGCAGTCAGCAAATGCTAGGAGAGATACAACAAAGTACTGCCGATTCCACAAAGGCCATGGGCATGAAACCTCAAAGTGTTTTCAGCTGCGCGATCACATTGAAAGTTTGATCAGAGATGGGCACCTGAAGGACTTTGCTCTGAAGGGAGACAAATATAGTGGTCGCCAGGATAGCCGCCAAGGAAACGTGCAGGAAAGAAAGAGTCCAAGGAGAAACAGCCCTAGTGCCGCCATAAACACCATCTTTGGCGGACCTCATACTGGGAGAAGCAATCGAGAAAGGATGTCGGAAGTCCGGGAAGTAATGTATGAAAGCAGAAGCATGGAGGTCAATTCTGTGCAAAGAAACCCCAAGAAGGGAAGAGAGGGACACGATCTTATAGTATTTACAGCAGAAGACTCAGATGGAATTGATGCAAAACCTAACGATGCAATCGTCGTGGGGGTTCAAATAGCTCATAGGGATGTCCTTCGGGTGATGATTGACAACGGAAGTTCAGCTGATATTTTAAGTGCCAAAGTATACGACGAGTTGCGACTGGATAGGAAAGATCTTGAGCCTTTCCATGTACCGTTGAAAGGTTTCGGTGGTGCAGAAGTAAGATCGTTAGGGACTGTGAAACTACCAGTAAGGTTTGGTACAGCACCATGCCGGCGAATAATCCTGCTGGACTTTGTTGTAGTCGATATCCATAATTGGCCGTATAATGCTTTACTTGGCCGACCATTCCTTAACAAAGCACGAGCTGTAACTTCAACCCATGCGCTGAAAATAAAGTTCCCTACAGAATTTGGTGTCGGAGAATTGAAAGGGTCACAGGAGATGGCTCGTCGCGCCAACCTATCAATCTTCAAAGATAAAACAGGGGTGGAAACTATGAACATATTCGAGATAGACAGTGAAGTACAGGAAGAATATCCGGAAAACTTCGAACTAGACCCAAGGGACAAAACGAGCAGAGAAAAAGAAGAGCCGACTGAGTCAGTTGTTCTAGATGAAGCGGAGCCAGATAAAACAGTAAAGATCGGGGTAAGACTGACTGAACGAATCAAGAAAGATGTGACAAGTTTATTGAAAGAATATAAAGAGATTTTCGCTTGGTGCCACGAAGACACGCCAGGGATTGACAGAAGCGTAATTTCACACAATTTGGCTGTGAATGAAACCTGCAAACCAGTCGTGCAAAAAAGGAGAAGTTTTAACCCAGATGAAGCGGAGCCAGATAAAACAGTAAAGGAGAAGTTGTTCTAGATGAAGCGGAGCCAGATAAAACAGTAAAGATCGGGGTAAGACTGACTGAACGAATCAAGAAAGATGTGACAAGTTTATTGAAAGAATATAAAGAGATTTTCGCTTGGTGCCACGAAGACATGCCAGGGATTGACAGAAGCGTAATTTCACACAATTTGGCTGTGAATGAAACCTGCAAACCAGTCGTGCAAAAAAGGAGAAGTTTTAACCCAGAAAGAAGTGCAGCCATAAAAGAGGAGGTATCAAAGCTACTCGCCGCAAGGTCAATTAGAGAAGTTAAGTACCCGGAATGGGTGGCGAATGTGGTCCTGGTGAAAAAGAAGAACAATCAATGGAGGATGTTCGTTGACTTCACCGATCTGAACAAAGCCTGCCCCAAGGATAGCTTCCCGCTACCAAGGATTGACCAGTTAGTCGATGCAACTGCCGGACATGAGACATTGAGCTTCATGGATGCATATTCAGGATACAACCAGATAAAGATGCACAAGCCAGACGAGGAGAAGACAGCATTCACCACAGACCAGGGGTTGTATTGTTACACAGTCATGCCATTCGGCCTGAAGAACGCTGGAGCAACTTACCAGCGCTTAGTCAACAAAATGTTCGCCAGGCAAATAGGGAGAAATATGGAGGTTTACGTTGACGATATGCTGACAAAAAGCATCACAGCAGATAGACATGCAGATAACCTGAGGGAAACATTCGATGTGCTGGTTAAGTATGGAATGAAGTTGAACCCAGCAAAATGTGTATTCGGCGTACCATCTGGGAGGTTCCTCGGGTATCAAGTACACCAAAGAGGAATAGAAGTGAACCCTGAAAAAATCCAAGCATTAGCAAGAATGGTCTCGCCGAGAACTTTAAAGGACGTCCAAAAACTTACAGGGTGCCTAGCGTCACTGAACAGGTTCATAGCCAAGTCAATAGACCGATGCCTACCATTTTTCAAAGCTCTAAAGAAAGGAAAGGGAGTCGAATGGAATGAGGATTGTGAAAAAGCTTTCCAGGCCTTGAAAGACTACCTTGGACAGGCACCGCTGCTATCAAAACCAGAAACAGGAGAAATATTATACATATACTTGTCCATCTCTGAAGCAGCCACAAGTTCTGTGCTAGTAAGACAGGAAGATGGGATCCAGAAACCAGCATACTACACCAGCAAAGCACTGTTACCAGCCGAAACAAGGTATTCACCGGCTGAAAAAATGGCACTCGCTCTAATAACAGCAGCAAGGAAGCTAAGGCCATATTTCCAGGCTCATAAAATCGGAGTGTACACCAACTGCCCACTGAAATTAATCCTGCAAAAACCAGAAGTATCCGGGCGATTAACAAAGTGGGCAATCGAATTAAGTGAATTCGATGTAGAATATCTCCCAAGAACAGCAATTAAAGCCCAGGCAGTAGCAGACTTTGTAGTAGAATTCACCGAGCCAAGTATAGAGGTGGCGAGAATGATGGTGGAGCAAAATAAGAAAACATTCAAATGGCAACTTCGTGTTGATGGCTCGTCAAACACGCACGGCAGCGGGGCAGGGGTAGTGGTGTCAACCCCAGAAGGAGATTCAGTCGAATGTGCCTTGCGTTTTGACTTTAAAGCTACTAACAATCAAGCTGAATACGAGGCACTCATAGCAGGATTAAAAGTTTGCACAATCCTAGGAGCAGATGAGGTAGAAATATTCAGCGACTCTCAAGTCATGGTCAATTAGGTGTTAGACGAGTACCAGGCGAGAGATGAAAGCATGATCACTTACCTGGAATTAGCAAAGGAACTTTTAGAAAGATTTAAAGAATACAGGATTGTTCACATCCCTCGAGAAGAAAATGAAAAGGCTGATGCCTTAGCCAAGTTGGCATCTGCCACAATAAACACCTGGCCCAAAAATATCTCTATGATTCACCTATCGCAGCCGAGTATAGTTAAAACAAAGGAAGTTGGGGCAGTCTTTGGCGAAAGGGACAGCTGGATCACACCAATCAAAGAATATCTCGTTAATGATGTACTTCCAAGTGACCCATTAGAAGCAAAGCGGCTGAAGTACAAAGCTACAAGATACTCAGTACTCAATGGAGAACTGTACAAAAGGGGGTACTCGACGGCGCTGCAGAGATGTGTCGGACCTGAAGAAGCAGAAGGTATCCTGAGAAGCATACACAGCGGAAATTGTGGGAACCACGCAGGGGGTGCCAGCCTAGCCCACAAAACATTAAGGCAGGGTTTTTACTGGCCAACACTGTTCGCCGACTCCAAAAGGGTGGCAGCGAGATGTGAGGCGTGTCAGAAGATTGCCAATAACATCCGACAGCCACCTGAACTCTTGCAAAGTATTACCTCGCCTTGGCCATTCGCCATGTGGGGAATTGACTTGATCGGCCCAATGCCAACAGCAACTGGAGGAGCGAAGCATGCCATAGTAGCAGTGGATTATTTTACAAAATGGGTAGAGGCTGAGCCGTTGGTACACATAACAGAAGCAAACACCATAAGCTTTGTGAAGAAAAACATACTGTACAGATTCGGGATACCAAATACCATCATCACAGACAATGGGACCCAATTCGATGGCAAGAAATTCAGGGAGCTATGTGATAAGTATAGCATCAACAACTACTACGCCTCTCCAGCACATCCACAGACAAATGGCCAGACTGAGGCAGTGAACAAAATCATAAAACATAACTTAAAGGCAAAATTGGCAGCAAAAAAGGGTAGCTGGGGAGATGAATTACTACAGGTACTTTGGGCATACCGAACCACGGAAAGGAGTTCGACAGACGAGACCCCATATTCCATGGCGTATGGAGCTGAGGCTGTCATCCCCGTGGAAACATCTTTTTCTTCACCTAGGGTACAACTTTTTCAGCCAGAAATCAACATTGATATGCTAAAGTGCGGCCTAGATGAGTTAGAAGAAAGAAGAGAGCGCGTGCAAATAAGGAATGCTGCGTACCAACAGAGGGTAGCTAGATATTACAACTCACATGTGCGTGAAAGAAGGTTCTCGCTGGGCGACTTAGTGCTGAAAAGGGTGAACCCAGGAACAAGAGACAAAGCTGCAGGGTCACTCGCGGACAAATGGGAAGGGCCTTATCAGATTACAGGCATAGCTGGCCACGGGGCATATCGCATCACTCGAGAAGGTTTTGGCGAACTACCCCGTCCATGCAATGCGCAGTACTTGAAGACATATTATCCTTAACTTGGGGGTCAAGCTAAGGATTTTTTGTGAGCCTTTTATTTTTTACTTAGAATAGTTTTCGTTTTAGCATTTTTTTTATGACAGTATTAACAAAGTTGCAGGAAGTATTCAATAAAGAGTAATTTATTACTGAGAAATTATCGATTTCACTCGCCAAATACAAAAGGGCATTCGCCATCACACATTGCTATCATCACATAAAGATGAGTTTTATGCTCGCTGCAGCAAGAGCTAGTGAAGAATGAAATCTAAAGTTATAGAAATTGGCAATCGCCATCACGGGAAAACAGAATCCCTATGAACGAGTGAGCCAACTAAAAACAACAAGGGGAGACGTCCCAATAAAAAGCCAAAACTCAGCAATGGCAGCTGAACAAACAAAAAGTATATTAAAAACTCGGTGCATGGTCGGATAAATCCTGACAAACACTGAGTACGCCAAAATACAGCAATGGCAGCTGAATAAAAAATATAAGATATGCTAAAAAACTTGGTGCATGGTCAGATACGTCCTGACGAGCACTGAGTATGCCAAAAATACAGCAAAGGCAGCTGAATAGAGATATAAAATATGCTGAAAAAACTTGGCGAAAAACTAAAGCAAAGGCAGCTGAACAAAAAATAAAAGAATTTTATAACTTCTGTCATTTACAGTTGGAGGAACAAGAGAAATAAAAACCTACAGTCCTAGACAGTAAAGAAAGACCTAAAGCTCAACTAGCTGCAGGAGGACCCTCGCTGTCTTCCTCATCCTCCATTTCTTCTTCTGAAGGCCAGGTGACTTCCTCATCCCCTTCTGGCATAAACGGTTCATAGTTCCTTCCGGCAACAGGACCCAAGTCAGGTTCAGCGCCAGAACCAGAAAAATTGCCTTTCCGACCCGAGTAGTAAGTATTGAAGGCACGCTTACTAGGGATCTCCAAATGCATGGGATGAGGTTCAGTCCTATTATAACGGCAGTGGGCTCTCCATCGTTTTATCTGCTCTTTAATCGAGTCCACACCGGTGGCCATGTGCTGCTGAAGAGACCTGTCGAAGCGCTTCAAAGCTTTTTCGTTCGAATGATCCTTCATGGCGAAGAACTTTTTGGCCTGCCTCATGCCTTTCTCAAACTCACGCAATAAAAGCGCATCATAGGCAGGGGATCTCTTGAAACGGTCAACCGCTTCAACCTCCAACACAGCCTTGAGGTCATTCAAAATAATTTCATGTGAGGCTAACTGGTTGCGCAAGTCCAAAGCCTCACGCTCAGCTTTTTCCTTCGCCTTCTCAACTAGTTGCTCAGTCTCGAAACGTGCTGCGAGTGATTCTTGATTAGCAGAGAGTTGCTCTCGCAGCAAACGGATTTCCTCCTCAGCAGCACCTAGTTTCTCTTCAGCAGCCAGTTGAGCCGAAAGGTGCCCATCTGCCGATTCTCTTAGCTGTGCAAGCTGCTGAATGTGGTTTTCCTCAGCCGAAAGCTTCTCAGCTTCCAAAAGAGAGGCTTGTTCTCGCAGGCGCTTCAAATCCCTCGACAAATAATTTCCTCGCCTGTAGTTATCAGCCAACTCAGACAGCATCTGAAAAGAAGAGAAAAACAGAAGTCAGGAAACGCGTAAAACAAAAATACATAAGTACAGCGAGAGGCTCACCAGAGAATGGCAGTTGAAAAAGAACTCCATTTTCCTGTTGCAGGATCCCTTCTTCATCTGCTCCCAACTCTCACCAACATAAACATCGTTGTTCATTATAAGAGAACAAATCTTAGCAGCCGTGAAATCCGAGAGGGAGACAGACTCAACTCCCTCACCAGCTTCTGTTGGATCAGTGGGAGGATCTCCGTGAGCAACACCAGAACCGGATGCAGAAGCCCCATCCTGTCTGGACGACCCCGGTCTATCAGTTGGCCCTTGTCGACCAGATGACCGAGGCTGACCAACAAAAGAAGTGTCCGGCTTATTCACGGTCGTCGGAAGAGGAGTCACACCAGTTGGGGAAATGGTAGGAGCGCCAAAATTGTTTACGAAAGAGGAGACTCAGCTAAGACTGGTTCCTCGACAGAAGCCCCAGGGGCAGCAGTTTCAGTGGGAGTCTCAGCGATCACAGGCTCTTCAGCGACCTCCTCATCTGAAGAAACAACGTATTGCACGACCCTTGACGCCCGCTTTGAGGGCCGTGCAGCATGTTCAGGTGTACTCCCTGCTGGGCGTTTTCCTCTGCCAATTCTAGGGGCAAAATTGCTTGTTGGATCGAGAGGAACCTTAGGGCCATCAGCGTCAAAAGTAGGAATATCACTGACTCCCTCTGAAGCACCAACCTTTTCTTTACCCTTACGACTGGGGGTAGCTGCAGCAGGAGTAGTCGCAGGAGTAGTCGCAGCAGTCGCCGCAGTAGTCGCAGCAGCAGCAGCAGGTGCAGTGGGAGTATTCGCAGCAGCTTCTGCGCGCATTGATGGCCGCCCCGACTCGACGCCTCCCACTAAAATCTCCTCCGCATCCTCGGCATCGGAGGGATCATCACTATCCGGGCTGGCAATCCCTTCCTTGGCCAAACCAGTAGCATGCCTTTTGCTGGCGGCCTCGGAATTCTTCACCGCCCTGGCTTGCAAGTCGCAAATGGTGTCAAAATCGCACACTGCAAGAAAAATAAACAAAGTGTCAACTAACAGAATAAAATGAAACAGTAAAACAAAGAAGGGATGGACAAAGACTTACAGCGAGGAAGCCTTGCATGTAGGCGTGTGAAAATCCCCTCGGAAATCATTTTTTCCTCATCCAAGAGGAAGGACCTATCCCTTTCTCTCAAAGGGAGGACAGTTGCTGCGGCGATGTGAGAAATCTCTCTATCTAGTAAAATAGGGGCCGCCTTCAACCAAGCTTCAGGCGATGTGAAGTGCCTGGGAACCTCCTTCGCCGAGAAATTGTGGTGACTACTGGCAGGCACATCACGACCCCACTCGCCACCAACGAAAAACCAGCTGTTCTTCCACCTCTTGTTCGAAGTGGGAAAGCCCCAGATGAACCCCTTTTTCTTCTCATCGTCGGAGATTTCTACTTGGCCGGGGTTCGCCACACCCTCAGGGATCCAGCTCTCCACGGGCGAAGAGATAAGGAAATACGTACCACCATGGCCTGCCTGCCTGCCTTAGCGTATAAAAATGGCGGATTTCACGAGGAGTAGGGGGCCCGTAACCCTTTAACTTCCACATGAGGCACAGGCACATCAATATTCTATAGCTATTTGGAGCGAGTTGTGCCAGCGCAATTTGAGCCTCCGTAAGAAATCTGGTGATGAAAGGCTGAAGAGGGAGAGTTTCCCCACAGCTAAGCATGGCCCCGTAAATAGCGACTGCATTTTCGGGAGGATTCCACACAGCCCGGTCGCCAGATAACATAAGATTCACTGAGTCTGGTAGGTTAAAACGACTCTTGTATTTGCGAAGCTCAACCTCGCTGACCACATTTACCTCCGTATCAAAAGAACACGGACGGTTTGGCGAGAAGCGTAGCCTATCCCTCTGATGGTCTTCAACATCAGAGTCAACAATCGTCTGCGCATCCAGCAGAGATTCACGTGGAACCCTAGAAGCGCGTCGTCTACTGCTTGTTGGTCTAGAAGATTTCGACATTGTTGGAGAACCGCTGTTAGAAGATGAATGAGAGATGTTAGGGATAAAAACATCTTCAGAAGACGGAACATAAACAGAAATTAGGACCGGAGAATCCGGACGAAAATTACGAATCAGATATTCGATTTTGTCCGCAGTACTTTTATCACCAAGCTCCATGGCTTGCATCATCCGATTAAAAAGAGAAGAGCGTAAAGAAGGGTCCATAAGAACTCACCAGAAAACCCTATATTCGCGAAAGGTTCGTAGAGAGGCAGGAATAATCGATTCCTATGAACCGCCTGATAATAAAAAGCACAGGGAAAGGACTGTAGCAAGTACTCGAAGGAATAAGGTAGATAAAAACGAAGAATCAAACTGTTCTTTTCTGCTCTGAGAAAACCAGTGGAGAAATAAATGGAAAGAATGAAATGGAGAAAAGGAAACGATCGGGCCTTAAAAAGAGGGAGTTTCAAAATTCAAAAAAGAAAATCAAGTAAAAGGATATGCAATTAATAAGAATGACAACCACAGTGACCAGCCGCAATAGTCACCATCAGAAAACAGACATGTGGCATCTCGGGGAAAGCCAAGCGATCAAAATGTCTCTTCGTCTGTCAGGTAAGTGGAAGCGTCAGCAATTATGTGGACCAAGTTGAAAGCTTACACCGGAAGAATCAATTAATCAATACAGCGTGTGACAAAAAGGAAAGAAGGGGTTATTACAAAATGCGTCGAAATCTTGCAAGTATAAATATAAATACTACTCGCAGAGACAAACGAAGCGAGAAGAACAAATCATTCGCCCAGCTCGGAGTATTTATGGGGGTATTGTTGTATGCATAAATTCGCCAACCTGACACGTCATCAAAAAGAGTCAATAAAGATTGCCACGTCACTCATTGACCGGGTCAATGAAGGAAATGTGACAAGTCAATGTCAAAGTACCTCGAAACCAAAAAGGTCAAAAACATGCTCACCGAAACTGGATATGTACTCGCCAAATTTAGATATATGGTCGCCGAAGAAACGAAACCCAGAAATAAATGTACTCGCTGTACCAGCATACTGGGCCTGAACCGACTCGGTAGAAACACGGAAATAAACCCTACACTTTAAAAAACCCATAACAGCAAGGAATCAAGGGGGGAAAATGAGAAGACCTATCTGTATCCGCAGCAACGTGGGATTCCCAGTACAAATCTGAAAGGAAATCCTAATATGAGCAGGACTGAAATCAAGGGAAAACCCTAAATATCATGTATAAATAGAACCACCTATCCCACGAGGAAGGGGTTCGGAAATTGAGAGAGAGGAGAGCAATTGTAAGAGAGATCTAAGCGTGTAACAAGGCAATGAAAACCTAGTATTATTTTTCTGCCCTCAGGGGCGCCGTGGTTTTTTCCCATTCAAGGGTTTTCCACGTAAAATCTGTCTTTTGCATGCGTTCTTAATTTTCTTGTTTTATATTAAATTAATATAATTGTTAAGTGCGTGGCAATCCAAATTTCACCGTCAACAACAAGTATGCCCCTGAAATGCATCGATCAGCTGTTTGGCTGCCGATCATAACCGTCGAATTGAACCTGAGAAGAACAGGGGAACAACGGCGGTTTCAATCGGCGGTTTCGTAACCGCCGATCCAACCGCCGAATCAAACCCGAGAGATTAAATCGATCAGGTATGAATGGTGGTTTTGAACGGTGGTCATGATCGCCAATCGTAACCGTAGAATTGCTTCAGACACTTCTGGATGCAAACGGCGGTTTCATTCGGCGGCCAAGCCGCCGATCACCAACAGAGGTGAAAACCAATGAGAAGCCAAGGGCATTCTCCGTAGGCGGTTTTCGTGCAAAACGAAGCACATTCTAGTGCATGCACGGACGTTTCCGAATACTATCGGGAAACGAATTACAAGACACGAATACACACAACAAGATACAACATCAAAGTGCAAATGTGAAATGTGATATGTGGAAAGTATGCACACAAATGCAAGAATGCTAAATGTGTGTGTGCAATCTAAATCTCTTCAAAGAAAACCAAGCACTAGAGAATATACCTTTGTCGTGCTTGTCCTTTGAGGTCTTGAAAGGGCCTTCTAGCTTGAAGTACAATCACCTAAACTACCCTTACACAATAAACCCCAACACATGGTTTGTCCACGAAATAAGCCAATTAAAGAATAGGAATCCTTACACAGATAACATAACCATCTGCAAAACAACATGACCTTGGAATCTTGTTGTCTCTAATTTACATCTACGTTTAGCCTAAGCAACATAATGCTAAAATTCTAGGCCCCACCATTCCTTTTTTTGTTGCTCTTTCATTTCTTTTGTAGGTTTTCAGAGCAGTTGACAAATCTCGATCAACAAAGGCCCTATCTACAAGTTGCAAGAGCCTAGTTTACAACAATTGTAGATCGACCCTCTACAGTTTGGCACCCACTAGGGGTGTGCACAAAAAGCAAACCGAATTGAACCGAACCAAAAAAGGGTGTTTGATTCGGTTCATAGCTTCTATTCGATTCAAACTGATTTGTAATTTGAAAACCGAATTGAATTTGGTTCGGTTTCGGTTTTGAACCTACAAAACCGAACCGAATTGTCTTAATAAATTATTTTGTAAGGTTCAATTTTACTATGGACCGTTAGTTGATGATGTTTTTTTTGGGACTACATTATGTACTACATTTTTTGACTTCTATTTTATTACAAGTTATGAAGATTTTATATTTTGATCGAGTATGTAGACTGAATATGATTGAAATTTTAGATTTTGATTGAAAATTGGGTTGTATTTTGTTTAAATTATTTTTTACATATTATTTTTTCTTAAAAAAGTTTAAGCCTAAATGCCAAAAAAGCAACTTAAAGGCCCAAAAATTAAAAAAACGTATAAAAAACCTTCAAAGCCCAATATGCCCAAAACCGAATTGAACCGAGATAAAAGTTTTCGGTTCAATTTGGTTTTCAGGTTCAAAACGGTTCAAATTGATTCACATTTTTAAAAACCGAATATATATTAGTTCAATACGGTTTTGATCAAAACCGAACAAAATCGATCCATATATGCCCACCCTTAGCGCCCACTGTGGGGCCCTTTGCAACTTTATTATGAGCCAATCGAATTGAGACAATAACTCTCTTGAGATGTTAGGAGACGAAAATCCACCAACTTTCAAGGAGCAGATCGCTGCGCTGATTACATAAATGATTGCAAATGCTGAGAAGCTACAAGAGCTCGAAGCCAAAAACGTCATGGTCCGAACCCGTAATGCAAAACTACGGGCCATAGTTGAGGGTATGCCCAACAACATCCAAGCGAACGACGCCATGCAGAACGATGGTGGGGCAGTCCCAATTGCGCATGGACCAAATTTGCAACTAGAACGAGACATTTTTTTTTTTGGTAAATAAATAGTATCATAGAAAAAGGAAAGAATGTACAAATACAAGGGGCATACCCCAGGAAACAAAGAAACTAGAGCATTAAGGCCCAAAACAAGCTCAACAAAAAGCTTAAAAACAACAAGCTCATAAACAAGCGCTAAACAAAAGCTTTAACAATGCAAAAAAAACACTAAAGAAAGCAAACAAACAGCCAACGACACAAGTATCATCTAGAGGTTACATTCCAATTCATAGCAATCAGAGGCCAATCCTTCAAATTGATAGAACAAAGCTGGCCACGAATAGTGTCAATAATGGTCTGGGTAACCTCTGCATTAGGCCTTCTAGAGCTCTTAAAAATACGACAATTTCGCTCTCTCCAAATAAAGTAGACAGCCACTGCAAGGCAAAGCTTTTTAGTCACAGTGGAAGGAGATTTCCCTTTCCAATGAATGGAAATCCAATCAATTAAATCATTCCAGCTGAGACCAATCCAAGTACAACCACACTTGTAACTAGAACGAGACATTGCTGGCGAAGGGACTTCAACAAGGAAGAATTCCTAGACTAAAACCAAAGATTGTATAGCTTTTGATTGTTCTTCTATCCCTTACCTCGACGGCAAAACAAGACATATAGCTTAGGGTAATACTAATACTAGACCATCCATGGAATTGTAATCAATGATGATATATAGAATAGAAATAGACTTCTATCTTGCAGTTACGTGTTAGGTTCTGGTGGTTGGATAGAGATATGAAAATAGTAATCTAACCCATTAAAGATTAAAGAATCTTTGAAACTCAACAAGATAATATATATATATATATATCAATCTCTCTCTCACTTGTGTGTGTCTCCTACAAAAATTATCCATAAAAAATGGATCAAACTCCATATGTTGTTATTGAGAGCACAAGAAGAATCTTAAGAAAATCAATCCACACCTTCCTGAAATATTTTGAGTACTTGTCCACAACCCCAGCTCTGCTTCTGCTTCCTTTCTCTGCAGAAGCACTTTTGACCTCATCATCTTCCTCTTCACTACATGTTTTCAATTCTCTTTCACATGCCATGTTTGTGTACCTTTTGAGTCTTCTTTTTACACTATCTTCTTTTCTGATGGCAAAAGCTTCCATAATTCAAGCTCTTAAAAATCACCATAAACCATCACTAATTTTTAGGTCTCACCTCTCCAGTAGTTTGGTCCTTGTCACTACCATTAACATGTTTTGCTTCTTTATTTTCATCTTTGCTTTGAATTTTTTGAGATTGTCATCTGATCTGTTTCTGATTCTAACCAGAATTGTTGTTTGTGCTTTTTAGGCCAATAATATGCTTGTGATTAGCAACTTGGCCTTGGTGGTGGCTGGAATGGAGGATTGTAAATGGTTTGAAGCAATCTACAAGGCTTGTCTGCTAAGAAAGGGAAATCATTCAATGGCTTTATTGGTAGCTTTTCCTACAAATTTGGGTTTTGCTGCCATTGATGGACTGTTTCGATTCCAGGTTTTACAGGTTTACCATTCTCTTGGAAGATTGAGTGCTACACTTGCTTTGGAGGGTGTGTTGATTGCTTACCTATATTCCATCCTTACTTGACACAATTGCTTGTTGCTTGTTTTACAAGAATTGTTATTGTAAGGACCTCTATTTTGTGATTGGTTTATTTCATGACATACCACATTAGGGATGATTGTGTAATGGGTAGCTTAGGTCATCTTGATGATTATCAAGGCAAGCTTCCAAGCATCTTCAAGACTTCAAGATCAAGAGCTTCAAAAGGTATATCACTTGACCTTGATTCTTGAAGAGATTAGGTGCACATACACACTTGCATGCATCTATATCTATCTTGCATTTGTTATCATGCATGTGTATTTCATTGATTCGTGCATCTATGTCATTTAGCACGCACACACTTTCATTGCATTTATATGATTGCATTTCTGTTTCTCTTAATTGTGTGCTTATATGCTTTATCATCACACTTATGCATTTTCATATATTGCATATCTTTTGTGTGTCACATGCTTGGTGATTATTCATGATGTTATCCATTCTCATGCATGTTTTTTATTCATAACCACACTTGCACTTCATGTTTTTTTTGGGTAAATAAATAGTATCATAGAAAAAAGGAAAGAATGAACAAATTCAAGGGGCATACCCCAGGAAGAAAGAGACAAGAGCCGAAAGGCCCAAAAAACAAGCACAACAAAGCTCAAACAAGAGCTAAACAAAGGCTACACCAAAGCACAACCAAACACAAAAGCCAAAAGCAAACAAGCAGGCCTACAACACATTGGATTATCTAGAGTTGATGTTCCAATTCAATGCTAGAAGAGGCCAATCCTTCAAGTTGATAGAGGAGAGCCGGCAACGGATAATGTCAATAATGGACCGGGCAACCTCAGCATTAAGCTTTCGAGAGCTTTTAAAAATGCGACAATTTCTTTCTCTCCAAATAAAATAGACAGCCACCGCTAGACATAGCTTTTTAGTCACCGTGGAGGGAGAGTTCCCCTTCCAATGAATGGACACCCAATCTATAAAATCATACCAGCTGAGACCAATCCAAGGACAACCACATTTATTCAAAAGTTGTGTCCATATGGCTTTGCTATACGAACACTCAAAGAAAAGGTGAGCATGAGTCTCGGCTTGAGAGTTGCAAAGGACACATGTAGCAACAACTTGAGGGTCATAGCGCTGAACACGATCCAAGGTAGAAAGCCTACCTTTAATAGCCAACCAAAGGACAAAACCCATTCTCGGAATATTCTGAGGAAACCACACAATTTCATACCAAGAAACAAGAGGATGAGGGGTTCTAAGAGACTCCATAGTAGAAGCAGCTGAATAAATGCCATTTGAAGAAGGAAGCCACCGAATACTATCATCCAAATTAGAGTTTGGGTTGTAAGAAGGCATACGGCTCTTTATTTCAGCAAGATCAATGGACATAGCAACAGGCCATTTCCAATTATCACCTACAACAATGGCATTAACCTTAGCATTGATAGAGAGGCCAGAGTCATAAATTACACGGGAGCTCCATTTCGAACGAATAGGGCCATCCGGGTGCCAATTATCAAACCATAGGGAAGTTTTCAAGCCACTACCAATGATGTGCTGAATTAAAGGACGAACGAAGGGCCTAAGATGAAGAAGCTTTCTCCAATTCCATGAACAGGTATGCGGAGTTTTCACCTCCCACAAATTAGTACCTTTGAGGTGATAAGCTTTGATCCAAGATGTCCAAAGATTATTAGTGCCATAAACCAGAATCCATATGTGTCTAATCATAAGCGCCTTATTCCACAAAGAGAGGTCCTTGATTCCAAGGCCACCTTCTTTCCTTGGAATACAAATATCGGACCAAGCAATTTTAGAGCCTTTGCTGTTAACCTCAACCCCATTCCATAAAAAACTTCGGAATTTCTGCTCAATGCTTTTCAAAATTTTCTTTGGAAGACAAAGGTGACTAGCCCAATGTCCGCGCTTGCACTTCATGTTAGTCTTAAGTGTGGTGTAATTCGTTTCCGTTTGTATGATCGAAAATGTCCGCGCTTGCACGATGGTGTGCATGTCTAAGCACGATGGTTGACCACTTGAGAAGGTCTCATTCTTCTCTTGGATAAGTGTTAGATTTGGTTATGTTGTTTGGAGTGAAGCGTCTAGTTTTAAAAGATTAGATTTTAATGTTTTAAATGTTTTTCAAAACTGAACTTTGTATGGTCTTATGACCATAATTTTTTATAAAAAGATTGAAATTGAGTTTTGTAAAATTCTAGACAAACTAGACACCCATACCTTTCCAACGGTATAATATTCGTAATATTTTATGACCATTTGGATTGGTTTTGAAATCTCCAAAGTGACCACTAAAATAGAGCATCACAGCTGTTATCCGAATCTGACCTTTGGTAACTCAAATGACCATAACTCTTTTTGTAGACATCAAAACCTCATTCTATAAAGTGGATTAGAAAGTAGACTTCCATACCTTTCCAACGATATATTATATGATATATTTTGATGTCGTTTAGGAGCTGAACCGCTGTCACGACCGCTGTTGTTTTCTACAGCAGTTTGCTGTCCAGTGGAAACCGCTGTGAAAGCCACAGCAGTCATACGAGCGGTTTGGGCTGTTTTTTGACGGGTTTTTTGTTTTCCATTGCCAAAATGATGTCATTTTGTCTAAGGCTACATATATATTGATCTCTTACCTCTCTTGGCCTCTAGAGAGCTAAAAAATATAAACCTAAGAGAGAGAAAGTGATTTCTTGAGAGATAAGGTGATCTCTTGAGAGAGAAAGCTTCATGAAAGCTTGATTGACTCTCCAAGCCCAAAACCCATCTCCATCTTGCATCATTCAATATCATTTAAGCATGGGTCTTCATGGTTTCATGATTAGGTAAGTTAAAACTTCATTGAATATCATTTAATGTTCCTCTTACTCTAGATTAGGTATTTATTGCATGATTAAATACATAGACTCTATTTATTGCATATATTTATGAGTCTTGATAACATGATTGGGTTTATATTTTGATAGCTTAATTGATTAGGTCTTTTTGTCTAAAAAGCTAAGTCATAAACATTGTTGTGTGATTTATTGATAACTAGGTTGATAGATTGTCTTTTAATCAACTAGTTAAGGCTTTGAATGTTTATGTGTGTTTGGTTGACAATTATGTTATTAGAAATTCTCTACAGCTAATTGAGTTCACATGTATGTGAAAGTGTAAGGATTCCCATTCTTTGATTGGCTTATTTTGTGGACAAACCATGTGTTGGGGTTTATTGTGTAAGGGTAGTTTAGGTGATTGAACTTTAAGCTCGAAGGCCCTTTCAAGACCTCAAGGGACAAGCACGCCAAAGGTATAATCTCTAGTGCTTGGTTTTCTTTGAAGAGATTTAGATTGCACACACACACTTAGCATTCTTGCATTTGTGTGCATACTCTTCACATGTCACATTTCACACTTGCACTTTGATGTTGTATCTTGTTGTGTGTATTTGTGTCTTGTAATTCGTTTCCCGATAGTAATCAGAAACTTCTGCGCATGCACTAGAATGCGCTTGGTTTTACGCGAAGACCGCCTACGGAGAATGCCTTTGGCTTCTTCTTGGTTTTCACCTCTGTTGGTGATCAGCGGTTATGATCGGCGGCCTAGCCGCCGAATGAAATCGCAGTTTGCATCCAGAAGTGTCTGGAGTAATTCTGCGGTTATGATCGGTGGCCACAATCGCCGTTCATACCTGATCGATTTAATCTCTCAGTTTGATTCGGCGGTTGGATCGATGGTTACGAAACCGCCGTTGTTCCCCTGTTCTTCTCGGGTTCAATTCGGCTGTTATAATCGGCGGCCTGGCCATCGATTGAAACCGCCGATCGGTGCGTTTTAGGGGCAAACTTGTCTTTTCACATGCCCTGTTCTTGATGTCTATAAATGTCACACTTTCTCATTTTCTGAATAATGTTCTTTAACTCTAAGAACCCTAAACTTCAAAGAGAGACATTTGAGAAAAATCAAATCAAGAACACATTTTTAACACTAAAAAACCATTCTCATATGCATCAAATTATCATCTAAGCATTTTCTAGCATAGTTAGGATGCTTGCTTGCATGGGTTTTGGTCAACACACTTTCTTTGGTAAGTTCTTCACTATTATCATATATAATTAGTGTTTTATTTATCATTGACATCTCTTATATTATTTGTATGCTCTTAGAATATATTCTAGATACAAAATAGAGATTGTTGTGTTGATATGACTGAGTGTTGATAGCTATCTAGGTTTTCATAATCTATGTTTAGCTAAGCTATTTGACATGTCATCTAGCTTTTAATATCTAGGATTGAATTTATTGCAAAATCATTATCCTAGATAAGCATATAGAGTAACCTAGCTCTAAATTGCATTTTGGATATTTTATATATTCACTTAGGTTATATTATCTCTTCTTAGAGAATTAAGTCTTGTGTTGCTATCGGGATTAGGTAGCTTAAATTACAAGCAATTGGACTAGGTCCACTTATACCGGGATTAGGTAGTTGTGATGATTATTGATCGGGATTAGATCATTAAACCGGGATTAGGTTGTAATCATTTCAATTAGTGGATTTGAGGTTCATGTGTGGCACACATAACTGCCTGTGGTTTTTCCCGTGAGGGTTTCCACGTAAACATCAAGTGTTATTTACATTATGCACCTTATTACACTTGTTATATTATTGTGACTAGTTAGGGGCATTTTTATAAAATTGACATACATGCGAAAATTGGGTAATAACGATTAAAATCTATTCACCCCCCTCTAGATTAATATTAGATCACACCGTTAATTTGTTTCAATTGGTATCAAAGCGGGTTCCTAGATATACTTAGGTGATCCTAGCTCATTTTTGGTGTGTTTTGCATTATGTGTGTTTTTTGATTTATTCATACATTTTGCATTCATCTCATTTGCATTCATCCAAAGACTATGAGTGATTTCGGGATAAGCAAAGAGGGAGCGTCGAGTGTGAGGCCACCGTTGCTCACCGGCGATAATTACTCCTTATGGAAGGGGAAGATGGAAGCATACTTATGCCAAATCCATGATAGGGCGTGGATGGCGGTTGAAGATGGATTTGCTCCACCTATGATGACTCCTACGGATGGAGGAGAAGAGATTCTCAAGCCTAAGGCATAGTGGAGTCCTCAAGAATTTATTGAGTCCATGTGGAACAACAAGGCCATACATGCCATCCGTTGTGCAGTGAGTGAAAATCAGTACAAACTGATTCAAATTACTAGGATTGCTAAAGAGGCATAGGACATCCTAGAAGTTGCACATGAAGGCATCGAGGTTGTTAAGGACTCAAAGCTTCAAGTCCTTCAAACTTGGTTTGAGACCATTAAGATGGAAGAGCACGAGCAACTCAATGAATGGAATTTAGCAACATACTTCCTTACAAGGATAGACTAGACAATTGACTCAAACGAGATCTACTCCCCAATGAGGGATTTTCGTGAGAGAAAATATTGAGGGTCAATATCTTGGTAACACACTCAATGTAATTTTATTGAAATCCTCCCAAGAGTTATTGTCAGTAAAATTGCCAGGCTAAAATTGAAAACGTTGGTTGTTATGTTAACAATTAGGTGGGACCTAGTTTAACTAGTAAATGGTGCGAACTCCTAAATGAGGCGTAACATTTATGGGTGTTAGATCACCGTTGAATTTTTATGATTGAGTTATTTATTTAAATCAAGATAAATATTCGAAAGTGCTTTATCATGATTATTTACTCATATATATTTTTGTTTTATTCAGAAATCATGACCCCATCACTTATGAACATCCTGAAAGATAACACTTTAACTGGAGATAATTATGTCACATGGAGAAGGAAAATTGGGTTGTTGCTGCAAAGTGAAAAACATAAGTTTGTTCTGACTACTCCTAAACCACCTGCTCCTAATAATGCATCTAGTATAATGTAAAGAGATGAGTATGAGCAGTGGAAGACTTCAGATGATATGGCCAAATGTTACATTATGGCTACTATCTCCGACGTGTTGCAATAGCAGCATGAAAGAATGGAGTCTGCTGTTGATATAATGATGTCTCTAGAGGAGATGGTTGCTATGAGGTCCAGGACGACTAAAAGAGAGGCAGTGACTGCTTTTATGAATCTTAGGATGAAACCTGGACATGCTGTGAAGGATCACATGATGAAAGTCATAGCATATCTCAACATTGCTGAACTAAATGGCGCTGAGATAAATGGTGAGACAAAAATTGATATGGTTGTCAACTCACTGTCAGATTCCTTTGATCAGTTCAAATTGGACTACACTTTGAACAAAAAGGAATACACCTTGCAAGGCCTGATGCAAGATGTTCAAAGTGCTGAAAAGATCCTTGTGAAAAGCAAAGGTCAAGAGATTCATATGGTTGGTAAAGTTGCTACTGTTAAGACCCGTCAGAAGGTCAAGAAACAACAGAAGAAAAAGCAACTTGGGCCTACCAAGAAGGAAACCATGAAAGTAACCAAGATCAAAAGGAAATGCTTCCTTTGTGGTGAAAAGGGACTTTGGAAAAGAAATTGCCCAAAGTCCCAGAATAAGAAGGAAGAAGGTAATGTTAATTATCTTGAAACATGTTTTTTGGCAGATTCTACAGATTCTTGGATCATAGACTCTGGAGCCACTAACCATGTTTGTTATTCCTTGTAGGGGTTCCAAGAAATGAGAAGGCTGAATTAGAATGAAATCAATTTGCGCTTGGGCAACGGAACGTTAGTGTCTGCAAGTGCAGTGGGAGATATTAGAGTTTACTTGAATTCTAGAAGGCATTTAGATTTAATAGACGTTTATTTTGTACCTCAATTCAAGAGGAATTTAATTTCAGTTTCTTGTTTAAATAAATTTGGATATTTGGTTACTTTTAATAAAGTTTTTATTATTAGTAAGAATGACAAAATTATTTGCAAAGGTACATTGGAAAATGGTCTATACTTTTTGCATAGAAATATCTCTCACTCGTTAGACACAGAATTAACGGAACCTAATCATAAAAGAGTAAAATTATCAATAGATGAAACCTACCAATGACATTTACGCCTAGGTTATATTAACCTTAATAGGATTAAAAGATCGATAAGTGACGGACCTTTAAGTGACTTAAAGGTTGATGATCTACCAACTTGTGAATCTTGTTTGGAAGGTAAGATGTCGGCCAAAGGCGCAAGAGCCACTGAATGTTTAGGATTGATACACACTGATGTATGTGGTCCTATGAGCATTCAAGCTAGAGGTGGATATGAGTACTTCATCACCTTCACAGATGATTACTCGAGATTTGGCTATGTGTATCTCATGCAACATAAGTCGGATGCTTTTGACATGTTCAAAGCGTTCAAAGCAGAAGTAGAAAATCAGCTTGAGAAACACATAAAAATCTTGAGATCTGATCGTGGTGGAGAATATCTATCTGGTGAGTTTCAGCAATATCTTATTGATAATGGGATAGTTTCTCAGTTTTCTGCACCAGGTACACCTCAACAGAATGGGGTATCAGAAAGGAGAAACAGAACTCATTTGGATATGGTTAGGTCTATGTTGAGTTATTCAACACTTCCTTATTCTTTTTGGGGATATGCTTTACAAACTGCAATATACATTCTAAACGATGTACCATCTAAGTCCGTTCCTCAAACACCGCATGAGTTGTGGACTGGGCGCAAGCCTAGTTTACAACACTTAAGGATATTTGGTTGTCCTACGCATGTGTTAAAAGGAAAGACAGAAAAGATGGAGTCCCGTTCGGAAACATGCATATTTGTAGGGTATCCAAAAGAAACTAAAGGATATTATTTCTATAGTCCTTCAGATCTTAAAGTATTTGTTTCGACAAATGCTAAATTTCTGGAGAAAGACTATATGAATGATTTTTTACCTAGAAGTAGAATTGTCCTGAATGAGATGTCAGGAGATACAATTCCACGAGAGGTTACACAACCTAACCTAACCTAATTGTAAGTTCCAATCCAACACAAAATCAACAACCTACCATTCCTCGTCGTAGTGGGAGGGTTAGTACACAACCCGAAAGATACATCGGTCTGGGAGAATCAGTGGAGAATCTCCCGGACAACGATGATCCCTACATGTATAAGGAAGCAATAGAGGATGTTGATAGTCGCCATTGGCAAAAGGCAATGCAATCTGAAATTGAATCCATGTTCGATAACAAAGTCTGGTCCCTTGTAGACTTGCCTAAAGGGATAAAACCCATTGGGTGCAAGTGGGTATACAAGAGGAAAAGAGGTATGGATGGAAAGGTGGAAACCTTTAAAGGTAGATTAGTAGCTAATGGTTATACACAGAAAGAAGGTATCGATTACGAGGAAACCTTCTCTCCTGTGGCCATGCTTAAATCCATTAGGATACTCTTATCCATTGCAACATCTTTAGATCTAGAGATTTGGCAAATGGACGTCAAGACAGCTTTCCTTAATGGAAGTCTTGACGAAAGCATCTACATGATGCAACCAGAAGGATTCATTGAAAAAGGCCAAATGGAAAAGGTATGCAAGTTGCAGAAATCCATATATGGATTAAAGCAAGCATCAAGATCCTGGAACATAAGGTTCGATCAAGCTGTGAAAGGTTTTGGATTTATTCATAATCCTGATGAACCTTGTGTATGCAAAAGGATTAAGGGCGACAAGTTGGTTTTCCTAATTCTTTATGTTGATGATATACTACTCATTGGAAACGATGTAGGTGTATTGACATCAGTAAAAGAATGGTTAGCAAAACAATTTGATATGAAGGACTTAGGAGAAGCAAGTTTTATTCTAAGTATCCAAGTAATAAGGGATCGAAAGAATAAAACGATTGCATTATAATCAAACTTTCTAAGGAACAAGTTCCTAAGATTGAGCATGAAGTGCAATTCATGAGTAGAGTTCCATATGCCTTAGCAGTTGGATGTCTCATGTATGCAATGCTCTGCACTAGACCAGATATTTGTTTTGCTATTGGCATAGTTAGCAGGTTTCAATCGAAACCTGGTCCTGATCACTGGACGGCAGTCAAGCATATTTTCAAGTATCTCAAGAGAACAAGAGATAATATGCTTGTATACTCTGGAGGGGATTTAATTCCCGTTGGGTATACAGATTCTGATTTCCAATCAGATTCTGACTCTAGAAAATCCACATCAGGAGCTGTGTTTACTCTTGGAGGAGGATCAGTCATATGGAGGAGTATCAAGCAATCTTGTATTGCTGATTCCACCATGGAAGCTGAGTATGTTGCTGCATGTGAGGCTGCCAAAGAGGCTGTTTGGCTCCGCCAATTCTTGATGGACTTGGAAGTGGTTCCTAGTGCGAATAAGCAGATTACTATCTACTATGACAACAGAGGAGCAGTGGCTAATTCGAAATAACCAAGAAGTCACAAGAGAGGAAAACACATTGAAAGAAAGTATCATCTTTTAAGGGAGATTGTTCAAAGGGGTGACGTGACGATTACCAAAATCGCGTCAGCAGAAAATCTAGCAGATCCCTTCACAAAGGCTCTACCTCAGAAGAGTTTCGATGGGCACCTAGAGAACATGGGTGTAAGGTTCATGATTTGTATTGGCTTGATTCCATTGCAAAACACTCTATATTTGTATTAGTTGTTGCTTAGGATATTCTTTGAAGAAAGGAAGCTTAAAAAATGAAGAGCAACGTCTAGTGCAAAAGTCGTCTTCAAGAGGTGAAAAATGTCAAAGGTATATCTTGACTTCTATCCTCTTGCAAGGCGTTAGAGCACACATGCACAATTCATACATGTGTGTCCCTGCATCGTGGTTCAAACATTTGGTATAACACATTCACACATCTCATAGTATGCTCATGCATTGATCTTGTATAGACAAACATTGTGGAATTGCATGCTTTGTGACTATCTCTTTGATATGGCATGCTTGTGTGAATATGTGTTTATTTGTTTGTGTATTTTATGTTTAGGACTTGAACATGTTCTTATTTAATGCCTTAGTGAGTTCCGGTCGTTTCGGTTACTCATTCATAAGGTTTCGAGTCCAAACAATGTGACTATGCTACTTTTCGTTCTCATTTGTTGAGTTGACTTCATTGTCATTTTCTGAGATGATTTCTCAACCATTTTTCAAATTTTTGTAGTCGTAGTCATGCATGAGGGAGTCACGATTCGTAATCCAAAACCAAATTCAAAATCAGAGTTCGGATGCCCAAGATATGGCTTAAGAACCGGAGAGTGCGCGAGAGTGATGTGGGAGGCCGTGAGCCACCTTGCCCACGCCGTGAGGGAGGCCGTGAGGCTCACGGCCAGAGGGGCTCTCTGCCCCCGTGAGCCTCACGTGCCCCCCATGGGAGGGTGACGTGGCTCATGTTGATTGGCCTCTGAAATCCTTCTCTCTCCTCCTTTTAAACTCTCCTCCTTCCCTCCACACTTGTTGAAGATCTTGATGAACATTTCACGAATTCTGCAGATTTTCTTCATATTTTAGTTTTAGTGTTTTGATCATATCTCTCTCATACGAACTCGAAATCAATCGATTCAAAAGCCAAAATTGTTGGTCTTGAAGAGAGCTACAAATCCCAAGCATTTCCAGAGGGATATGACTTCTTCATTATTCCCAGAAGCCTGTTCTTCATTACGAGTTCAAGGTTATTTGTTCAACTTCTTCTTTTTCAATTTCATCTTTGATCATCTCTTGATTCTTACTATTTGATTGATGAAATTTGTTGAGAAGTATGTTAGATCATATGCTAGGGTTGTTTGATCATTTGTCAATTAAGTTTTAGCTTTGTGATTTCTCTTGAATATATTTGTGCTAAACTTGATTCAACATGAAATTGATTCTAGAAAATGTATATATGATGTGCTTCATGTTATTTTCTAGGTTTTATTTCATGATCTAAGAACTAGGTTTTTAGTGTGATATATTGAATATTCATACCTTGTTCTTATTGATTTGCATGTCTTGATTTCTAGATAATCTTGTGATTGTGTGTTGAAAGCATATTCTAGATTGTCATTGAACATGTACATTTTGCTTGATTGATCATTTAGCTTAATTTGATTGTGTTTGCATCATTTGCATCACTTTAGATCATAGCCTTGCATTAGGTTGAAGTCTCTAGCAAAGTGAGTAAAGCTTTGTGGATAGAGCAAGGAAGTCTTGATTAGAGTCGGGAGGACTCGGATAATCAAGCATGGGAGTCTTGTCTAGGGTCGGGAGGATCCAGATAGGCAAGCAAAAAATCTTCCTAGAGACGTGAGCGTCTTGGATAGGAAGTTGCTTTTTAGAGGTGTGGGATACATCTCGGATAGGAAGTAGGCTTGGTGATTCACTAGCCCGAGGGTAGATTAGGAGTTGATAGCTTGAGCGGATATCATGAGTTGATAGCTTGAGTGTGTAAGTCCTTTTTCACATAGTGGATTGCTTTGCCGGTGGTTGTGGTATCAACCCGTGGATGTTTCCTCTTTGAGGTTTTACCACGTAAAAATACTTGTGTTCATTTTTGTTTTTACTTTTCTTTATCTTCCATATCTTTCATTGATTGCATATCTTGTAAATTGATTAACTCTTGTATAAGTGAAATCAATTAATTTGTCAAATATAATCAAGTGTGCATTTTCTTTGATATATTCCGCATTATTTTTAAATTGGAAGAATTTGGAGCCTATACCTATTCACCCCCCCCCCCCCCCCCCCCCCCCCTCTAGGTATATTTCACTACTACTTAAGGGAAATTTCATTTGGTATTAGAGCGGGTGTCTAGACGCACTTAGATAGATCCTTTCTTTGTAGTGTTTTGTGTTTTTGTTTGTGATAATCATGATTAAGGAAGTATGTTCCTATGTGGCTTCTTTTGTTGAACATATTGACTTAGATGAGAAAAAGATCGATGATCTTATTTTTGAAAATGAACGTTTATCCAAAGTCAATATGTCCCTCAACAAGAAGTTAGAGAATCATGATCTTGGCTCAAAGGAGTTCAATGAACTTAAAGACAAGTTCCTAAGTCTAGAATTGAATCTAAAAGATAGCAATGATAGACTTGGTATCTTGAAGCAAGAAATTGAGCAAAGAGATTGTTCTCTTGTTAATGCTAAGAAACTTGAAAATGTGCTTAAATCTAAACTTAATGAGCATTTAAATCAAGAGAAAAGTATAAACAATGGCTTGATAAATCACGTAAAGATGTTATGTTTAGTGATGACATAGCGGAAAAATATGCCATTGAAATTAGGATGCTTCGTGAGAAACTTGATGAGGCTAATAGGGTGATTAGCAAGATGTCATCTAGTTCTATCAAAGTTGAAACTCTCATTAAAAGTGGAAAGCATCCATGTGACAAAAGAGGTTTGGGTTATATCAATGAGAAGGAGACTCCTTCATCTAACAAATCTACTTTTGTCAAAGCAAGCATTGAATCAAATGTAGGTACACTTTCTCAAGGTAAAGCTATGAAAGCTACTGAAGGTGCCGCTGACTAATAGCATATTCGTTATTTGGGAATTCCTATCATCTCTTCAAAGTTGAATTTTCATGATTGCTCTCCCCTTGTGGAAAAGGTTTCGAGTAGGCTTTCTTCTTGGCTGAATCGGTGCCTTTCTTTTGCTGGTCGTCTTCAACTTATTATTTCGGTCTTAACAAGTATTCAAATCTTTTGGGCTAGTCACCTTTGTCTTCCAAAGAAAATTTTGAAAAGCATTGAGCAGAAATTCCGAAGTTTTTTATGGAATGGGGTTGAGGTTAACAGCAAAGGCTCTAAAATTGCTTGGTCCGATATTTGTATTCCAAGGAAAGAAGGTGGCCTTGGAATCAAGGACCTCTCTTTGTGGAATAAGGCGCTTATGATTAGACACATATGGATTCTGGTTTATGGCACTAATAATCTTTGGACATCTTGGATCAAAGCTTATCACCTCAAAGGTACTAATTTGTAGGAGGTGAAAGCTCCGCATACCTGTTCATGGAATTGGAGAAAGCTTCTTCATCTTAGGCCTTTCGTTCATCCTTTAATTCAGCACACCATTGGTAGTGGCTTGAAAACTTCCCTATGGTTTGATAATTGGCACCTGGATGGCCCTATTCGTTCGAAATGGAGCTCCCGTGTAATTTATGACTCTGGCCTCTCTATCAATGCTAAGGTTAATGCCATTGTTGTAGGTGATAATTGGAAATGGCCTATTGCTATGTCCATTGATCTTGCTGAAATAAGGAGCCGTATGCCTTCTTACAACCCAAACTCTAATTTGGATGATAGTATTCGGTGGCTTCCTTCTTCAAATGGCATTTATTCAGCTGCTTCTACTATGGAGTCTCTTAGAACCCCTCATCCTCTTGTTTCTTGGTATGAAATTGTGTGGTTTCCTCAGAATATTCCGAGAATGGGTTTTGTCCTTTGGTTGGCTATTAAAGGTAGGCTTTCTACCTTGGATCGTGTTCAGCGCTATGACCCTCAAGTTGTTGCTACATGTGTCCTTTGCAACTCTCAAGCCGAGACTCATGCTCACCTTTTCTTTGAGTGTTCGTATAGCAAAGCCATATGGACACAACTTTTGAATAAATGTGGTTGTCCTTGGATTGGTCTCAGCTGGTATGATTTTATAGATTGGGTGTCCATTCATTGGAAGGGGAACTCTCCCTCCACGGTGACTAAAAAGCTATGTCTAGCGGTGGCTGTCTATTTTATTTGGAGAGAAAGAAATTGTCGCATTTTTAAAAGCTCTCGAAAGCTTAATGCTGAGGTTGCCCGGTCCATTATTGACATTATCCGTTGCCGGCTCTCCTCTATCAACTTGAAGGATTGGCCTCTTCTAGCATTGAATTGGAACATCAACTCTAGATAATCCAATGTGTTGTAGGCCTGCTTGTTTGCTTTTGGCTTTTGTGTTTGGTTGTGCTTTGGTGTAGCCTTTGTTTAGCTCTTGTTTGAGCTTTGTTGTGCTTGTTTTTTGGGCCTTTCGGCTCTTGTCTCTTTCTTCCTGGGGTATGCCCCTTGAATTTGTACATTCTTTCCTTTTTTCTATGATACTATTTATTTACCCAAAAAAAAAAAAAAAGCTACCGAAGGTGCCTCTTCATCAACAAGGATGTTCAATGGAAGAACACAACAACATAAATATCAAGGAGCATCAACCTCAAATGCAAGAGGTGGAGCATCAAGGGTTGCACATCAAAGAGGAAAAATTATGAGAAGTCCAAAGGAGTTGGAAACAAATACAAATGGTAAATTTCTCAAATTTCTTCCTATTTGTCATCATTGTAATATGATAGGACATATTCGACCTAGATGCTTTGAGTATGTTCGGAAATGTAAACTTGATAATGCTTTTCATGATATGTCTTTGAATGGACCTAGGCAATCATCCATGTATGGATATAGAAATAGACCTAGGAAGACCTTGGAAAAACATGTTGTTGAAAAAGTTGTTGTTGACTTGCTTGCTAAATCTTGTTTTGTGCCTCACTAGAAAGTTGATAATGCTTTGTTTGATATTTTTGAAAATGTGACCAATGAGGTCAAGGTGCATGTTAAAAAGTCTAACATTAAGTCAAAGCATGTTAGAAGTAAGAGTGAGAGGCATGTAGTGAAAAATGTGTGGATTAAAAAGGACACATCTAAATGTCATGTTGCACAATATGCTTTACGTGCCAACTCCTCCTATTCTTGGTACCTAGATAGCGGTTGCTCTAGGAACATGACCGGGAACAAAGAGTTCTTTAAGAATCTTGTTTTAAAGGATGGAGGTTGGGTTACTTTTGGTGATGGTACCAAAAAGCAAGTTCTTGGCAAGGGAACAATTTGTATCCCCGGATTGCCTAAACTTCGCAATACTTTGTATGTTGATGGGTTACAAGCTAACTTGATAAGCATTACTCACTTGTGTGAAATTTTTAAAGAAGTTAGCTTTAACAAAGATGTGTGCACTATAATTGATAAAAAGGGCGATGTTGTCCTAAGAGTCAAAAGTTCTATAGACAATTGCTATTGTCTTGAGATAAATCCTCTAACATGCAACATGGCACATGAGTGCAATAAACTTGATTTGTGGCATCAACGTTTGGGTCACATGAATTTTAAAGATTTGAAAAAGCTTGAAAAACATGGCATTGTTAGAGGTCTTCCTAATCTTGGTAAAAAGCTTGAGGTGGTTTGTGAACCTTGCCAATTAGGTAAGCAAACCAAAGTGTCTCATAAGAAAAATTCTTACATAGCTACCAAGAGACCTTTAGAACTTGTGCATATGGACCTAATGGGGCCAATTCAAACCGAGAGCATTAATGGCAAAAAGTATATTTTTGTATGCGTTGATGACTTCTCTAGGTTTACTTGGGTTTATTTTCTTAGAAACAAGACTGAGGCTTTTGATTACTTTAAAAAGTTTTGTAATCAAGTTCAAAATGAAAAAGGTCTTGATATCAAGAAAATATGTTGCATTAGGAGTGATCATGGGACGGAATTTGAAAATACAAAATTTAGTGAGTTTTGTGATGGTTTAGGGATTTCTCATGAGTTCTTCGCACCTAGAACTCCTCAACAAAATGGTGTTGTTGACAGAAAAAACCGTGTCTTGCAAGAGATGGCTAGGGTCATGCTCAATAGCAAGAAAGTCCCTAGAAACCTATGGGCCGAGGTGGTCAATACCGCTTGTTATGTGTCAAATCGTGTTTTCAAAAGGCCCGGCACAAAACAAACGTCTTATGAGCTTTGGAAAGGCAAGAAGCCTAATGTGAGTTACTTTCACACTTTTAGGAGTAAATGTTATATTTTGAATGATAGAGATCACTTAGGAAAGTTTGATGCTAAAAGTGATGTTGGTCTCTTTCTTGGGTATGCTATTAATAGTCGTGCATATAGAGTCTTTAACTTGACTACTAAGACTATCATGGAGTCTATCAATGTGAAGATAGATGATCTTAGCATGCTTAATTTGTGTGATGATAATGGTGTCAATGAACCTAAAGAAAACATGTTGAATGACACTAAAACACCTATTGATGTGGCTAGTAGTGTTTCTAGTCAAAATGATGAAAATGATAGTCATGTTGAAGTTGAAAGTCAAGGGTTGGAAAATGCTTTAAATGATAATCAACAAAATGACCAAGTTGTTGAACATTCTCACCCAAGACTTAGAAACTTACACTATCAAGAAGACATCATAGGTGATTTAAATGAAGGGGTTAGAACAAGAAATCAAATTGCTAACCAAATATCATATGCTTGCTACACTTCTCAAATTGAACCCAAAAATATTAATGAAGCAATTGTTGATGAATATTGGGTTGGGGCTATGCAAGAAGAACTTAATCAATTTAAGAGAAATGAAGTGTGGTCCTTGGTTTCTAGACCTAAAGATATAAATGTAATTGGCACTAAATGGATTTATAGGAATAAGACCGATGAAAGTGGCAAGATTGTGAGGAATAAAGCTAGACTAGTGGCTCAAGGTTACACTCAAGTGGAGGGTGTTGACTTTGATGAGACGTTTGCCCCGGTTGCTCGTCTCGAGTCCATTAGACTTTTGTTGTCCATTGCATGCATTAAAAAGTTCAAACTTTTTCAAATGGATGTCAAAAGTGATGAGAATAAGGAAGCTGCACCAAGGGATCCATTGCATGTTCCGGTTGGGCCAATAACAAGGGCAAGGGCTAAGAGATTCAAGGAAGCACTAAATGGCCTGATTCAATACACTTGGGCTGATTCCGAATTATTAAAGTCCAAGATGAGTCCACATGAAGACCAAGGCTTAACTAACGTCATCAAGGCAATTGATTGGGCCGAATAAGAGAAGACTTGGGCGTGAAGTAGAAGACTTGGGCGTGTGGAGGAGAGTCAAATTTAGTTCTTTCCTTTTTCTTAGTTTTCCAAAGAATATTGGTTGATTTGTTTCCAAATATTAAGGGGCTGATTTGCTTCCAAATTTCAGCCTTCCAAATAGGGAGCAAGTCAATTAGTTGCTTGTTTTAGTTTATTTTCTTTCCCGTTTGTAAGGCATTAATTGCCAAATATTTATTTCCTTTTAAGTTTTAGGGTTTCAGTATTTAAAGGTCCATTTGATGTAATTTTCGGTAGCTTTGATTTTGAATGCAAATTGAGAGAATTTTCTCTATTGTTCTTTGAGAACTAATTGGAACTTATCAGATTTCTCTGTGGCGTTCCTCCTTGACTTATCAATCGAGTATTCCATCCTTGATTGTGGCGTCCTCCTTCATACCAAGGTTCACATCTCATCATAGGTCTTGGGTCACGGTTTCCATCCGAACCAGAGGTTAGAACGATCTTAGGCATCAATCGTGATACAATCGACGAGGTTCGTATCTTTTGGTATCAGAGCTTCGGCCTCTAACATCAGGTTTTATCTATCTTAGCTGTTCTTCATCTCCGATTCCGTTTGATCAATTCTAGTATCCAAAAAAAAAAACCAAGATATTCGTTTAGTCAAGTCCAGTACAAAAAAAAATAATACCAAAGGTCTTGCTTGTTGATCAAGGTCACAAAAAAAAAAAAAAATTCTAGTAGTAGAAATTTGTCCATGTTATTCCAGTTCCGTTGTGAGTTGTTTTGTGAGAACGTGGCTAAGAAATCCTGATTATTGTTTGATTAGTTTGATAAGAACTTTTGAGAAAAATTACGAGTGGAAAAAGGCAAGAGTGGTGAGTACATACTGAGGGTAAAAGCCGAATTTATTGTGTGAAACACGAGTGTGAGTGCCATCATCTTTGAGGGTAAACACGTGAGGGAGTGTTTGTGAGGCTTACTAATTCTTGTTTGTTTTGCAGGGTCTAAATATGTCACACGATAACAGTAAGGAATTGTCCAACGAAGCACCAAAAACAGTAGATCTCGATCGTTTGTTTACAGCCATGCAACAACACATGGCGCGGATGGAGATTCAGTTTGGCGAGGTGAATGATAGGTTTGGCGAGGTGAATGATAGGTTACACAAAGTGGAGTCTAGTTCACAAAGGGAGCAACCATTCAGGGCTCCTAATGTGGAACGAAGAGAAAGGAACCTACCTAGGAATGACTATGAAGATGATTATGGGAATGACCTAGAGGAGGATTATCACATGTCTAATGTGGGTGCTGGTAGATTTAGGCATGGAATAGGAGGTAGAGGAGTTAGGTATGGGAATAGAGGAGATAGGCATGGAGAGAGGGTTGATAATAATTTGGGTAGTATAAAGGTGAAGATTCCAACCTTCCAAGGTAAAACTGACCCTGAAGCTTATTTGGAGTGGGAGAAAAGAATAGAGTTGGTGTTTGATTGCCATGAATATTCCGAATTGAAGAAGGTGAAATTGGCAGCCATAGAGTTCACTGATTATGCTATTGTTTGGTGGGATCAACTGATTATGAGTAGGAGACGGAATGGAGAAAGACCTATTGAGACATGGGAGGAGATGAAAACTGTTATGAGGAGGAGATTCATTCCAAGTCACTATTATAGGGGTTTGTTTCAAAAATTGCAAACTCTTACTCAGGGGTCTCAGTGTGTTGAAGATTACTACAAGGAGATGGAGATAGCCATGATTCGAGCTGATGTAGAGGAGGACTGAGAGGCGACTATGGCTAGGTTTCTAAATGGGCTAAACCAAGACATTGCAAATGTAGTGGAGATGCAACATTATGTTGAATTGACTGACATGGTACACATGGCCATTAAAGTGGAACAACAATTGAAGATGAGGGGTTCCACACGGGTTGGGCAAAATTCGGGTTCTTCATCATCATGGAAACCGAATTGGAGCAAGAGAGAGGACCAGCCTAGTTTCAAGGCCAAGGCCAAGACCGAACCTTCCAAAGATCACAAGGCCGGAGGCACATTAAATCAAGGTAAATCAGATTCTCAACCTTCTAGAAACCGTGACATTAAGTGCTTTAAGTGTTTGGGAGCAGGTCATATTGCATCACAATGCCCAAACAAGAGAGTAATGGTTTTGAAGGATGATGGCGGTATCGAATCCGAGGATGAATCTGATGATGAGTCCATGCCATCTTTGGAGGATGCAAGTGACTTTGAATATCCGGTAGGTGGAGAGCTTTTGGTTGCAAGAAGAGCTCTTAGTGCTCAAGCCAAAGAAGATGATGAGGTACAACATGATAGCATTTTTCACACCCGCTACCATGTTAATGATAAGGTATGTAGTATGATTATTGATGGGGGGAGTTGTACTAATGTGGCTAGCACTACTTTGGTGGAAAAATTGAATTTGACAACTTTGAAGCACCCAAAACCTTATAGGCTATAATGGTTGAATGATAGTGGGGAAGTTAGGGTGAATAAACAGGTGTTGATGTCATTTTCAATTGGAAAATACAATGATGAAGTTATTTGTGATGTGGTACCAATGAATGCGGGTCATATCCTTTTGGGAAGACCATGGCAATTTGATAGGCATGTGACACATGATGGATATACCAACAGATACTCCTTTGTACTTAATAAAAGGCCAATCACTCTTGTACCTTTAACCCCAAGACAAGTATATGAAGATCAAGTGAGGTTAAAAAAAGAGAGAGATGTTAAAAAGGAGAGTGAGAGTTCAAAAGAAAGAGAGACAAAAGAGAGAGAGTCCGAAACAGCAAAAAATGAAAAAAAAAGTGAAAAAAAAATAGAGGCTGATGAGAAAAAAAGAGAGAAAACAAGTGAGTTTTTATGCAAGAGAGAGTGAGATCAAAAAGGCTTTGTTTTCAAATCAGCCAATGATTGTACTTTTGTACAAAGAGGCTTGTTTTAGTACTAACGAAATTGACTCTTCTTTGCCTAGTGTTGTTGTTTCACTTTTGCAGGACTTTGATGAAGTGTTTCCTGAAGAGATGCCTATTGGTTTACCACCAATAAGAGGGATTGAACACCAAATTGATTTTGTACCCGGAGCACCAATTCCAAATAGCCCCGCATATAGAAGTAATCCCGAGGAAACAAAGGAACTTCAAAGGCAGGTTGATGAGCTCATGGAAAATGGGTATGTTCGTGAGAGTATGAGTCCTTGTGCGGTTCTCGTATTGCTTGTGCCTAAGAAGGATGGAACATGGAGGATGTGTGTTGATTGTTGTGCCATCAACAATATCACTGTAAAGTATCGACATCCTATTCCTAGATTAGATGATATGCTTGATGAATTGCATGGTTCTATTGTTTTCACTAAAATTGATCTTAAAAGTGGATATCATCAAATTAGGATGAAAGAAGGTGATGAGTGGAAAACTGCTTTCAAAACAAAATATGGTTTATATGAGTGGTTAGTTATGCCTTTTGGGTTAACTAATGCACCAAGTACTTTCATGAGATTAATGAATCATGTTTTGCGTGCTTTTATTGGAAAATTTGTGGTTGTTTACTTTGATGACATTCTGATTTATAGCAAAAACTTGGATGAGCATGTTGAACATTTAAAACTTGTTTTAGGTGTTTTAAGAACAGAAAAGTTGTTTGCTAATTTAAAAAAGTGTACCTTTTGCACGGATAAGCTTGTATTTCCGAGTTTTGTTGTTAGTGCTAAGGGAATTGGGGTTGATGAAGAAAAGGTTAAGGCAATTAAGGAGTGGCCGAAACCTACAAATGTGGGACAAGTGAGAAGTTTTCATGGGTTGGCTAGTTTCTATAGGAGGTTTGTAAAAGACTTTAGTAGTCTAGCTGCACCTTTAACTAAAGTTATCAAAAAGAATGTGGGTTTTAAGTGGGGTAATGAATAACAAAAGGCATTTAACTTGATTAAGGAAAAATTAACTAATGCACCTTTGCTTGTTTTGCCTGACTTTGCTAAAGCTTTTGAGATTGAGTGTGGTGCTTCAAGAATAGGTATTGGAGCTGTTCTAATGCAAGAAGGACGTCCCATTGCATTTTTTAGAGAGAAAATAAGTGGAGCAGCCTTGAATTATCCTACCTATGACAAGGAGATGTATGCTTTGGTTAGGGCATTGGAAACTTGGCAACACTACCTTTGGCCGAAAGAATTTGTGATTCACACGGATCATGAGTCCTTGAAGCATTTAAAGGGACAGCACAAGCTAAATAAGCGGCATGCCAAGTGGGTGGAGTTCATAGAAACATTTCCATATGTGATCAAGTACAAAAAAGGTAAGGAAAACGTGGTCGATGATGCTTTGTCTAGAAGGTACGTTTTACTTTATACTTTGGATGCTAGATTGCTTGGTTTTGACTACATTAAAGAATTGTATGTGGAAGATTCTGATTTTGGTAATGTATTCAATGCATGTGAAAAAGTAGCATTTGGTAGATTTTATAGGCATGATGGATTTTTGTTTAGAGAAACTAAATTATGTGTGCCCAAGAGTTCTTTGCGTGAATTGCTTGTTAGAGAAGCTCATGGGGGAGGTTTGATGGGGCATTTTGGTATAGCCAAGACACTAGATGTTTTGCATGAACACTTCTTTTGGCCTCATATGAAACGTGACGTAGAAAGAATCTGTGAAAAATGCATTACATGTAGACAAGCTAAGTCTAGGATTAAGCCTCATGGATTGTATACTCCTTTGCCTATACCTAGTGGACCTTGGATTGATATTTCTATGGATTTTGTGTTGGGTTTGCCTAGGTCAAAAAGGGGTAGGGATTCTATATATGTGGTTGTTGATAGGTTTTCTAAAATGGCACATTTCATTCCCTGTCATAAAACTGATGATGCATCACATATTGCTGATTTGTTTTTTAAAGAAATTGTTCGATTGCATGGCATGCCTGAGACCATTGTTTCAGATAGAGATGCTAAGTTCTTAAGCTACTTTTGGAAGACTTTGTGGGGTAAGTTAGGAACTAAACTTTTGTTTTCTACTACTTGTCATCCACAAACTGATGGTCAAACTGAAGTAGTTAATAGGACTTTATCTGCCTTGTTGCGTGCTATAATACAAAAGAACTTGAAAACATGGGAGGATTGTTTGCCGCATGTAGAGTTTGCTTATAATAGGAGTGTGCATTCTGCAACTCATTATTCACCTTTTGAAATTGTATATGGTTTTAACCCATTGACTCCTTTGGATTTAATTCCTTTACCTGTGAATGAGCATGTTAACTTGGATGGGAAGAAAAAGGCAGATTTTATTAAGCAACTCCATGAAAAGACTCGACAAAACATAGAGAGAAGAACTGAGCAATATGCCACGCAAGCAAATAAAGGGCGCAAGAAAGTTGTGTTTGAGCCCAGAGATTGGGTGTGGTTGCATATGAGGAAGGAACGGTTTCCAGTCCAGCGGCGTTCTAAACTACTTCCAAGGGGAGATGGCCCATTTCAAGTAATTGAAAGGATCAATGACAACGCCTACAAGTTAGATCTTCCAGGTGAGTATAATGTTAGTGCAAGCTTCAATGTTTCTGATTTGTCTCCTTTTGAT
The DNA here is from genome assembly GCA_008009225.1 of Acer yangbiense. Taxonomy (NCBI): domain Eukaryota; kingdom Viridiplantae; phylum Streptophyta; class Magnoliopsida; order Sapindales; family Sapindaceae; genus Acer; species Acer yangbiense. The sequence goes on from CM017767.1 coordinate 6,414,401, forward strand.
GTAGGTGACGATTTGAGGACAAATCCTTTTCAAGAGGGAGGGAATGATGAGAATAAGGAAGCTGCACCAAGGGATCCATTGCATGTTCCGGTTGGGCCAATAACAAGTGCAAGGGCTAAGAGATTCAAGGAAGCACTAAATGGCCTGATTCAATACACTTGGGCTGATTCCGAATTATTAAAGTCCAAGATGAGTCCACATGAAGACCAAGGCTTAACTAACGTCATCAAGGCAATTGATTGGGCCGAATAAGATAAGACTTGGGCATGAAGTAGAAGACTTGGACGTGAAGTAGAAGCTTGGGTGTGTGGAGGAGAGTCAAATTTAGTTCTTTCCCTTTTCTTAGTTTTCCAAAGAATATTGGTTGATTTGTTTCCAAATATTAAGGGGCTGATTTGCTTCCAAATTTCAGCCTTCCAAATAGGGAGAAAGTCAATTAGTTGCTTGTTTTAGTTTATTTTCTTTCCCGTTTGTAAGGCATTAATTGCCAAATATTTATTTCCTTTTAAGTTTTAGGGTTTCAGTATTTAAAGGTCCATTTGATGTAATTTTCGGTAGCTTTGATTTTGAATGCAAATTGAGAGAATTTTCTCTATTGTTCTTTGAGAACTAATTGGAACTTATCAGATTTCTCTGTGGCGTTCCTCCTTGACTTATCAATCGAGTATTCCATCCTTGATTGTGGCGTCCTCCTTTATACCAAGGTTCACATCTCATTATAGGTGTTGGGTCGCGGTTTCCATCTGAACCAGAGATTAGAACGATCTTAGGCATCAATCGTGATACAATCGACGAGGTTCGTATCAAAAAGTGATTTCCTAAATGGATACCTTCAAGAAGAAGTGTATGTTGAACAACCTAAGGGTTTTGTAGACCCACACTCTCCTAATCATGTGTTTAAATTGAAAAAGGCTCTCTATGGCCTTAAACAAGCTCCAAGAGCTTGGTATGATAGGTTGACTCAATACCTTATTGACAACCAATATAGGAGAGGTGGCATTGATAGAACTTTGTTTATCAAACATCATGATCATGATATTTTTGTTGCACAAATATATGTTGATGACATTGTTTTTGGGTATACTAATAAAACCAAGGTTGATGAATTTGTAAGTGTTATGTCAAGTGAATTTGAAATGAGCATGGTGGGTGAGTTGAATTATTTTCTAGGAATGCAAGTAAAGCAAACTAGCATGGGCATAATGTTGAATCAATCTAAATATGCTAAAAATCTAGTTAAGAGATTTGGCCTAGAAAATGGAAAAGATTTTGAAACTCCCATGAGCACCACTTTAAAACTTGACAAAGATGAAAAAGGGAAAAGTGTTGACCAAAGCCTTTATAGAAGCATGATATGTAGTCTACTTTACCTAACGGCTAGTAGACCCGACATTTGCTTTAGTGTAGGCTTGTGTGCTAGATTCCAAGCAAATCCCAAGGAATCTCACTTAAAAGCCGTCAAGAGGATCATTAGGTATGTCAAAGGGACTCATAGTCTTGGTCTATTTTATTCATTTGACACCAATGATATCCTAGTAGGCTATTGTGATGTCGATTGGGCGGGAAACATTGATGACCGTAAAAGCACATCGGGCGGTTGCTTTTATGTTGGTAATAACTTGGTTTCTTGGTCAAGTAAGAAACAAAACTCGGTTTCCCTCTCCTCTTCCGAAGCCGAATACATTGCGGCCGGAAGTGCTTGCACACAATTACTTTGGATGAAACAAATCCTTAAGGATTATGAGATAGAACAAGGAAAAATGACATTTTATTGTGATAATTTAAGTGCTATTAACATCTCTAAAAATCCGGTTCAACACTCCCGCACAAAACACATAGACATTAGGCATCATTTCATTAGAGACCTAGTTGAACATTCTATTGTTACTCTAGAGCATATACCTACTAAAAATCAACTTGCGGACTTGTTCACCAAGCCCTTGGATAAAGAGAGGTTCAAAACTCTTAGAATGTCCATTGGCATGATTTGTGTTGATTGATGTCGATTGATGTCTTTGTGTGATTGTGAGTGGCTTGATAAGCAAAACTTTAATTGAATATCATTATCTTTGAGAGCTACACACTTGAGAAGTAGTGATCTTAAACGAATATCTCTTATTGTTTCTAGATCATGCACTTGAGCTTGAAAATCTTATTTTTGAAAAGTGCACTAATGCTTCTCTTATATGTTTTTGGTTTTGAGTATATGTGGTTGAATATGTGTAGATAATGGATGCATCTAAAAGTTTATTACTTAGTACATGATAGATGACCTATGGTATGTATCCATTTTGCTTCGGCACTATATAGTAATCAACGAGCACCCTCATGGAAAGGGCTACACACCTTAGTTGTGAAGCCACCCAATGTAGGAAAGGGCTACGCCATTGTGATGAGTGAAAGCCGCCATGAGGAGTATATGTTTTTTTGTTAGTAAAATCAAAGAAGTGTTGAAATGAATCATAAAAAAAAAAAAAAAAAAATCTTTGATTCTAAGCCTAAAAGAAATGAAAAATAAAAGGCTTATTGGTGTATAGTTGAGAATTGTGAAAAGCTCGGGTTGACAAATAGAAATGGGAAAACGAGCCACATGCACACACACGCTCATATGTTGATATCTATTCTTTTTAAAAGCAAAAATCCGGATGAATATCGGTTTGACCTATTTTTGGAAATGCTTTAAATGGATAGGTGTGGATAGAGTTTGCATGTTGATATCACAATTACTCCTACTATATATGTGAGAAGCATTCACACACACACATTTTGCTTATGTGCTTGATTCATTAGCAATGTGAGAATATTTTTGAGAGATTAATGAAAATCTATGATTCTCTCTTGGACTTTGACAAGTTATGAAATATTTTTCTCTTATTGCTTGATTGTGTGATTGTGTGATGTCCCTTGTGAACAAATCTACTTGGTGATAATATGTGGAGCATATGTTAAGGGGGCTTTAGTTTATTCAACTTCGCTCTCTATACGATTTGTTTGCTTTGTATCTCGTTCTTTATCTCTTGTGTCTCTTGTCTATTCCTTGACAAAAAGGGGGAGAAAATGTATACCTCACCATGTTTGATATTGGGGAGATTTTGTATACTTCACACCTTGCGTGGAAAACATGGTCCAATTGTGTGAAACATATTCCTCTTTGTGCTTAATTGTGACTTTGTCTTAAGGGGGAGAAAGAATTCTTTCTTGATAGTGTTAAGGATGGTTGGTCCTTGGGAATTGGGAGACTAAGGGAGTGCTTTAATATGAAAATATTTTGGTCACTTGAGATAATGCATTTTTGTATGAGATAAGGGATGTCTTCTATATTTGTTTTTTGGTTGATAACTCACCATTCTTCTTTAGAGAAGATCTCTTGTTTTGGATTGCTATTTTCTCTCATAGGTACTTTGAAGACCAAAAGAGGAATTCTTGAAGACTTGAAGACTTTTAGTCTAGGAATCTCTTTGTAATGTGAGGTTGAGAGTATGCTATCAACTTGAGTTTATTTGAGTGAAACATTGTATGGTGAGGTTGAGGTTGAGGTTTTGCCATGGAATAGCCAAATGGGGAGATTGTAAGGTTCATGATTTGTATTGGCTTGATTCCATTGCAAAACACTCTATATTTGTATTAGTTGTTGCTTAGGATATTCTTTGAAGAAAGGAAGCTTAAAAAGTGAAGAGCAACGTCTAGTGCAAAAGTCATCTTCAAGAGGTGAAAAACATCAAAGGTATATCTTGACTTCTATCCTCTTGCAAGGCGTTAGAGCACACACGCACAATTCATACATGTGTGTCCCTACATCGTGGTTCAAACATTTTGTATAACACATTCACACATCTCATAGTATGCTCATGCATTGATCTTGTATAGACAAACATTGTGGAATTGCATGCTTTGTGACTATCTCTTTGATATGGCATGCTTGTGTGAATATGTGTTTATTTGTTTGTGTATTTTGTGTTTAGGACTTGAACATGTTCTTATTTAATGCCTTAGTGAGTTCTGGTCGTTTCGGTTACTCATTCATAAGGTTTCGAGTCCAAACAATGTGACTATGCTACTTTTCGTTCTCATTCGTTGAGTTGACTTCATCGTCATTTTCTGAGATGATTTCTCAACCATTTTTCAAAGTTTTGTAGTCGTAGTCGTGCCTGAGGGAGTCGGGATTCGTAATCCAAAAACGGATTTGAAATCAGAGTTCGGATACCCAAGATATGGCTGAAGAACCGGAGAGTGCGCGAGAGTGATGTGGGAGGCCGTGAGCCACCTTGCCCACGACGTGAGGGAGGCCATGAGACTCACGGCCAGAGGGGCTCTCTGCCCCCGTGAGCCTCACGCGCCCCCCACGGGAGGGTGACATGGCTCATGTTGATTGGCCTCTAAAATCCTTCTATCTCCTCCTTTTAAACTCTCCTCCTTCCCTCTACACTTGTTGAAGATCTTGATGAACATTTCACGAATTCTGCAGATTTTCTTCATATTTTAGTTTTAGTGTTTTGATCATATCTCTCTCATACGAACTCGAAATCAATCAATTCAAAAGCCAAAATTGTTGGTCTTGAAGAGAGCTACAAACCCCAAGCATTTCCAAAGGGAGCTGACTACGTGAGAACTTTCAATTGGTATCAAAGCGGGTTCCTAGATATACTTAGGTGATCCTTGCTCACTTTGGTGTGTTTTGCATTTTGTGTGATTTTTGATCATTCATACATTTGCATTCATTTCATTCATTCATAAACACTATGTGTGGAAACGGTGGAAACGGTGGAAATGGTGGTGGCAACGAGGGTGCTTCTAGCACAAGGCCTCTGCTTCTTACCGGGTTGAATTATGCCTCTTGGAAAGGCAAGATGGAGTCGTACATATGTCAAATCCATGACCGAGCTTGGATGGCGGTTGAAGACGGCTACACATCACCCATGATGACTCCTATGGGTGGAGGAGAGGATGTGCTCAAGCCTAAAGCGCAATGGAACGCGTAAGAGTTTGAGGCATCAAAATGGAATAGGAAGGCGATGCATGCCATCCTATGTGCAATGGACGAAAATCAGTAAAAATTGATTCAAAATACTAGGATAGCTAAGGAGGCATGGGACATCCTAGAGATTGCACATGAAGGAACCGAAGTGGTGAAGGACTCTAAGCTTCAATTCCTCCAAACTCAATTCGAAATGCTTAAGATGGAGGAGAATGAGTGCTTTAACAACTTTGAGATCAAGTTGATGGACATAGTCAACCAAAGTCATCAACTTGGTGACCCGTATTCGGATAGGAGAATCAAGCAAAAGATTATGAGATCTCTCCCCGATAGGTTTGAATCAAAGGTGACGGCTTTAGAGGAGAATAGCACATATAAAGATATGAAGCTGAGTGAGGTGATAGGAAGACTTTTAGCTTATGAATCTAGGAAGGGTCCTACCTCCACACCTTCTAAAAAGCAAAAGGGAATTGCTTTGAATGCATCTAAGGATGAAAAAGAGGCAAAGAATGACTCGAACAAAGATCTTGCATTATTTGTGAAGAGATTTAAGAAGGTTATGAAGTTCGGGAAAAAGGACTTTGGTTCCAAAGGTCAAAACTTCAAGAAAAAGGGTTCCTACAACAAGTTTGAGCCTAGGCAAGAGAAGACCAAAAGGAAAGGGGCTTGATGTTATGAATGTGGTGGTATAGGTCATTTTGCCCCCGAATATGCTAATCACAATGATAAGAAGAAAGGTAAAGTGATGGCCGCCACATGGAGTGGGAGTAGTGATAACTCTAATGAAGGAGATGAAACTTCGGATGATGAAGTGGCTAACTTCATAGCTTTTGCCTCTTCTCACAAGAGCCAAGGTAGAAGTGAAGAAGAGGAAGAGAGTCAAGTGGAAAATGACTCAAGTGAAGATGACTCCTCAACTCACTCCACAAATGGATATGTGGAGAGAAAAGTTCTTGTTGAACATTACGCGGAGTTCAAAAGCTTAGAGATGAAAACCACAAAAAAGATCAAGATGTTGAGAGAAGAGAATCTTGAGCTTTTATCTCATAATGACCACTTAAGTGAACAAGTGGAAAAGTCCAAAAAGGTAGAAGATAAGCTAAGAAAGGATTTAGATTTATCTAGGAGGAATGAAGAAAGTCTAAAGAGGGAGCTTGAAGAAGTAAAAGAGTTTATTACTAGCATGACCTCTAGCACTCAAAAGCTTGATCATTTGCTTAGTGTTGGAAAGAATCCGTGTGACAAGAATGGTCTTGGGTATGAAGATGGCAACAAGATCTCAACCTCTAACAAGACCGTGTTTGTCAAGAGTTTGGGGAATGAAGAAGCTTCATTGGTGCAAACTCCTAGGAAGAAATTAGAACTAGGACAATGTTCAAATAATTCACAAGTGAAGTTGGTGCCAAGAAGGCAACCTCAAGCTCAACCCTCTAGGGTCCCTCAAGCCAACATTCCACAACAATTGGCTCACAAAGGAAAGAGACCAATCATGCAACCTCAAGCTACGAAGCAAGCTAGACCGGTTCAACAACGAAGATGGATTGAACCCACTTAACCACAAAGACATGGACAAGCTCTCATGCATGCACAAAGACAAGGTATGATTACTTATTTTATTCCTACATGTCATTTTTGTGGATTTGATGGTCATATTAGACCAAATTGCTTTCGATATATTAAAATGTGTAAAACACGAAGCATGATTGAAAAGAGAAAGAAGAGAGCCAAGTTGCATGTTCCTAGGAATGATAAAATTGAGATGCATGATCCTAAGATAACTAGAGCCCATGTATCAAAGACCACTAAGAAAGCTAATATTGTTTCTAGGAGGATTAGAAAGAATGAAAATGTTTGCCATGTTGCTCAAATAGCCTTGATGGCAAATTCTTCTAATTTTTAGTATTTAGATAGTGGGTGCTCTAGGCACATGACGGGAAACAAGAGTTTCTTCGAGACTCTTGCTATGGAGGAAGGAGGATATGCCACTTTTGGTGATGGATCCAAAAAGAAAGTTGTAGGGAAAGGAACCATTTCCGTTCCCGGATTACCCTCCTTATCCAATGCTTTGTTTGTTGATGGCTTGAAAGCCAATTTGATAAGCATTTCTCATCTTAGTGATGAAGGATATTCCATCATGTTTAGTAAAAATGATTGCTCTATCCTAAAGCCCGATGGACAAACCTTGTTGAAAGGTATGAGATCTAGCGACAATTGCTATTGTCTTGAAGCTAGAATAGTCTCAAACAATGTGTCCATGGATGAGCAAATAGAGTTGTGGCATGAAAGACTTGGCCACATGAACTTTAGGGATTTACGAACCCTTTGAAAGTTCAATTGTGTGCGTGGCCTCCCTAAGCTTGGGAAGAAAGCCAATGGTGTTTGTGGACCTTGCCAACAAGGAAAACAAACCAAAAGCATGCACAAAAAGGGCAAGTATCTCTCCACCAAGGAGCCCCTAGAGCTTCTCCACATGGATCTAATGGGTCCTATGCAAATTGAGAGTTTAGGTGGAAAGAGATACATTTTTGTTTGTGTAGATGATTTCTCTAGGTTCACATGGACTTATTTTCTTAGAGAAAAATCCGAAACTTTTGATAAGTTTAAAATGCTGTGTAATAAGATTCAAAATGAAATGAACTCTAACATTAAAAGTATAAAACGGATTAGAAGTGACCATGGGAGGGAATTTGAGAATGCCACCTTTGAAACTTATTGTAATGGTCTAGGCATTTCCCATGAGTTTTCGGCTCCTAGGACACCTTAACAAAATGGAGTTGTTGAGAGGAAGAATAGGGTCATTCGAGAGATGGTTCGTGTGATATTGCTTAGTAACAATGTTCCTAGGAACCTATGGGCCGAAGCCGTCAATACGGCTTGTTATATAGGAAATAGAGTCTTTCTAAGGCCCGGAACTAGAAATACCTCCTATGAGCTATGGAAAGGTAAAAGGCCAAATGTTAGCTACTTTCACTCTTTTGGAAGCAAATGCTACATTTTAAATGACCGTGATCAACTTGGCAAATTTGATGCTAAGAGTGATGATGGTATCTTTATTGGCTATGCCTTAAATAGTAGAGCCTATAGAGTTTTTAATTTAAAGACTCTAAGTGTCATGGAATCATCCAATGTTGTATTTGATGATGAAAGGCTTAAGTTTAGTAACCATGAGGAGGAGGTAGTTTTAGATGATGATTCTCCTTTGGAGAAGGTTGTGGAGACTCCCAATGTTGGGACGTCCAATGGTGATTATGAGGACACACAACCTATTGATAGAGTTCCTCTCTTGAACTCTAAATAACCTGCTCCATGGGTTAGACAACTCCATGATAAGAATGACATCATTGGAGAGGTAAATGAGGGTGTTAGGACTAGGCGTCAAATAGCTAATCTAATTAGTTACACATGCTACACCTCTCAAATTGAACCCAAAAAGGTTGATGAAGCCTTAAATGATGAATTTTGGGTTCTTGCCATGCAAGAAGAGCTAAACCAATTCGATAGGAATGAGGTTTGGACTAGTTCCTAGGCCTAAAAACACACATGTTATAAGCACTAAGTGGATTTATAGGAACAAATCCGATGAGGATGGCAACATAATGCGGAACAAGGCTAGACTTGTAGCACAAGGGTACTCTTAAATTGAGGGTTTCGACTTTGAGGAGACATTTGCTCTCGTTGCCCGTTTAGAGTCCATTAGGCTTCTCTTGTCCATCTCGTGTATTCACAAGTTCAAATTACACCAAATGGACGTCAAGAGTGCCTTTCTAAATGGCTTATTGCGAGAGGAAATGTTTGTTGAACAACCCTAGGGGGTTTGTGATGCACACCACCCCAACCATGTCTATTGCCTCAAAAAGGCTTTATATGGGTTGAAATAAGCACCGAGGGCTTGGTATGAGCGCCTCACTCAATTTCTTGTTGATAATGACTACACAAGAGGTAGTGTTGACAAGACCTTGTTCATCAAGAGAAACAAAGATGAGTTATTTATAGCTCAAATCTATGTTGATGACATTGTATTTGGCTCAACCAACAACACCAAAGTCTAACAATTTGTTGATGTCATGTCTCATGAATTTGAGATGAGTCTTGTTGGTGAGCTTAGTTACTTCCTAGGTTTGTAAATTAGGCAATTAGATGATGGGATCTTCATTACCCAAGCCAAATATGCCAAAAACCTAGTGAAGAAGTTTGGTCTTAAAAATGCCAAACATTGTAATACACCCATGAGTACAACTTTGAAGCTAAGCAAGGATGCTAGTGGTAAAAGTGTGGAACAAACGTTATATTGTGGCATGGTAGGTAGCTTGCTTTATTTGACCACAAGTAGGCCCGATATCTCTTTTAGTATGGGTGTAGGTGTGGGTGTGTGTGCTAGGTACCAAGCGGATCCTAAGGAGTCCCATCTCTCTTCCGTAAAAAGAATCATTCGCTATGTGAATGGGACTTCCAACTATGGGATTTGGTACTCTTTGGACACTAATGCTAGTCTTGTAGGCTTTAGTGATGCGGATTGGGCAGGAAATTGTGATGATATAAAGAGCACATCGGGCGGTTGCTTCTTTCTAGGCAATAACTTGGTGTCTTGGTTTTGCAAGAAGCAAAACTCGATTTCCTTGTCCACGGCCGAGGCCGAGTATATAGCCGTAGGAAGTGGATGCACACAACTCCTATGGATGAAGCAAATGCTAGTCGACCATGGATTCAACCAAGGTACTCTAACCCTCTTTTGTGACAATATGAGTGCTATTAATATTTCCAAGAATCTGGTACAACACTCTAGAACTAAGCATATTGACATCCGCCATCATTTCATTAGAGAGCTTGTTGAAAATAAATGCATAGTACTTGAACATATAGGTACTAATGATCAACTTGCGGACTTATTTACTAAACCCTTAGATGCTACTCGATTTAAAACACTTAGTAGATCTATTGGGATATGTCTTATGGAGTGATGTGATTTGTGATTGACCCCATATGGGGAACTTAAGCAAAGAGAGCTATTTTGCATTCTTGTCACTTGCAAAAAATTTGAAATATATTATGCTTCTTCTTTTAATTGCTTGAGTAAGCTTAGTTGCACATATGTATATATGTTTTAAATTCAATAAGTGTGAACCTTGCTTGTTTACAATCCATGTCATATTTATGTTCAAACATGCATTTTTTGACTAGGAGATGTTCATAGGAAGTATGATTTGAATGACCTATAGTTATCTCCATGACATGATGATTATTTTATAACATGCTTATGTCAAATGAAAAAGCATGAAATTCATATAACATGCTCAAATGAAAAAGCATGAATTGATGATTGCAATATAAATGCAAAACTTGTGTGAAAAAGACTTATGAGACTCAAAATGAATAAAGGATCTTGTATCCGTTCAAAGGACCTAAAAAATCCAAATATCTCTCTTTCTTTACTGGTTGAACATGGCTACTAACATACGGATATCTTATCCGGAAAAATCAAATAGGGTGCAAAGTCGCTCATGCCATGTTTCGCTTATAAAGTTGGATATATAGTTGCTCTTAAATTAAAATCAATGAAATCTCTATATCCTTGCTTTTCTCATGATAATTGTGAAATTGGTTTGAATTCTTATTAGAAACCTTTGTCATTTGCTTTGCCAAATACCATTGTATTTTGGACTTGAATGCTACATGTCTTGTATGCAAAGCATGTTTGATTCACACATTTTCTTTCAAATAAATCTCATTGTTTCTCTTCAATTAATTGGGATGCATAAAGTGACTTATATTATTATGCAAATATCTTGCATGCTACTATCTCTCTTTGCTAAGAGTGACCCGGTTGGGGACTACTCCTTTACCTATATCATGACAAAAAGGGAGAGTAGATTGTGGTAAGGGGAGTTGCAAATTGTAGTGGCAATTGTACATGTTGGGGAGAATATTCATTGAGGTGGAGTAACCCATTGAGGGGGAGCATTGCATACACATAAATTGCATGATGTTTCATGTTGTGCCTAAATTCTTAAATGCAAATGCTTGTTTTATTCTCACTTGATCATCTCATATACTCTTGCTTTGGAAAGTATAATCTTTTGTTTTGAAGAGTTGATAGTTCTACAAGAGATTGAAGACTTGAAGCTTTCTTTTTTATATTCTTATATCTCTTTGTAATGTAGAATATCTTTATTATCCCGTAGATTCAATTATGTTTGTGAGGATAAATGTGAGTGGTGGTTTTGTCACGAAATAGCCAAAGGGGGAGATTGTAAGGATTCCCATTCTTTGATTGACTTATTTCGTGGACAAACCACATGTTGGGGTTTATTGTGTAAGGGTAGTTTAGGAGTTTGAGAATCTAGGTCAAAGGCCCTTTCAAGACCTCAAGGGACAAGCACGCCAAAGGTATAATCTTTTTTTTTTAATTGAAAGATTTCATTATCGCAAACCTCCTACAAAATCCCCAATAAAAACCAAGGACTTGTACAAAACGCCAAAGGTATAATCTCTAGTGCTTAGTTCTTTCTTTGAAGAGATTTAGATTGCACACACTCACTTAGCATTCTTGCATTTGTGTGCATACTCTTCACATGTCACATTTCACACTTGCACTTTAATGTTGTATTTTGTGTGTGTTTATGTGTCTTGTAATTCGTTTCCTGATATTGCTCGGAAACATCCGCGCTTGCACTAGTATGTGCTTGGTTTGCGCGAAGACCGCCTATGGAGAATGCCCATTGGCTTCTCCTTTGATTTCACCTCTTTTGGTGAAATGGCGGTTACGATCGGCGGCCACGACCGCCGTTCGAAACCGCCGATCATACCTGATTGATTTAATCTCTTGGGTTTGATTCTGCATGGTTTTGAAACTGCCGAATGAAACCGCCGATGATGCTCTGTTCTTCTCAGGCTCAATTCGGCGGTCGTAATCGGTGGCCTGGCCGCCGATTGAAACTGCCGATCGGTGCATTTTAGGGGCAAACTTGTCTTTTCACATGCTCTGTTTTTCATGCCTATAAATGCACCACTTTCTCTTATTCTGAATGTGACTCTTTAATCATCAAGAACCTTACTTTTAAAAGAGAGATTTTTAAGAGAGAAAGCAACCAAGTTTGCTCATTTAAACACTCAAACCAAAATTCATATGCATCAAAATTCATCTAGCATCTTCTAGCATATCTAGGATGCTTGCTTGCATTGGTCTTTCTTCACACTTGTCTTAGTAAGTTTTTCACTATTATCATATATAATTAGTGTTTTATTTATTATGGCATCTCTTTCATTACTTGATTGCTCTTAGATTAGATTCTAATATTCAAGATAGAGATTGTTGTGTTGATTTGATTGAGTGTTGTATTGTGATAGATATTTAGGTTTTTATAATCTATGATTATCTAAGCTATTTGACATGTCATTTAGTTCTTAATATCTATGATTGTTTTTATTGCAAAATCATCATCTTAGATAAGCATATAGGGTTCCCTTGCTCTATGTTGCATTTTGGATATTCACATATTCACTTAGGGTGTTAATCTCTTCATTGAGAAGTAAGTCTTATGTGTAGCTTCCGGGATTAGGTTGCTTAGATCGTAAGCAATTGGACTAGGTCCACTTATACCGGGATTAGGTAGGTGTGTGATTACTTCCGAGATTAGGTTATAATCGTTTTGCACATTTAGTGGATTTGAGGTTCTAGTGTGGCTCGCTTATTAGCCCGTGGTTTTTCCCGTGAGGGTTTCCACGTAAAAATCAAGTGTTATTTATTTTTCCGCATCTTATTACACTTGCTTTATTTTATTGACTATTAGGGGTATTTTTGTAATCTTGACCATACATGAAAAATTGGGTAAAATCATTAAAATCTATTCACCCCCACCCCCCCTCCCCCCTTTAGATTAATATTTAACACACCGTGAGAACTTTCAGACAATATAATAATTTCATACCATTTAATCCGGTCGATAACCAATCTTGAGCACACATTAATGCCTCTATTGTCTTTGCATGTAGCCTACTAAGGTGAGGACTCACAAATCTACCACTAGTACTAAAAGCCGACTCAGATGTAATCATAGATACAGGAATAACCAAAATATCTCTAGCTATGCAATGCAAAATAGGATACTTAGATCCATTTACATTCCATCATCTCAATATATCAAAATTATCGGCTCTTGGAATGATAGATTCATCCAAATAATAATCCAACTTCGTCTTCATTTGAGTAGTAGCAGAAGTGGCCAAACTAAGAAACTGATCATATATAGACAAAGAATTTAATCTTGAAGGAACCATTGTTGATTGAGACGGTGAAACAAGTGTAGGATCACCACTTGAGGAAGAACTTGAAGCTTTCAACTTTCCCTCATACTATCTAAAAATCCTCAACAAAGTATCTTGTACTTTTTTTATCTCGTCGGAAGTTCTATCTCCATAAATAATAGGAAAGTAACATTCAATGATTTTCATCTTAAATCTAGGATCCAAAATTGATCCCACAACCATTAAACCATGAAATTCACTCCAATAACTATCAAACTTGTTTGCCATAGCTAATGCCATTAGTCTTATTTCTTTAACTATGGATGTACCCCATTGACTAATGGCACACCTAATTTCACACAAGATTGGTAGATAATTGTTGGCCATAGGATACTTGGTTCCTGAAAATTGTTCTGTTGCCACAAAAAACACTTCAAGCCTATCACTAATCTCTTTTGCAAACACCCAATCATTCTCGGTTGGCACACATTTATATTGTGAATCTCTTTGTCTCAAACGAGGAAAAACAGTCTTATAAATTAAAGCAAAGCAAATCATTAGAAATGTTGAGTTCCACCTCGTATTACAATCAAGGGCCAACTTTTTAGTGCTCTCAATTTCTAATTCGCAAATAGTCTCAAGAAACTTTTCCTCTCTCTTAGGTGATGCTATCTAATAAGAGACACTACCTCGAATCCTAATAATACTATCATTAATGACATCCAACCTATCCTTCACTATCAAATTTAATATATGCGCAGAACAACGCATATGAAACATTTCTCTATTCAGCAAAGTTGAGTCACTATAAAGCTTGTCTAAGATAATTGGAATCATGGCATTATTAGTACTACAATTATCCACAGTTAAAGCAGATACCTTTTTCTTAAGATGCCAATCTAGTATGCAATCCATCATCGCATCCACAAGCACCACAGAAGTGTGTGGACATTGAACATGTACAAACCTATAGAAGATAATAGTACAAGAAACTATATTAATAATTAAAATTATTAAGAAATTACAAAATGTGTTGATATAGGTTTGATAAAATACCTTATGATTCGACTTTGTAACGCCCACTCATTGTCCACAAAATTTGTTGTAATTGCCATAAACCCCTTCCTTTGATTATTGCATGTCCACATGTCAGTAGTAATTGCAATCCTCCCTTTATTTCTCTTCAATAATTCCAATGTTTTAACCCTCCCATAATCATACAATTTTCATGATATCACTTTTCAATGTATTCATAGTGGGTATTTTAAACATTGGTTGAACTGAGCCAAGAAATCTTTGAAACCCGGAATGATCTACAATACTAAGAGGGTACTCATGCAAAATGACCATATTTGCAAGTTCTCTTCTAGCAATATCTTGATCAAATTGAAAAGTACTAAGTTTTACATCTCCCTCTTTGGTTTTCGTATCTTTTAGCATTTATTGGACATCATGAAATATTCTACAAGTACATCGATCCAAATGTCCACGCAAATGAGATGTTCCACTTTTACTCTTTGTCGATAATCTTTTCTTACAATTTTTGCAAACGGCCATCCATACCCCATTATGCTTTTTTTTTTTTTTTTTATCAAAAGGGAGCCAGTGAGCCACACATCCGATGTCAACTTTCTTTTCCCATTTTCAGTAACATTGCTATCAAACTCAAGTGTATTAAATTCAGCATCCATATTATTAATCTCATCATTAGTTGATTGACTAAGCAACGGACTTCGAGGGTCTTGGCTTTGAGTACAACCTGTTCCCATCGATCGTGTTGCAGCCATCTTAATTTTGAAGAGAATAACTACAAAAACAGAAAATACAAACCAGTTATCAACAATTTGTAAGAGGAAATTATATTTTAAAAGAGATCATTGCATAGATGATAAAAAAAAAATACTTGGAAACAAAAACAAAAAGCTACTCATCAATTTATGAGTTTGCTACTTTTACACTATATTTGCATAATTAGTTGTTTGCTATAATAATATACCATATACTATACTAGAGACATCATTAATATTGAAACAAATTAACGGTGTGATCTAATATTAATCTAGAAGGGGGGGGTGAATAGATTTTAATCGTTATTACCCAATTTTCGCATGTATGTCAATTTTACGAAAATGCCCCTAACTAGTCACAATAATATAACAAGTGTAATAAGGTGCGAAATGTAAATAACACTTGATATTTACGTGAAAACCCTCACGGGAAAAACCACGGGCTGTTATGTGCGCCACACACGAACCTCGAATCCACTAATTGAAATGATTACAACCTAATCCCGGTTTAATGATCTAATCCCAATCAATAATCATCACAACTACCTAATCCCGGTATAAGTGGACCTAGTCCAATTGTTTGTGATTTAAGCTACCTAATCCTGATAGCAACATAATACTTAATTCTCTAAGAAGAATAATACAACCTAAGTGAATATATGAAATATCCAAAAATGTAATTAGAGCTAGGTAACCCTATATGCTTATCTAGGATGATGATTTTGCAATAAATTCAATCATAGATATTAAAAGCTAGATGACATGTCAAATAGCTTAGCTAAACATAGATTACAAAAACCTAGATAGCTATCAAAATACAACACTCAATCATGTCAACACAACAATCTCTATTTTGTATCTAGAATATTGATGCGTCCTAACCGGGTCTCTACTTACACTATAACATGTTCTAAATTACCACGGTTATATTACTGAACGTGCGAGTATTTCACCCTTTGCAATCGTACAAGTCGTTATGCTAGTATAGTGTACAAAGTAAGGGTATTGGTCCACAGGGAAATCAAGTAACTGGTAAATGCTAGAATTAGTGAGTGTTTTACGGAATGAAACTAATGTGATGATAAAAGATTATAATTGATAAGCTAAGATGCTAGGTATGAAATTAGTAATAATGTACCACAAATAACCACTTTAATGCATTAAAGATCAATTCACTCGTGTAGTTCCATTTATACAATTGGTACACTCAACCATCCACTTAATATCTCATCTGAGGTTCAGATTAATCATCAAGGAATGTAAGTTGTCGAACTAAATTAATAGAATGTATTCTTAGGATTTTGTATGAACAAACACATTCTAATCTAGGAGTTTTGACTAACCATACTCAATTCAAACATTATGAACTTAGTATTTCATCATTTTACAATAACCAACTCCATGCTTCTAAGAATTATGAGATATATGACATGATTTCATTAATTCAAGCATACAAACACAAGTGATTCATATAAGAAAAAGTGGTAATAAGTGATTACATCAATACTTTCATAAATTCCCCGACAAAGTGTTTAGTTACACATGATTATTGAATATAGCATATGAATGAACAAAAGGAAGAAATACTACCCTCGAAGAATCAAGGCCAATCTCTCCTTCCTCCACAGCAATACAAATCAAATGATCACAATAACTTTCAAGAGATTGATGAGCAAGGTACTTACTAAGATCAATACCTTTTAGCTACAAAGATTACAAGTGAAAGCTTCTTAACCACTAATCTATTCTATGATGAATTACCCCAAAAACTACTAAGAACTATTCTATGCTATTTTTGTCACACTTTTTTCTACAGGAGAGAGAAGTATATATATGTTTTTCTTCAAATGAGGAAAGAGATGCCAAATTGGCCTTTGGACGTGCCTTGGGCGGGTTCATTCCGCGGGTTCAAACCCGCCACACGAACCCGCCGTGCCCTTGGTGAGTTTCGGGGCGCCTTCTTTCCCGCCATTATGAACTTGCTGCGGCTTCAAAAAAGCTATAAGCGGCTTCTTTCCTGCCGCACGAACTCGCCGTGCTTTCTGGCGACTTCAAACCTTTGGGAAGGCTGGCATATTCCCGCCGTCAGAACCCGCCGTGCAACTAGCCTTGATTTATAGCGACTTCAAACCTTCGGGAAGGCTGGAATATTCCCGCCTCATGAACCCGCCATGATTTCTGGCGACTTCAAGCTCCCTGGCTGGCGGCTTATGTCCAGCCGTGTCTTCTTCTCATGGTTTTGCTCCTCTTTTAACCACTTTGATGCAAAAACCTTCCTGACTGGTCAAATTACCTGAACTTAACAAAAACACATGTTATGCACACAAAAGTGCTCGAATACGAACAAAAAAGGTAGGAATAAGGGGCGCTAAATGTGAACATTCATAGCGCGATCAAATATATTCTAAGAACATACAAATAATATAAGAGATGTCAATGATAAATAAAACAATAATTATATATGATAATAGTGAAGAACTTACCAAAGAATGTGTGTTGACCAAAACCCATGCAAGCAAGCATCCTAATTATGCTAGAAAATGCTAAATGATGCATATGAGAATGGTTTTTGAGTGTTAAAAATGTGTTCTTGATTTGATTTTCTCTCAAATGTCTCTCTTTGAAGTTTAGGGCTCTTAGAGTTAAAGAACATATATTCAGAAAATGAGAAAGTGTGATATTTATAGACATCAAGAACAGGGCATGTGAAAATACAAGTTTGCCCTTGAAACGCACCGATCGGCGGTTTCAATCTGCGGCTAAGCCGCTGATCACAACCGTCGAATTGAGCCTGAGACAAACAGAGCATCAACGGCAGTTTAATTCGGCGATCGGGGCCGCCGATCTAACCACCGAATCAAACCCGAGAGAATAAATCGATCAGGTATGAATGGCAGTTTCAAACGGCGGTCGTGGCCGCCGATCGTAACAGTAGAATTGCTCCAGACACTTCTGGATGCAAACGGCGGTTTCATTCGATGGCCAGGCCGCTGATCATAACCGTCGATCACCAACAGAGGTGAAAACTAAGGAGAAGCCAAGGGCATTCTCCGTAGGCAGTCTCCGTGCAAAACCAAGCACATTCTAGTGCATGCGCGGACGTTTCCGAATAATATCGGGAAACAAATTACTAGGCATATACACACACAACAAGATATATCAAACAAAGTACTAGTGTGTAAAGTGACATGTGAAGAGTATGCACACAAATGCAAGTCTGCTAAGTGTGTGTGTGCATTCTAAGTCTCTTCAAAGGAAACTAAACACTAGAAGTATACCTTTGGAGTGCTTGTCCCTTCAGGTCTTGGAAGGGCCTTCGAGCTTGAAGTTCAATCACCTAAACTACCCTTACACAATAAACCCCAACACGTGGTTTGTCCATGAAATAAGCCAATCAAAGAATGGGAATCCTTACAAATATCATAAAGTATCTCAATCAATCTTAGCTAGTGCCTTATATTTAACAGAATCAACAAACAAATAAAATGAAGAAACTAAAACAGACAAGGAAGAACAAATAAAAGCTAAACATGGAAATCATATAGCAAAATGTAGTAATTTGAAGTAATCTGAAAAAGATTCAAAGCCAGAGAGGCAGCAAAATGTATTCCATTATGTAAAAAGTTGGCTCTTTCTAGTGGTGCAAATTCAACTTAGAAATCACCCACCACATTGTGAGAGTCATATCATCTTCTAATTTTGAGTCATCATAATGATATGGAGCCAGGCCTAGATGTTCATATTTAATTCTTCAATCTCTTATGTCCACAAAGTGTTTCTTTAGACTTTAATGTCCAACACTACACTAACATAAACATTGGAAATTACTTCAAGATTAAAAAGCTTGAAAAGAGAAGACAGGCTCCCAACCTTACACACCCATTTGGTTTCTGAAATTCGAAATCAAATCAATCATGGAGCTGAATCATAATCTATTGCCATTTCGTGTACCATAAAAGGAAAAAAAAAAAAAACTACCAAGATCTTCAAAATCAAGACTTGACTAGGCTACTCATCAATTTTAAACAAAAATAAAAATAAAAAATACTTCCCTAAACATAATAATCTCGATTAAAAAAAGAAAATAGTTGATGTTTAAATTTTAAACAATCAGAAGTTCAGAATCTCAGTATTTCACTAATTTTTACCAATCAAAGAAAAAGAAAATAGTACCAGCGCTAGAGCTCTTTTATGGCCTTGCAGAGGTGGTCGTCAGTGTCACTAAGACAACGATCGGCGTCGGAATCGAGGATTTGTAAGAGAGAGAGTGTTGTCTGGTTTAGTTTTAGAGAGAGAGAGAGAGAGAGAGAGAGAGAGAGAGAGAGAGAATGTGTGTGTGTGTGTGTGTTGGGTAAGAGAAGGGACGACAGAATGAAATTGTGTATGAAAATATGCTAGGGTTTCGGGGGTTCTCAAAAGTCAAAACTATTTTGAGACAACTTTTTATTTTTTTACATAAAACGACGTAGTATCAAATATTCATATACATGGTATTTTATCCAAGCGGGTTCGCGGGTTCACCCGTGGGTTCGTTTTCACTACCCGCACCCGCACTCGAACCCGCCTGTTTTTTTTAAACGGGTTTGCGGGTCGTAAATTCACCACCCAAACCCGACCCTACATGGTCGGGTTCGAACGGGTGCCCACGGGTGTGGGTCAAATTGCCATCCCTAGTTATGACATATGAATCAATAACGCCAAACTATCGAGATTAAACCGTTATTTTGTGGTCGTACTCATTGATAGCTCAAACGTTACAACTCATAATACATATAGTACATTATTTATCTCAAGATTAAAATAGATATTTCAATTGTTCTATTGTAAATGTATTATTCCATTAACGGTAAAATCGAACTATACTATTCACTTGATCCGTTCAATACATCATATGTACTAGGTCTTCTGTTCAAAGTCTTTCACTTGGTAATTTTAGACTCATCACTTTTCAATTGAAAACAAAAGACCCACAACTTTAATCAAGATAAAGTGTCCAACCTGTTTCTTAAGTTGTTTAGACTAAATAATGAATTATGTCTACCACATATAAACTTTTTTATGTGAATAATTGTTTATGTTTCTTTTAGTCTTGGATCTTTAGAATATTTTACTTTTGACATATATAATAAACTTTTTTATGTGAATAGGTATATGCCCAAATTCTTCCAAATTCAAAATATGCGGATTACAAGAATGAAATGTACACTTGATATGATTTAATCAATGGTATAGTATGATTCAATACATGTGAAAATCAATATACAGGGGGGGGGGGGGGTGCCCAAATTCTTCCAAATTCAAAATATGCAGATTACAAGAATGAAATGTACACTTGATATGATTTAATCGATGGTATAGTATGATTCAATACATGTGAAAATCAATATACAAGGGATACAATCAATACATGATATGGAAGATAATGAAAAGTAAAGCAAAGAAGACACAAGTATTTTTACGTGGTAAAACCTCAAAGAGAAAACATCCACGGGTTGATACCACAACCACCGGCAAAGCAATTCACTATATGAAAAGGACTTACACACTCAAGCTATCAACACATGATATCCGCTCAAGCTATCACCTCCTAGTCTACCCAATGGCTAGTGAACTACCAAGCCTACTTCCTATCCAAGATGTGTCCTACACCTATAGGAAGCAACTTCCTATCCAAGATGCTCACGTCTCTAGGAAGATTTCTTGCTTGTCTATCCAGATCCTCCCAACCCTAGACAAGTCTCCTTGCTTGACTATCCGAGTCCTCCCGACTCTAATCAAGACTTCTTGCTTGGCTATCCGGAACACTTTCCTAGCCAAGACTTCTTGCTCAAGACAAAGCTTCACTCACTTTGCAAGAGACTTCAACCTTTCACAAGGCAATGATCTAAGTGATGCAAATGATGCAAACACAAGCAAATAGAGCAAGTAGATCAAACACACTCTATGAAGAATTAGATTTGCACAAATCAAGCTCACAAGCAAATGTAGCTAATTCTTATGAACATGTGATTAGAGATCTAGATTAGACATTCAAATTCATTCACAAATATATCTAGAAACCTAAACATGTCAATCAAAGCTAGAGTAACAAGTTTTCAATAGAAATCACAAAACTAGCTTTGAAATCAAGTGAACAAGTTAACACTTGAAATCCACAACATATTCAATCCAAACAAGAACTAGATTTAAATGGTAGATAGCACAATCAAAAATCCTAGTTCATGAACATGTGACAAAAACCTAGAAATCAACAATCAAGCTCAAAAACAAAAAGTATTTCTAGAATCAAGTTCATGTTCTTAAAGTTTATCAAAGAGATGTTCATATGAAGCCACAAAGGATAAACTCGAAAATCAATCAAACAAGTCTAAAATTGGAATCAAAATCATTCTAAACATTTTTCATCAATCAAGTTGATCATAAGAATAATGGAGAGAAGATGATTCACATACAAAAGATGAACCACGAACTGAAGATCAGATTGCTGCGAATAATCTGGATATCTTTTGACCTTAAAAATGCTTGGGACTTGTTCCTCTCGTCAAGACCAATGATTTCGGATTTTGAATCACTTGATTCGGGGTTGAAATGAGAGAGATATGATCAAAATAAGATTGGCAAATTTGTGAGAAAAATTCTGCTCTTCTTTCTTTTTCAATTTTTCTTCTTAGAATGAATGGGAGGGAATGGAGAGGATTTAAAAGAGAGAGAGAGAGAGTGAAAATGGGAGGCCAATCAACTTGTGCCACATCACAGCCACGTGTGAACTGCGTGTGGCACACGTGGCCAGAAGGCCATGCTGGCCGTGTGTGCCACGTGTCCCGTACGTTGCCTCCAAGTTTGGCCGTTGGCCAATCTTGCTTCTCTCACCCTCCTCTCGGGTTCTTCAACCGTATTCGGGCATCCGAACTCCGAATTTGAATCTGTTTTCACATTACAAACCATGAATCCCTCACGCTCAACAATGACTAAGAAACTTTGACAAAAGATTGAGAATTCATCTTGTAAAACGATGACAAAGACAACTCAACGAATGAGAACGCAAAGTAGCCTTGCTATGTCGTTTGGACTCGAAACTTAATGTATGAGTAACTAAAATGAACGGGACTCAATAAGGACTCAAATGAGATTATGTTCAAGCCCAAAACAAAAGAAACACAAACAAATAAACACTATATCACACAAGCATGCCATATCCAAGTGATAGTCACAAAACATGCAATTCTACAATGTTTGCCTATATAAGAAAAATGCATGTGCATACTTAATTGTGTGTGAATGTGTTATACCAAATGTTTGCACTATGATGCAGGGACACACATATATGAATTATGTGTGTGTGCGCTTATGCCTTGCAAGAGGAAGAAGTATCTCGATACCTTAGCATCCAAATAAGCACATTTCCTCTTGAAGATGAACTTTGCATGCGACGTTGCTTTCCTTCTTTAAAGCTTGATCTAATCACGAAACACCTAAGCAACTAAGCAATACAAATAAAGAGAGTTTTGCAATGGAATCAAGCTAACACAAATATAGGATCTTACATAGAGTCTTTGTGAATGGATCTACCAGGTTATTTGCTGATGCTATCTTACATACCATCACATCCTCTCTTTGTACGATTTCCCTAAGTAAATGATATTTTCTTTCTATGTGCTTTCCTCTCTTGTGACTCCTCGACTCCTTTGCATTAGCCATAGCCCCATTGTTATCATAGTAAATTGTGATTTGCTTTTCTACACTAGGGATAACCTCAAGGTCTATTAAGAATTTCTAGAGCCATACGGCCTCTTTGGCTGCTTCGCAAGTAGCTACATATTCGACTTCCATGGTAGAATCAGCAATGCAAGATTGCTTAATACTTCTCCATATTATAGCTCCTTCACCAAGTGTGAGCACAGAACCTTAGACCTTCTGAAATCTAGATCTGATTGGAAATCATAATCTGTGTACCCGATGGATACTAGTTCCTCTCTAGAGTATACAAGCATATAATTCGTAGTCCTTCTTAAGTACTTGAATATATGCTTGACTACCACCCAGTGATTCGGTCTCAGTTTAGACTGGTATCTGCTAACAACTCTAACAGTGAAGCATATATCTAGTCTCGTACAGAGCATTGCATACATAAGACTTCCAATCACGGATGCATATGGAATCCTACTCATGTATTGCTCTTCTTGCTCATTCTTAGGATCTTGATTCCATGCCTAAAAGGTAAGAAACCTTTCTTGGAATCTCATAACGAGAACCTAGACAATATCTTGTCTATGTAGGTAGATTGGGATAATTCAATAATTTTATTCTTCCTAACTCATATAGCTTGTATACTAATAATAAAACTTGCTTCACTCAAGTCCTTCATGCTAAACTATTTTGATAGCCATTCTTTAATTGTTGTCAACTCTCATACATCATTCCCAATGAGTAGGATGTCATCAACGTAAAGAACTAGGAATGCCATCTTGTTGCCTTTTATCCTTTTGTATACACTGTAAATGTCGCAATGAAAAGTTTTGTTAAGATCGATAGGTTTTAAAAATTTTATTGTCTTTGGAACTTTTTATATACACGAACATGAGGAAGAGATTTGTTTTCATACATTTGAAGAACACTCTTTCGTTTTCTTTTCAATCCTTCACCACTAAGCCTTACGAGCTATGTCTCGCGATCTAGCAACTGTGTGTGGGCACATCATGGATTCCAAGAGTACTTAAATGGAGGCTTAAGAGATCCGGTAGACAACCCTTTGTCTTTTTCCTTAAATTTGGCCAAGCTTGTGAAGAAAAAAATATTTTTTCTTTTTTCTTTTTCTTTCACCTTGCCACACTCTCGCACTCTCTCTCTCTCTCTCTCTCTCAATTAGGGTTAGGCTAGTTTATTTTTCCTGATAAATATATCTTATATACTAGGATCCTTGGTTTAGTAAACCAAGTTAAAATAGGATTCTAAATCCTTTTTTAATTTGGTCACCACTAGGGTTTTAACCTTTGACCTCTTTAAGACAAATAAAAATAATCTCTTAATATTTTATTCTTTTGCTATTGTCAAGGTTAGAAACTAAAACCTCCAAATAACAATTAATAATTCTTAATTATTAATATGTCAATTAAATAATTATATTATTTAATAATATTTAATTAATCAATTAAATAATTTATTAATTAAATAATCATATCATTTAATTAATTCCTAGAATATATTTAAGAAACTTTCGTAACATAATTAATTGGACCATCCAATTCTACGTGAGCCTTGTTACTATCAATTGTGAAGGGCTAGCAAGGGGACTAGACCCATAGTTTTGAGCTCCAATAATACTTAGAAAAATTAATTAAACTATTTAATTAATATTTCATAATTATTAACTTTGGAGTTATTCCACTAAAAACCCAAAGTTGTACTTTCATAATTGTAGATATTTTACACAACCAAATTATCAGTGTCCATCAATATAGCTATTACATATGATATGATCCTCTACAAGTAATTCATAATTAGAGCTAGGTCATAAAGTCCGTTATACCTCTCTAATTATATATTTTCCTTTAAGTACCATTGATTCTCTAATGAATGATTATATCCTTCATTCCTTTATGGGAGAAAGAGAGCACTCTTAATCGTTCAAGTCCTGAATCAACCCTTAAGTGAACTACTCATCTACTTCTCGCAAGAAAGAGTGGATTCCTTTATTTTGTGCATACCTTCCTAGCCACAAGCCAGACCGTGATTCCAAGATATAGAGTTATTGACCGGGAATGCTACTCCAATCTCACCAATGGTATGTTAAGAAACACGATCTAACTTGAAGGAGTTAGTAAGACACTTAGGATTTATGAAACAAATTATAAGTGTGTACAATATATATCTAATTTTTACCCAATTTTCGTGTATGGTCAAGATTACGAAAATACCCCTAACTAGTCAATATAATATAGCAAGTGTAATATGTATATGTATGGAATTTAAATAACACTTGATATTTACGTGGAAACCCTCATGGGAAAAAAAAAAACCATGGGCTGGTAAGTGCGCCACACTCGAACCTTGAATCCACTAATTGTGATAACGTTTACATCCTAGGTTGACCTCAACCATGCTCGGACTATAACCCGCTACCATTACCCGTAGGCCTATAAAAGTGGACCTAGTCCAATTGCTTGTGATCCAAGCAACCTAATCCCGGAAGCTACACAAGACTTAGTTCTCAATGAAGAGATAATATGCCTATGTGAATATATAATGATATTCAAAGAACAAATAGAGCTAGGAAACCCTATATGCTTATCTAGGATGATAATATGATAATTAATTCAATCCTAGATATCAAGAGCTAAATGACATGTAAAAAAGCTTAGCTAATCATAGATTAAACAACCTATATAGCTATCAAAAAATACAACACACAATCTCTATCTTGTATAATAGCATATGAACTAAGAACATACAAGTAAATAAAGAGATGCCTTGATAAATAAAACACTAATTATATATGATAATAGTGAAGAACATACCAATGGAAGTGTGTTGAGCAAGACCCATGCAAGCAAGCATCCTAACTATGCTAGAAAATGCTAGATGATATTTTAATGCATATGAGAATGGTTTTGAGTGTTTAAAAATGAGTTCTTGAAGGATTGGCCTCTTCAACTTGAAGGATTGGCCTCTTCTAGCATTGAATTGGAACATCAACTCTAGATAATCCAATGTGTTGTAGGCCTGCTTGTTTGCTTTTGGCTTTTGTGTTTGGTTGTGCTTTGGTGTAGCCTTTGTTTAGCTCTTGTTTGAGCTTTGTTGTGCTTGTTTTTTGGGCCTTTCGGCTCT
Organism: Acer yangbiense; assembly: GCA_008009225.1. Lineage (NCBI taxonomy): Eukaryota > Viridiplantae > Streptophyta > Magnoliopsida > Sapindales > Sapindaceae > Acer > Acer yangbiense. The sequence goes on from CM017767.1 coordinate 6,440,228, forward strand.
TGTCTCTTTCTTCCTGGGGTATGCCCCTTGAATTTGTACATTCTTTCCTTTTTTCTATGATACTATTTATTTACCCAAAAAAAAAAAATTGAGTTCTTGATTGATTTTCTCTCAAGTGTCTCTCTTTTGATCTTTAGGGTTCTAAGAGTCAAAACTAAGTTTAGAGAATGAGAAAGTGGTATATTTATAGACATCAAGAACAGGGCATGTGAAAAGATAAGTTTACCCCTGAAAACGCAAGATCGACAATTTCATTCGGCGGCCAGGCCGTCGATCACAACCGCCGAATTGAACCCGAGAAGAACAGGGGAACAACGATGGTTTCATTTGGTGGTTACCAAACTGCCGATTCAACCGCAGAATCAAACCCGAGAGATTAAATCGACCAGGTTTGATCGGTAGTTTCGAACGGCGGGTTGTGGTGGCCATGACCGCCAAATGAAACTGCCAATGAAATCGCCGAGTCACCAAAAGTAGTGAAACCAAAGGAGAAGCCAATGGTATTCTCTGTGGGCGGTCTTTATGCTAAACCAAGCACACATTAGTGCATGGGCGGATGTTTCCGAACAATATCAGGAAACGAATTACAAGACACATAAACATACAACAATATTCAACAACAAAGTGCAAGTGTGAAATGTGACATGTGAAGAGAATGCACACAAGATCAATGAGCATATATGCAAGCATGGCAAGTGAGTGTGTGCAACTAAATCTCTTCAAAGAAACTAAGCACTTAGAGATATACCTTTGGAGTGCTAGTCACCTTTTGGTCTTGAAAGGGCCTTTGAGCTTGATCCTCAATCACCTAAACTACCGATACAATTTCAAATCCCAACATGTGGTTTGTCCATGAAATAAGCCAATCAATGAATGAGAATCCTTACAATTTAGATCACCCATATACAGCCATCGTTTGTCGATATATATAAATATTTTCAACTAACGGATCATAGTGATAGATTCATATATATCGTGGCCCAGTCCTATATGATCACATCATATAAGGTGCCTCAATTCTCATATCACCATATGAGTATTCTAGGATAAGACCACCATACATTACGGAATGGATCGCAGCTGTAGATTAACCACAAATAAAGTAACAAGCTTTATTTGATTTCTACGAACTCTTTAGATTACATGTCTCAAAATGAATTCCTCTGTATATGACATTCATATACTCAGTTTGAGATTACATCTAGCAATCTCAGATGTTTAGCACATATAATATAAACGTATAAATCATGTTAATTGAATGAAATAACTACTCCTTTTATTAACGAATTTATAACATATACAAATTACAAACTTTAAGGCTTAAATCCCAACAATCTCCCACTTGCACTAAAGCAGGTGAGACATATCTCGTAATCCCAGACCCTCTAGGTGACCTTCAAACATTTTAACCGTTAAGGTTTTCATAAATGGATCAACATGATTATCTTACGACACGATCTTGGTCACGGTCACGGTCACGGTCACATCTCCTCTCTGCACTATCTCCCTGATGAGATGATACTTCCTTTCTATATGCTTTCCTCTTTTGTGGCTTCTTGGTTCTTTGGAATTAGCCACAACACCTTTATTATCATAATAAAGTGTCATGGGCTTATCCAAATCTAGAACAACTTCCAGATCACTCAAGAACTTACGAAGCCATATAGCCTATTTAGCTGTTTCACAAGCTACTACATATTCGGCCTCCATGGTGGAATCAACAATACAAGATTGCTTGATACTCCTCCACACTATGGCTCCACCACCAAGGGTGAATACTGACCCAGACGTGGATTTTCTAGAATCTCTATCTACATGAAAGTCAGAATCCGTATATCTTAACGGGATTAGATCCTGTTATGAATATACTAACATATAGTTTATCGTTTGAAAGAAAAGGAATAAACGCTCGGTATGTATGATAAATATATCTAGAGGGGGGTGGGGGTGAATATATTTTAAGCTTTATTACCGAATTTTTGCATGCAAGTCAATTTTACGAAAATACCCTTACTAGTCAAAAAGACAAACAAGTGTAATATAGTGCAGAATTTAAATAACACTTGATGTATACGTGGAAACCTAACCACTGGGAAAAACCACGGGCTGTTTAGTGCGCCACACTCGAACCTCGAAATCCACTAATTGAAATGGAGTTTACAACCTATGTAGACCTCGTCTAACACTCCGGTCAATAACCCCCCACTTCTACCACGCGGGCCTTTAAAAGTGGCACTAGTCCAAATTGCTTGAGGCCTAAGTAATCTTAGCCTCAAGTCTTAATTCTCAATGAAGAGATTATGCAACCTATGTGAATATGTATGAATATTCAAATAACAAACAAGGCTAGGGAACCTTAGATGCTTATCTAGGATGATGATATAATCAATTAAATCAATCCTAGATATCAAGAGCTAAATGGCTTGTCAAATAGCTTAGCTAATCAAAATTAAGCAAAAACCTAATTAGCTATCATAATAGAACACTCAATTAATTCATCACAATCAATTCTCTATTCTTGTATTTATCATATGATCAAAAACATACAAGTAAATTAAAAGAGAATGGCTTGATAGTAAAATACTAAAATAAGATGAACTTAATAAAAATCTTACCAAGCAAGTTGTGATGATGCAAACCCATTCATGGATGAATGCAAGATGAACTTTGATGCACAAAGGAATGTATTTGAGTGTTTAAATGAGCAAACTTGGCTGCTTTTTCTCTCAAAATCTCTCTTTAAAATATAGGGTTCTTGATGATCAAAGAGTCATGGTTCAGAACAAGAGAAAGAGATGTATTTATAAGCATGAAAAACAGAGCATGTGAAAATACAAGTTTGCCCTTGAAACGCACCGATCGGCGGTTTCAATCGGCGGTTTCAATCGGTGGCTTCAATCGGTGGCCAGGCCACCGATCACGACCGCCGAATTGAGCCCGTGAAGAATAGAGCATCAATGGCGGTTTCATTCGGCGGTTTCTCAACCGTCAAATCAAACCCGAGAGATTAAATCGATCAAGTATGAACAGCGGTTTCGAACTGCGGTCGTGACCGCAGAATTGCTGCAGACACTTCTGGACACAAACGGCAGTTTCATTCGATGGCCAGGCCGCCGATCACCAATAGAGGTGAAAACTAAGGAGAAGCCAAGGGCATGCCCTAGGCAGTCTTTGCGTAAAACCAAGCACACTTTCGTGCAAGAGCGGACGTTTCCGAACAATGTTAGGAAACGAATTACTAGGCACATATACATACAACAAGATATATATCAAGGTGCTAGTGTGTAAAGTGACATGTGAAGAGTATGCACACAAATGCAAGTATGCTAAGTGTGTGTGTGTGCATTCTAAGTCTCTTCAAAGGAAACTAAACACTAGAAGTATACCTTTGGAGTGCTTGTCCCTTGAGGTCTTGGAAGGGCCTTTGAGCTTGAAGTTCAATCACCTAAACTACCCTTACACAATAAACCTCAACATGAGGTTTGTCCACGAAATAAGCCAATCAAGATATGGGAATCCTTATAATCTCCCCCCTTTGGCTATTTCGTGACAAAACCACTACTCACATTGATTCCTCACAACATAATAGAAACTACGGGTCTACAATGATTGTCTACTTTACAAAGAGATAATTAAAAATAAAATCTTGAAGTCTTCAATCTCTTGTAGAACAATCAATCCCTGAAAGCAAAGTCTCTATACTTTCCAATGCAAGTAAAATGTGAGATTAATCAAGTGAGAGCATAAACAAGCATTTGCATTCTAGAAATTTAAGTACAACATCATGCAATGTATGATGAATGCAATGCTCCCCCTCAAAGGGTTACTCCCCCTTAATGTATTGTCTCCCCAACATGCACAATTGCTACCACAATTTGCAACTCCCCTTACCACCATTCTACTCCCCCTTTTTGTCATGATATAGGCAAATGAGTAGTCCCCAACCAGGTCACTTAGCAAAGAGAGATAGTAGCATACTATATACTTGCATAATCATATAAGCCACTTTATGCAACTCAATTTATTGGAGAGAAACAAGGAGATTTATTTAAAATAAATGTGTGAATCAAAACATGCTTTGCATACAAGACATGTAGTATTCAAGTCCAAAATACAATGGTATTTGGCAAAGCAAATGACAAAGGTTTCTAATAAGAATTCAAACCAATTTCACCAATGTCATGAAAGAAGCAAGGATATAGAGTTTTCATTGATTTTAATTTATGAGCAACTATATCCATCTTTATAAGCCAAATATTTGCATGCAACAAGTATGCATAAGCTCTCTTTGCTTGAGTTCCCCATAGGGGTCAATCACCATCCTTCATCAATGAAGGTCATGAGGTCCTGTAGACCTCCCAAGTCCATTTGACTTGGTTGAACCTATTTGAGACTTGTTAGTCTCGTAGCAAGCCGGTTCATTTTTCCTTATCCACATAGATATGATATTTTTCTTCCTAGTGGTCAATGGTTCAAGAGTTCTAGAAATAATAGGATCATGAATATGAATTTTTTCTTTCCTATTAACATGCATTCTAGCTCTTGTCATTCTCTTTTCAATCATGCTTTTGAATCTACACAATTTAATGAAATGAAAGCAATTTGGTCTAATGTGACCATCAATACCACAAAAGTGACATGTAGGGATGAATTTAGAAATTATACCATGTCCTTGAGCATGCATAGGAGCCTTCTCATGTCTTTGTGGTTGAGTGGGTTCAAACCTTCCTTGTTGTTGAACCGGTCTAGCTTGCTTCCATGGTTCATTTTGCATGATTGGCCTCTTCCCTTGATTTAAGCTTGAGGGAAGTTAGGTTGAGGAACCTTTTGAGCTTGAGGTTGTCTCCTTGGAGCTTCCTTAACTTGTGCACTTTTTGAACATTGTCCTAGATCAATCTTCTTCCTAGGAGTGTGCATGGGCGAGGCTTCTATCTTGCCCAAACTCTTGACAAAGACGGTCTTGGTTGGTGTAGTGATCTCCTTGCTTTCTTCATACCCAATACCTCTTGTTAACCACCATAATTGGCAGGGATCAAAAAAGAATTTTCCACTAGCTTACAGGAGAAAGCCGGGATCCGAAGTAGAAGCGAAAAGATGTCTGGGTACCTCGCCTGCTAGTTGACAGGCTAGAACCTTTGCCTACCCAGGTCAGGTCCAGAATTCTAGGAGACACGATCATCGCCAGATCCTGGCGCCCAATTACCCCGGATACCCCGATACTCGAGTATCCTGGTACCCCGCTACTTGAAACCCCGATATCCGTGAACATCGCTTTTATCAGAAGCATAAGAGACGCAGGGTACCCGGGGTACCTGATCGCGCTATGAATATTCACATTTAGCGCCCCTTATTCCTACATTTTGTGTTCGTATTAGAGCACTTTTGTGTGCATAACATGTGTTTTTGTTAAGTTTAGGTAATTTGACCAGTTAGGAAGGTTTTTGCATCAAAGTGGTTAAAAGAGGAGCAAAACCATGAGAAGAAAACACGGCTGGACATAAGCCGCCAGCCAGGGAGCTTGAAGTCACCAGAAATCATGGCGGGTTCATGAGGAGGGAATATGCCAGCCTTCCCGAAGGTTTGAAGTCGCCATAAATCAAGGCTAGTTGCATGGCGGGTTCTGTCGGTGGGAATATGCCAGCCTTCTAGAAGGTTTGAAGTCGCCAGAAAGCACGGCGAGTTCGCGCGGCGGGTTCATGCGGCGGGAAAGAAGCCGCCTATAGCTTTCTGAAGCCGCGGCGAGTTCGTAACGGCGGGAAAGAAGGCGACCCCGAAACTTACCAAAGGCACGGCGGGTTCGTGTGGCGGGTTTGAACCCGCGGAATGAACCCACCCAAGGCACGTCCAAAGGTCAATTTGGCATTTCTTGCCTCATTTGAAGAAAAACATATATATACTTCTCTCTCCTGCAGAAAAAAGTGTGACAAAAAGTGTGACAAAAATAGTATAGAATAGTTCTTAGTAGTTTTTGGGTAATTTATCATAGAATAGCTTAAAGATTCAAGTAGTTCATCACTTGTAATCTTTGTAGTAAAAGGTACTAATCTTAGTAAGTATCTTGCTCATCAATCTCTTGAAAGTTATTGTGATCATTTGGTTTGTATTGCTGTAGAGGAAAGAGAGGTCGGCCTTGATTCTTCGAGGGTAGTATTTCTTCCTTTTTGTCATTAATATGCTATACTTGATAATCATGTGTAACTAAACACTTTGTTGGGGAATTTATGAAGGTATTGATGTAATCACTTGTTACCACCTTTCTTATATGCATCACTTGTGTTTGTATGCTTGAATTGATGAAATCATGTCTTATATCTCAATAATCTTAGAAGCATGGAGTTGGTTATTGTGAAATGATAAAATACTAAGTTCATAATGGTTGAATTGAGTATGGTTAGTCAAAACTCCTAGATTAGAATGTGTTTGTTCATACAAAATCCTAAGAATACATTCTGTTAACCGCCAAAAATGGTGGGGACCAAAGAAGAATTTTCCACTGGTTTTGAGAGGGAAACCGGGGTATAAAATAGCGAAAGGGAAAGATGTCCGGGCATCCCGCCTACGAGCAGACAGGCTAGAGTAAAGGACCACTACCTACCTGGCCAAGTCTGGAATCTCCGCGAAAGCCAAAAGATGAATGGGGGCTTGGAAGATATGGCCATCGAGAGGTCCTAGTACCCAGCTGGAGTATCCAGGCACCCCGCTACTTGAAACCCCGACATCCACGACCAGCATTTTAAAAGAAGCACGAGAGACGCAGGGTTCCTAGGTTACCCCCGATCAGCGAAACCTGTGACACGCACATGGCAAGATATATACCAGGGTCCCAGTAAACCGACCCCACAGAAGCGAGAGGCGGACATCCCGAAGAGTAACCTCGTGTAAAGGCAAACACTAAACGCCACCGTTCAAGATAGAAGCACAAGATGCAACGCGACATTTTTTTCCACCATAAAGAGTCCTATTTCGAATAAGGTCAACTTGGTCGGTACCGAGAAAGAAGCAATCACCTAACCTTTCGGGATCGATATCCCGATGAATGCGTCGGACTCCAAAAAAGGGCCCGTGCACCACTAAAACCCTAGACCGAAGTTCTAGGAGTGCACTGCAAGAAAGGAGGCCTATATATATTGATGATATAATGATGGAAAGAGGAGGCAACCCTACGGCCACACTTTTACTACTTATCGACAGGCACGAAGAGCTTCATCGCCATTGGTTCCCCATATGCTTTACTTTTTCCTACTGCAATATTGTTAGTTCAAATACCAAGTTGTAAGATCCCACTGTGATCGAGATCCATATACATATATAAACAGCTTTTGTTTTATGCATCCATCTTATGAGAGATCATCCATCTTACTACTCACATCCACCATAATATCGAGTTCGTGACACCCAGCGAGATACCAAACTATTAAGTATCTCGCTGGCCCTTATCGGATCCCGATCCGGATCCGTCACCTTCAAACCCCCTATCACGCCTAACAGATTTCAAAGAACTTGCGGGGTACCGGGGTATAGAGTGTCCCGCTAGCCCAGATCCAATTAGATCTGGGCCCCTCATATTCCGTTAATTCTGAATTGCACCCCGGTGACAATTTTGGGTTAACACATTCTATTAATTTAGTTCCACAACTTACATTCCTTGATGATTAAACTGAACCTCAGATGAGATATTAAGTGGATGGTTGAGTGTACCAATTGTATAAATGGAGCTACACGAGTGACTTGATCTTTGTTGCATAAATGTGGTTATTTGTGGTGCATCATTACTGATTTCATACATTCCCTAACATCTTAGCTTATCAATTATAATCTTTTATCATCACATTAGTTTCATTCCGTAAAACACTCACTAATTTTAGCATTTACCAGTTACTTGATTTCCCTGTGGACCGATACCCTTACTTTGTACACATTACTAGCATAATGACTTGTACGATTGCAAATGGTGAAATACTCGCGCGTTCAGTAATATAACCGTGGTAATTTAGAACATATTATAGTGTAATTATAGACCCGGTTAGGACGCGTCAGTACCCCAACCAGCGAAACACATGACTTGCACATGGCAAGACATATACCAGGATCCCAGTAGACCGACCCCACTGAAGCAGGAGGGGGGTAACCCGAAGAGTAGACTACATATAAAAACAGACATTAAACGTCACCGTACAAGATAAAAACTCATGCGACAACGCGGCATTCATCCTCGCCAAGTTAGTGTCCTATTTTAAATAGGAATCAACTCATTTGGAAACTGGAAAAGAAGGAATCACTAGGCCTTTTGGGATCAATTTCCCGACGAAGTTGTTGGGCTCCACATGAAGACCCGTGTATCACTAAAACCCTAGACCGAGGTTCTAGGAATGCTCAGCAAGAAAGCGGGTCTATATATTAATGATATGTTCATAGGAAAGGGGGATCAAAACCCTAATTTACTTTTTCTACTTATCGACAGACACGAAAAGTTCCATCTCCATCGTTTTCCTTCAGGCTTTATTTCTTTTCCATATTGTAATACTGATAGTTGAAATACCGGGTTGTAAGAAATCGTATTTCAGATCCACATATATATATACATACAGGTAAACTGCTTTTCAGCTTTCATATATCCACCATATAAGAAACTCGTCCATCCCATTACTTGTATTCATCATAATATCGGACTCACGATACCCAGCGGGATACCAGGGTATAGAATATTCCGCTAGCCCAGGTCTAATTAGATCCGGGTCCATCACATACCGTTAATTCTAAATTGCACCCCGGTGACAATTTTGGGTTAACACTTTGGCACCGTCTGTGGGAACGACCCCCCACCATTAACAAACTTTCAAGTTCAACTCAGAAGAAGATAGTAGATGAGGCTCCGATCCTCCCAGGGGTAACCCACGAACTCAGGACCCCATTCCCTCGCTTACACTCAGAGAAATCAAGGGAAAAACAAGGGAGCCAGAAGTCAGATCCCGGTACCAGTCCATCTGCCTAATCCTGGGTCAACACCATAGGACCCCACGGTCCCGGAAGCAACTCGGGAGGCCATAGAGTGACAAGCTGCTGCCTATGTGGAGAGTGTCTGCCTTCGGATGATCACCCAAGGGATAACTTTTGAAGCACCCAGATTGGCAGAAAGAGTAGGACCAAGTACCCGAGCATCGGTGTTTGACAGACTCGGGCCGCCTTTACCAACACGGAATCATCCCGAAGATCTCAGACATCGATTGGCGAAATCAGCTACCGATATCCCACCAAGAAGGGCCCAGTCAACAACAGGGCCGGCGGTAAGGGAATCCCCGGCCCGACACTGGTGGCAGTACTGGATCCAGGAGGGACCAGCAGGGTACCCATCGACAGGAAGGGGAGCGTAAGGAACCTGATGGAGAATCAGAAACCTCGAACAATGAAGACTCGGTGGCACGATCCGGACATAACGGATCCAAACGCCTTGAGGATCAGATGGCTAAGATGGTGAAGGAGCTCGAGGAATTGAAGAAAGGAAAGCAACAGGGTACTCGGAAGAACCCTCTAGGGTAGATGAACGTGCCATTTTCTAGGAGGATTCGAGAAGCCGAGTTGCCCCCCAAGTTTAAAATGCCCACTGAGAAGTATTCTGGATCGGAGGATCCCGTGAGTCACATGGAAAGCTTTGTCCACCAGATGAAAATCCCAAACGCTACCCGGTCAGCTATGTGCAGGATGTTCCCTTAAACATTGACTGACTGTGCCAAGACTTGGTTCAGAAAGTTACCCCCAGGAAGTGTAGATTCATTCACAAAGCTCACTACCGACTTTTGTGCTCAATTCCAGGGAATCAAACCTCGCCCCAAGGATCCCGTCCTTCTGCAATATGTGATCCAGTAACGAGGTGAGACACTGAGATCTTACGTAGAAAAGTTCCATAAGGAAGTGATCCAGATGAGAGTATTCACCGAGAAGGAAACCCTCGCTAACTTCAGAAGAAACCTGTGGGCTGGCAGGTTATTCCGATGGTTTGCCAAGCACCCTCCTGAGACATACCAGGAGGCCTATGATAGGGCGTTAGAGCAGGTGGATATAGATAAGCAGCTCCGAATTAAAGTCGAACACGATGAAGCCCGGACGCTTAAGCGGTGTAAGAAGGAATCTCCTAAGTCGGCACCTACGAGGAGAGTCCAGAACCCTCCTCCGAATCGATCGACGTATAGGCCGCAGCCTCCTCAATACCCGGAAAGATACCCTACAAGAAGGACTCCACCCCGAACAACTTCTCCACTAAGAGAGGTAGCCCGCATATCAACGGAAGAAGATTGGTATAACCATTACACTCCTCTCAATGCCTTTCAGGAAACCATATACCTAGCCATCAGCGATAAGGGCTTGCTTAGAAAACCCGATCCAATAAAAGTCCCCGATGATTAAAGAAATCGCTACAAGTATTGCGACTTTCATGAGGATGTCGGGCACAACACATCTGAGTGCTATAGCCTCCGTAACCAAATTGAGAGTTTGGTGAGAGGAGGACTTTTAACGGAATTCTTGCAACAAGTACGGGACAGCATTAAAATGGGAAAGGAAGTACAGAAGGAGATGCGGGATGCAGAAGAAAGGAGGAAAGACGAAGGAAAGGATTTGATACAACAGATCCATGTCGTCCATACCATCAATGGAGGACCAACTCTGGCTGGGACATCCAACAATTCAAGAAAAAATCACGTTAGGAAGATCCCGAAACTCGCCACTGGCCAGGATGTGTTCCGGGTATCTCTAGAATCACGGGAATACCCGCAGTCCGCACAGATCATTTTCATCGAGGATGATGCCTACGACACTGTACAACCCCATGACGATCCAATGGTGATCACGGTTGAGATTGTTAATTGTCGGGTCCACCGCATCCTTGTAGACACCGGGAGTAGTGTGGACATTTTGTTTAAAGGAGCACTGGAGAAGCTCAACCTGAAGATCCTTGTTACAACAGCTGCACTACACCTCTATACGGATTTACAGGGGACTCCGTAATGCTAGTAGGAACACACATCTTGCCCATGATAGTCGGAGAAGCCCCCCTCCAACAGAACATCTTGACTGAGTTCATCGTGGTAGACACCCCATCCGCTTATAATGCAATCTTGGGAAGACCATTTTTATCAGGCATCAAAGGAGTCTTGTCCATTTATCACAATATCCTAAAGTTCCCGATTAGGACCGAGGTTGGAGAAGTCAGGGGAGACCAGCAGGCAGCCCGCATATGTTACGCAGTATCTGCAAACCCCGCTGCATTGACAAGGCAATATGCCCGCGTCATCCATAAATCGGGTCTCGGGGAGGCATAGTTGGAAAGCATAGAACAGTTTGGAAAGAAAGAAGAGTACCCATTGTGTTACCTCAAGAAGAAGGATCATTCTAGAGGGATTTAGTCTCAAGACTTGAAGAAGGATGTTATCTCGGTTGGTGTATTTCTGATGTGTACACCCCGACCATTTTCTGCTTTGTATTTGCTTTTGAAAAAATCAATAAAGTAAGTTTTAGTGTTCCTAATTTTACCTAAGCAAGTCTTCATCGTCCCTTTTCGCCTCAATACCAGGAAAAGCCATATGGCGTTCCAGCTGCCTTGGTCGGGGAATACCCTCCTCCAGGAAGGACCTGGTACTCAAATGCATAAGGGGTGTAGTCACTCACCAGGATCGATCTTATCAAGACCAGGAGAACCTATATGGGCCTTCTGAAGCCTCAGACGGAGGATACCCCCCATCCAGGATGAACCTGGTGTCAAAATAGCCATAGATGCTTGCCAGGACAGTTTAACAAAAAGCTAGGATACTCTATCTGGATACCTGACATCTTTCTGCATCGTACTACCATTTCTCCTTGTTACATTCAAAGGCCTGAGTTGAAAATGGCTCTAGCAACCGCTCAGAAACAAGGCATCAGGGAACTCGGCCATTACACTTGGGAGCCAGACGTTGCATCCTGATAGATGACTAAGATGAAACCATCACCGGGATTCCCAGCAAAAAAGAAAAAAAGAAAAAAAAAAGGAAGAAATTTTCTGGTCAGACATGATAGCTGATTTCTGCTAAGAGAGATTATTAACTAAAGATTGTATTCAAGACAAACTGAAGACCTTTTGTCCACCAACAAGTTAAGATTGAAGCTAAAACTATACAGGAATCAGGATAGGCTTTACTTGGATCACGTTCAAACATACAAGCACCATCCTAGGGCAAAGCATAAGTTCAACAAGCAAGCATTTTAGGAGGATAAAAGAGAATGATCGTAAGATTGGAAGGAGTTCATTAACTTAGGCAGGGTGCCCACCCCAATTTTTGGGCTACAAACAGTTACAAAAATTCCGATAAAAACAAAAAAACAAAAGTCATATATCATTCCCCCCTCCTGTATTTTTTTCCTGTCGGGATTCCATCGCCTGTTCCCCTTTTGCCTGCCTTTCTTCAAGTGAGCTGGTCACTACAGGAGAGCCCGCCACCTTCAAACGTTGAACAGAAGCCTGCCCAACATCTTCCTGAATAAAAGAAGGATCCTAAGATTTCCCCTTAACATTTTCTCCAGATCCGGCAGTAGGAGGGAGAGAAGTTAGATCCGGGACATAAACATCCTTCGAGGGACCCCCTTGGTCAAGGCCAACATCTGAAAGGGATGTAGCCTTAGCCAGAATGTGGTCCCGATCCCAACCAAGAGGAGTCATCAAGTCGAAAGGAGGAGGGAAGGCCTTGGCAACCTCGTTGGAGGCAGTAAAATATCCATCCGCGAAGGAAGAATCCAGTCAGGATTCTAAGAGCTTCACGGATCCCCGTAGGAACCGGTTCTCGTCTAAAAGGACCGTCATCTCTGCCTTGACGGACTCCCTCTCAGCCTTACGCCTGGTGGAAACGATAGTCTTCGTGTCATAAGCACGCTGCATCCTTTCCAACTCCACTAGAGTAGCCTGCCTCCCGGATTTAGACTCGGTTACAGATTGGACTAGGGCAGTGACGTTTTCTTCAGACCGGGCTAGATCAGCGCGGGCTTCTTCCAAATTGGCCTCCTTCAAAGTCGCCACCTGTTGCCCGATAGCTATGGCAAACTTGAAGCCCTATAAAAAATATATATAGTCAAATGAGATACATGAGTATTTATATATGTATACCAACTATACCAACTCAAAGGGAGCAAAATCATACCTCAGCGAGCAGAGAAGCCCCCTTGGTGGCCAAAATCTCCGTAGGCAAAGAGGACATTGACTGCAGACTCCCGCCGGGACACGCCGCGATGAACTTGGAAACAATATCATCTTGGCTACTATCTTGTGGCCTTGACCCGGATGAAAGGCTAGCAGGGGGAGCTCTAGAGGTGGAATCCTTTCCTTTGTCCGCCCGGGCAGGTTTAGCCTTCTCCGCCCTAGTGGAACACATGACGGAAGAAATCTGAGAAGAAGAAGGGTTAGCTGCAACTGTAGGCTTAGCACTCTTAGTAGGTGGCTTCGCCTTGGGGACTGGAGAAGTTTTGACCTTGGCTACCTTCGCCAACATCTCGCTAAGCAAGGGACGAGCAACAATTTTTGTTAGAGAAGGTTCTAGGAAACGAAGCGGGGACTCCGCCAAGATAGGAGGAGAGGAAGGTGCCGAGAGGTAAGACCCCGAGGTAACCCCGACGCTAGGAGGAGAAGGAATGGGAGAGCGGGGTGCTTGAGAAGCTGGGATTGGCAGTCTCGTAGCAGTAGGAGGGGATACTGGAGAAGGGACTGCTGAAACTGCAAAATATATATATATATATATACATAAGATAATATATAATATTTAACATAGAAAGAGAGAATGGAGGAAGGATGTTTGGCAAAGCACGATCACTCACCCGGTTCAGCGACAGATATCCTTAGATACCTCTCTAGCTGGGCTCCTTCGACGGAGTCATAGGAGGGGTACTTCATGTTAATATAACCCCGCTCTTGGATCCTTTTTAGAATCCCTCTGGATTCAGAAGATAACTCTTCTGAACTCCATTTGTCTTTGGGAGAGAACTGGGCAGGAACGGGATATTCGGTCCCTTCGATGTGCACTGAGCTGCCCCATTCCCCTTCGACTACTATCCATTCGTCCTTCCAAGAGGAATTATATTTCACGTTTGCCCCGAGTACAACAAACTTCATTTTATTACTGGGTCTCAAATAAAACTGACCCCGGGGTGATAGGTTGGCTACCTGGTAAATATAGCAGATCTCGTCAATGCCCACTTCCCTCTTAATGTTGTCCCTCTCGCATTGCTCTCTCCAAAGCACCAAGAACCCCGTCAAGTTCTTCCAAAACCGGGGAGAAATCTGGAGTGGGGCTAGTTCCAAAGCTACAAGTACTCGGCGAAGGGAAGGGTGAAGTGGAAGCCGGACCCCGCATTCAAAGGCGGCTATGTGGATCAGCAAACGACCTTCAGAGGGGGTGTAAATGTCATAACCCCGATGAGGGAGAGACAGCGAGAGGTAATCTGGTATCCTAAAGGTCCTCCTCAATCGGTTAAGAGTTTCGGATGTACAGACGGAGTCCGAGATAATCCAGCCATCGTGGAAGGAGGACAATAGGCCTATGTGAACCCCAGTTAGACCAATAGTCAGGGCATTCCCCTTATCTGCCTCGTTTTCAGCCTCATTGTTGTCTTCATCAGCGATTCATGCTGGATCTTCGGGCCCGGTGCCAGAACCCGACCCGATTCTCTGATTCTCGCTAGAACGTCGGTGTTTTAGTGGAGTACTGTCATCGACGACGTCGCCCACGTCCCGACCTTGTTTCGGCTCTTTAGACGTCAGGGAATCATCACCTGATCCTGTTCGCCCCGTATCAAGCATCTCATCAATGCTATCAGGAAGATTCAGAGAAAAAGGTGGAGGATTAGCCAAGACCACCAGGCTATCTTCTGGAAGGACTGATGTATGAGCTGTTTTGTTGGAAGGTGAGGCCATTTGAGTAAGAGAAGGAAGGCAAAGAGGATCCTTAGAAGAGACAGAAGCTCTGAAAGGTTCAAATAAGTGTGAACATGTGAGGGGAGAAGGAAGGGTACATTTATAGGCAAAGACGGGCTAATATTGAGGTAGAAGAAGAGACAGGGTTGGAGACGAATCATGACAGTTTCGAGGGAATCGCGCCAAAAACGGCCAATTTAAAACTTGAAAACAGACGTTATTTGACACGTGGGACGGGCATTAAATGCAATCAAATCCAAGAAAGATACTCTCATCAATTATGGAAGCCAACCGGACTAGACTAGACGAGCGGACAATATGGAAAATCCTTCGAGTGGATGAGGAAATCCTGATTCCAACCCCTGCAAGACACCGGTGTTCAAGTCATGGGGGACTTCTGTTAACCGCCATAATTGGCAGGGATCAAAAAAGAATTTTCCACTAGCTTACAGGAGAAAGCCGGGATCCGAAGTAGAAGTGAAAAGATGTCTGGGTACCCCGCCTGCTAGCTGACAGGCTAGAACCTTTGCCTACCCAGGTCAGGTCCAGAATTCCCGGAGACACGATCATCACTAGATCCTGGCACCCAATTACCCCGGATACCCCGATACTCGAGTATCCTGGTACCCCGCTACTTGAAACCCCGATATCCGCGAACATCGCTTTTATCAGAAGAATGAGAGACGCAGGGTACCCGGGGTACCCCAACCAGCAAAACACGTGACGTGCACATGGCAAGACATATACCAAGATCCCAGTAGACCGACCCCGCTGAAGCAGGAGGGGGGTAGCTCGAAGAGTAGACTACATATAAAAACAGACATTAAACGTCACCGTTCGAGATAAAAACTCAAGCTCCAACGCGGCATTCATCCCCGCCAAGTTAGTGTCCTATTTTAAATAGGAATCAACTCATTTGGAAACCGAAAAAGAAGGAATCACCAGGCCTTTTGGGATCAATTTCCCGACGAAGTTGTCGGGCTCCACATGAAGACCCGTGTATCACTGAAACCCTAGACCGAGGTTCTAGGAATGCTCAACAAGAAAGCGGGCCTATATATTAATGATATGTTCATAGGAAAGGGGGATCAAAACCCTAATTTACTTTTTCTACTTATCGACAGACACGAAAAGTTCCATCTCCATCGTTCTCCTTCAGGCTTTATTTCTTTTCCATATTGTAATACTGATAGTTGAAATACCGGGTTGTAAGAAATCGTATTTCAGATCCACATATATATATATATACATACAGGTAAACAGCTTTTCAGCTTTCATATATCCACCATATAAGAAACTCGTCCATCCCATTACCTGTATTCATCATAATATCGGACTCACGATACCCAGCGGGATACCAGGGTATAGAATATCCCACTAGCCCAGGTCTAATTAGATCCGGGTCCATCACATACCGTTAATTCTAAATTGCACCCCGGTGACAATTTTGGGTTAACACCTCTCTTGTCACAAGGGTTCTTTCCACTACCAAGAATGTGGTCAAGCTTCTTGGTGCTTGTAGTCATCCTAGTCAATGACTCTTTAGCTTCATCAAGCTCTCTCTTCAACCCTTCTTCATTCCTCTTAGACATAGCTAGCTCATCTCTTAACTTGTCTTCAATCTTCTTAGATGTTTCCACTTGCTTACTCAAGTGGTCATTGTGTGTTGAAAGCTCTAGATTTTCATCCTCTAAACCCTTCAACTTTCTATTGTTCTTCTTCAATGAACTTTCACA
This sequence comes from Acer yangbiense, assembly GCA_008009225.1. Lineage (NCBI taxonomy): Eukaryota > Viridiplantae > Streptophyta > Magnoliopsida > Sapindales > Sapindaceae > Acer > Acer yangbiense. Next base: position 6,456,893 of record CM017767.1, read on the forward strand.
CTTGACTATAAAGTCATGAACATCCATTTTCTCTACACTTCCATTTGTAGAGTTAGATGAGGAGTCATCTTCACTTGAGTTATCTCCTCCACTCTCCTTCTCACTTATGGAGTCATTTTCCTCATTAAGACCTTCACCTTGGTCTCTTGAGTTAATGAGAGCCATGTCCCAATGAGTAGCTACACCTATCACCTCTAGAGCTACTTCTTCATCTTTTTCTTCTATGGGATCATTAGTCAGGGCTTTCTTACCAATAACTTTATCTTCTACACAAGTGGCCCCAAATGCCGTGTAGTCGATGGTAAGCTCATCATCACTTGATGACTTGTCTCCCTTTCCGGAGTCATCACTTTCACTCCACGTGGCGGCCATCACTTTTGCCATCTTGTTCTTCAAATTCCCACAATCGGGTGAGATGTGTCCTATACCGCCACACTCATAGCATTGGACCCCTTTCTTTTCATTCTTCTCTTGTCTAGGCTCAAAACTCTTGAAGGGAGCCTTTTTCTTCAAGTCTTGTTGAAATTCCCTTAAGCAATATAGTGTAAAATATACCTAGAGGGGGGGGGGGGGGGGGGGGGGGGGGGGGTGAATAGGTATAGGCCCAAATTCTTCCAAATTCAAAATATGCGGATTACAGGAATGAAATGTACACTTGATATGATTTAATCAATGGTATAGTATGATTCAATACATGTGAAAATCAATATACAAGAGATACAATCAATACATGATATGGAAGATAATGAAAAGTAAAGCGAAAAAGACACAAGTATTTTTACGTGGTAAAACCTCAAAGAGGAAACATCCACGGGTTGATACCACAACCACCGGCAAAGCAATCCACTATATGAAAAGGACTTACACACTCAAGCTATCAACACATGATATCCGCTCAAGCTATCACCTCCTAATCTACCCTCGGGCAAGTGAACTACCAAGCCTACTTCCTATCCGAGATGTGTCCTACACCTCTAGAAAGCAACTTCCTATCCAAGACGCTCACGTCTCTAGGAAGATTTCTTGCTTGCCTATCCGAATCCTCCCGACCCTAGACAAGTCTTCTTGCTTGATTATCCGAGTCCTTCCAACTCTAATCAAGACTTCTTTGCTCTATCCACAAAGCTTCACTCACTTTGCTAGAGACTTCAACCTTATGCAAGGCAATGATCTAAGTGATGCAAATGATGCAAATCACAACAAATAAAGTATGATGATCAATCAAACTCTATGAACATGCTTAGAGATATACTAGGATATGCTTTCAAGTTTCAACACACAATCACAAAAATACCTAGAAATCAATACATGCAAAATCAATAAGAACAAGATAAGAATATTCAATATATCACTCAAACAATCTTAGTTCTTAGATCATGAAATTAAACCTAGAAAATATCATGAAGCACATCATACAAGTTATTTCTAGAATCAATTTCAAGTAAATCAAGTTTAGCTAAAATATGTTCAAAAGTAATCACAAAGCTAAAACTCAAAAATCAATAGATCAACCACCCCTAGAATATGATCTAACAACATTCTAAACACATATAATCTATCAATTAGGAATATTAAAAGAGATGATCAAAAGATGAAGTGAGAAGAAGAAGTTTCACATACAAAAGTTGAGTCACAAACTGAAATCAGCTCACTGCAAAAAATACGAACTCAAATGACTCTGAAAATGCTTGGGTTTGTAGCTCTCTTCAAGACCAACAATTTTGGCTTTTGAATCACTCAATTTGGAGTTGATTTGAGAGAGATATGATCAAAATAAGAAATCAAAAGTGTGAAGAATTCTGCACGGGGATTTCGAATATAAATGGAGGGAGAAGAGATGAAGAAGAGAGAGAAAGACGTGAGCCAATCAGAGGCTGCCATGTCAGCACCCCATGGGGGGTGCATGGGCCACACGGGACCAGAGGGGTGCTCTGGCCGTGGGTCCCACGGCTCCCACACGTGGTGGCCAATGCATGGCCTTTGGCCATGCTAGCCTCTCGCGCGCTCCCTCACGTTCTTCAGCCGTATCTTAGGCATCCGAACTCCGATTTCGAATCCGTTTTTGGATTATGAACCGTGACTCCCTCACGCATGACTATGACTACAAAACTTTGAAAAATGATTGAGAAATCATCTCGGAAAATGACGATGAAGTCAACTCAACGAATGAGAACGCAAAGTAGCCTAGCTAAGTCGTTTGGACTCGAAACCTTATGAATGAGTAACCGAAACGACCGGAACTCAATAAGAAATCAAATAAGAACATATTCAAGTCCAAAATACAAAACACACAAACAAATAATCACAAATTCACACAAGCATGCCATATCAAAGAGATAGTCACAAAGCATGCAATTCTACAATGTTTGTCTATAAGAGACCAATGCATGTGCATACTCAAAAGTGTGTGAATGTGTTATACTAAATGTTTGAACTACGATGCAGGGACTGTAGGGAAAAATACGGTCAATGCAGCGGAAGCGAGACTAAAATCGAGTTTAGTATAGTTTAAAATTTTTCCATAAGTTGAACTTGAACCCTTTAATTAATTAACATATAATACTAAAGATATCATACCTTTATTGCGTGATCCGATTGACATTGTGTCCATGGTAATCCACAAGATCTTCCAATCCAATCACGAACATGAATCACCTAGGAGTGTGGTCTCCCTTCTCTTTGAATTGTGTACCTGAGGATGGATTAACAAAACTTTTTCTTTTTCGTTAGTCACAATAAATTCCAAGAGGCTACAAAGAATGTTCTGGTCACTTTTGAATTCACAATCGTTAGATCGAAACTCACGTGAACCTTATTCGAAATTGTGCACAAAACCTTTTGATATAAAAGTTACTAGTGCACTATCAAAATAAGAATAAACTTTTCTCTCTATTCCTCTTAGCCGAAAATCACACTAGTTTAAGAGTTGGATTCTATTTTTCTCTAGCAAAAGAAAAAACTCTCAAGCCAAAAACCTAGGGTTTTAGAATTCTCTTTGCAAAAAAATATTATATATTTTTCTTGCAAAATATTATATATTTCCCGTGCGAAATACTTGCACAATATATTATATATATTCTTTTTTATCTCTACTGCACTTGCCATACATATATATATATATTTCTATTGCCTCAATCCTGCACGCCTCTTAATATATATATATAATTCTGCATGCTTTATATGAATATAAATATTCCGGTATTGCATGCCAAATATATATCTATATCAGTTAATATATATATCCGGCCAATTGCCACATATATATCTCATATATTGTGGCTGAAATCCTTTACCATGTAGGATTTAAGACAAAAGACAAATCCTAACCCTAGGTAGACTTCCTTAGAATTCCAAACCCTAATCCAACTCTTTAGTGTATTTGTGACTATATAAAAGACTTCCTTATTTGACTAGATAAATAAATCCCTTATTTATCTACTTACCAAATAAAGTCTTTTATTTTATTTATACTACCACAATAGTATAACTCTAGGAAACATATTTCCTGATCAGAAAAAGATTTTGATTCTCAATTAAATGATTAACTAATAAATTAATTAATTTCCATTTAATCAATCAATAAAATAAAATAATATTTTAGACTATTATTCTAGTCTTGCCGCCCACACCATATACATGAGCCTAATATTATTTTCTTATTTTATTTAATCCATTAGACTTTAATTAAAAAGCTCACATGTGAACCAGACCCATTCTTACTAAAAGAAACAAGCCCACATGCCTTTCATTAATATATTAATATAATTGATCAGCCCATTAAATAAATAATGTGCAAATTATATTCTTAATATATTAAATACAATTCTAGATGGACCCATAAATTGGTCCGGTAGAATATATCAAGTGATCTATGCAATTCCGTGTGGATTGAGGATCTTGGCGGGCTATCTAAATTTAAGCTTCAATAGACATAACCTAATCACAATCAACAAATGATTCACTTAGGTCCGATCTATTAATTTTAACTCATTCCACTAAAGAGCTAAAATTGAACTCTTAAATAAAGATAGAATAAGTAAATATTTCTCATTCGTACCCTAGACAATCTTATAGGAGATGGTGTATCCTCATGAAGAATATCAGTAATCGCCAAGAGCTCAAAGACCGCCTATAGCTCTCTAAGTTACCATATTTACTCATATGACCACATTTTGAACTTGGATATTTTGACTTGTCCAGAAGCCATGTTTCAATAGACTCTATCGAAAACTTAACGTTAAGATTCAATATCCAAAACCTCAAAACATCCATATGATGATATTCTACTCACATTTAATAAATGGAGCCACGATGTCCATATCTATAAATGAAGTCCTCTATCGATTAACAAATGAATATCACCAAACTATCGAGGATAGACTATGCTATATAATCGTACTCATTGATAACTCAAATGATACCACTTGCAACCATAAGTCCATCATTTATCTCAGGATTAAGATAGACTCTCCGATTGTCCTGATAATGAAAAGACTATTATCTATTGACAGTTCTAGATAAAGTATTTCATTGTGATCCAGTTCAATGCACCTAGTGCACTAGATTCTTTTACTCGAAGACCCTCCGATGATTTTAGACTCATCATAACACATTTGATCCCACTCAAATGTTAGTAAAAGAATTCTACAACTTTAACAAGATAAATGTGCCCAACCTTTAACTTAAGTTGTGAACATTATTCAAGACTAACTAAAGAATTGTGTCTACCTCATACATATCCAGATGTACGAACAATTCTTCTTTTCTCATAGTCTTTTGACCTTATGATTATTTACTTTTGACAATTATAATAATTAAACTATAAATGCTTTAAGATTTGTTAAACCAGAAATCACATTATTAATATGAATAGATTGTCAAAAACACTATTACACTCTTGCTATTGAGCATAATCCTAACAAGGACACACATGTATAAATTGTGTGTGTGTGCGCTAACGCCTTGCAAGAGGAAAGAAGTCTAAGTATACCTTTGACGCTTTCACCTCTTGAAGACGATATTTGCATTAGACGTTGCTCTTCAACTTTGAAGCTTCTTTTCTTCCAAGAACATCCTAAGCAACAACTATTACAAATATAGAGCGTTTTGCAATGGAATCAAACCAATACAAATCATGGACCTTACACTTGTCCTTTGGATCCAAAACCTTTCTTCTCGAATTTGACAAATTTCTTGAATTTTCTAAGCATCAAAGCCATGTCTTCATCCGAGTCACCTTTTTCCTCCTTCTCAACCTGCTTTCAAAGCAATTCCTTTTTGCTTTTTAGGAGATGAAATACTAGGAGCCTTCCTAGATTCATAGGCAAGGAGTTTTCCAATTACCTCACTCGGCTTCATATCCTTATATCCACTGTTTTCTTCTAAAGTCGTCACCTTTGCTTCAAACCTAGCGGGGAGAGACCTCATAATTTTTTGCTTGACTCTCCTATCCGTATAGGGATCACCGAGTGGATGGCATTGATTGACAATATCCATCAACTTGACTTCAAAGTCATTGAAGCATTCGTCCTCCTCCATCTTGAGCAACTTAAATTGCGTTTGAAGGACTTGAAGCTTGGAATCCTTGACAACATTGGTTCTTTCATGTGCAACCTCTAGAATATCCCATGCCTCTTTGGCTATCCTAGTGTTCTGAATCAGTTTGTACTGATTTTCATCCACTGCACATAGAAGAGTGTGCCAAGCCTTCCTATTCCATTTTGAAGTCTCAAACTCTTCAGTGGACCACTGAGCCTTAGGCTTGAGTACTTCTTCTCCACCACCCATGGAAGTCATCTTAGGAGCCACATACCCATCTTCAATTGCCATCCATGCCCTATCATGGATTCGACACAAGTATGCTTCCATCTTGCCTTTCCATGAGGCATAATTCACACCGGCGAGGAGAGGAGGTCGTGTACTTGTCGCACCCTCATGGTTGCCACCGTATCCACTCATTGTATATAATGAATGAATTCAAATGAATGCAAAATGTATGAATGAGCAAAAATCACACAAATGCAAAACACACCAAAAATGAGCTTAGATCTCCTAAGTATATCTAGGAACCCGCTCTGATACCAATTGAAACTAATACGAATAAACGCTCGGTGTGTATGATAAATTAATCTAGAGGGGGGTGAATAGATTTTAACTATTATTACCCAATTTTCGCATGTATGTCAATTTTACGAAAATGCCCCTACTAGTCACAATAATACAAGCAAGTGTAATATAGTGCAGAATTTAAATAACACTTTATGTATACGTGGAAACCCAACCACTTGGAAAAACCACGGGCTGTATAGTGCACCACACTCGAACCTCAAAATCCACTAATTAAAATGGAGTTTACAACCTATGTAGACCTCGTCTAACACTCCGGTCAATAACCCCCCACTTCTACCACTTGGGCCTTTAAAAGTGGCTTTAGTCCAATTGCTTAAGGCCTAAGCAATCTTAGCCTCAAGACTTAATTCTCAATGAAGAGATTATGCAACCTATGTGAATATGTATAAATATTCAAATAACAAACAAGGCTAGGGAACCTTAGATGCTTATCTAGGATGATGATATAATCAATTAAATCAACCCTAGATATCAATAGCTAAATGACATGTCAAATAGCTTAGCTAATCAAAATTAATCAAAAACCTAATTAGCTATCACAATACAACACTCAATCAATTCATCACAATTAATTCTCTATTCTTATATTTATCATATGATCAAAACATACAAGTAAATTAAAAAAGAATAGCTTGATAGTAAAAATACAAAGATGAGATGAATTTAATCAAAATCTTACCAATCAAGTTGTGATGATGCAAACCCATTCATGGATGAATGCAAGATGAACTTTGATGCACAAAGGAATGTATTTGAGTGTTTAAATGAGCAAACTTGGTTGCTTTTTCTTTCAAAATTTCTCTTTAAAATATAGGGTTCTTGATAATCAAAGAGTCATGTTCAGAACAAGAGAAAGTGAGATATTTATAAGCATGAAAAACAGAGCATGTGAAAAGACAAGTTTGCCCCTAAAAATGCACGATCGGCGGTTTCATTCGTCGGCGGCCAGGCCGCCGTTTCAAACCGCCGAATTGAACCCGAGAAGAACAGGGGAATAATGGCGGTTTCAAACGGCGGTTTCGAAACCACCGAACCAACCGCAGAATCAAACCCGAGAAATAAATCAATCAGGTATGATCGACGGTTTCGAAAAGCGGTCGGTGGCCGCTGATTGTAACCGTATAATCACTCCGGACCTTTCTGGACTGAAACGATGGTTTCAATTCAGCAGCCAGGCCACCAATCAAACCACCGATTCACCAGTATTGGTGAATCTAAAGGAGAAGCCAAGAGCATTCCCCTTAAGCGGTCTTCGCGCAACACCAAGCACACATTCGTGCAAGCGTGAACGTTTCCAAACATAATCGGGAAACGGATTATACAACACACAAACACAACAAGATACATCAAACAAAGTGCAAGAGTGAAATGTGTTATGTGAAGAGAATACACACAAGTACAAGTATGCTAAGTGTGTGTGTGCTAACTAAATCTCTTCAAAGAAAAACTAAGCACTAGAGATTATACCTTTGGCGTGCTTACCTCTTGAGGTCTTGGAAGGGATTTTGAGCTTGAAGTTCAATCACCTAAACTACCCGTACACAATCAACCCCAACAAGTGGTTTGTCCACAAAATAAGCCAATCAATATATAGGAATCCTTACACATTTTTCTTCCTAGTGGTCAATGGTTCAAGAGTTCTAGAAATAATAGGATCATGAACATGAATTTTTTCTTTCCTATTAACATACATTCTAGCTCTTGTCATTCTCTTTTCAATCATGCTTTTGACTCTACATAATTTAATGAAATGAAAGCAATTTGGTCTAATGTGACCATCAATACCACAAAAGTGACATGTAAGGATGAATTTAGAAATCATAACATGTCCTCATGCATGCATAGGAGCCTTCCTATGTCTTTGTGGTTGAGTGGGTTCAAATCTTCTTTGCGGTTGAACCGGTCTAGCTTGCTTCCTTGGTTCATTTTGCATGATTGGCCTTTTTCCATTTAGAGTCATTTGATGAGGAATGTTGACTTCGGAGACTCTAATGCGTTGAGCTTGAGGTTGTCTCCTTGGAGCTTCCTTCACTTGTGCACTTCTTGAACATTGTCCTAGATCAATTTTCTTCCTAGGAGTGTGTACGGGCGAGGCTTCTATCTTGCCCAAACTCTTGACAAAGACGGTCTTGGTTGGAGTAGTGATCTCCTTACTTTCTTCATACCCAATACCTCTCTTGTCACAAGGGTTCTTACCAACACCAAGTAAGTGGTCAAGCTTCTTGGTGCTTGAAGTCATCCTAGTCAATGACTCTTTAGCTTCATCAAGCTCTCTCTTCAACCCTTCTTCATTCCTCTTAGACATAGCTAGCTCATCCCTTAGCTTGTCTTCAATCATCTTGGATGTTTCCACTTGCTTACTCAAGTGGTCATTATGTGTTGAAAGCTCTAGCTTTTCATCCTCTAAAATCTTCAACTTTCTATTGTTCTTCTTCAATGAACTTTCACACTTGATTGTAAAGTCATGAACTTCCATTTTCTCTACACTTCCATTTGTAGAGTTAGATAAGGAGTCATCTTCACTTGAGTTATCTCCACCACGCTCGTTCTCACTTATGGAGTCATTTCCCTCATTAAGACCTTCACCTTGGTCTCTTGAGTGAATGAGAGCTATGTCCCAATGAGTAGCTACACATATCTCCTCTAGAGCAACTTCTTCATCTTTTTCTTCTATGGGATCACTAGTCAAGGCATTCTTACCAACAACTTTATCTTCTACACAAGTGGCCTCAAATGCCGTGTAGTCGATGGTAAGCTCATCATCACTTGATGACATGTCTCCCTCTCCGGAGTCATCACTTTCACTCCAAGTGGCGGTCATAACTTTTGCCATCTTATTCTTTAAATTCCCACAATCGGGTGAGATATGTCCTATACCGCCACACTCATAGCATTGAACCCCTTTCTTTTCACTCTTCTCTTGCATAGGTTCAAAACTCTTGAAGGGAGCCTTTTTCTTCAAGTCTTGGCCTTTGGATCCAAATCCTTTCTTCTCGAACTTAACAAATTTCTTGAATTTTCTATGCATTAAAGCCATGTCTTCGTCCGAGTCACCCTTTTCCTCCTTCTCAACCTTGGAAGCTTTCAAAGCAATCCCTTTTTGCTTTTTAGGAGGTGAAATACTAGGAGCCTTCCTAGACTCATAAACAAGGAGTCTTCCAATTACCTCACTCGGCTTCATATCCTTATATCCATTATTTTCTTCTAAAGCCGTTACCTTTGCTTCAAATCAATCGGGGAGAGACCTTATGATTTTCTGCTTGACTCTCCTATCCGAATATGGATCACCAAGTTAATGGCTTTGATTGACAATATCCATCAACTTGACTTCAAAGTCATTGAAGCATTCGTCCTCCTCCATCTTGAGCAACTCAAATTGCGTTTGAAGGACTTGAAGCTTGGAATCCATGACAACATCGGTTCCTTCGTGTTCAACCTCTAGAATATCCCATGCCTCCTTGGCTATCCTAGTGTTCTGAATTAGTTTGTACTGATTTTCATCCACTGCACATAGAAGAGCGTGCCATGCCTTCCTATTCCATTTTAAAGTCTCAAACTCTTCAGTGGACCACTGAGCCTTAGGCTTGAGTAATTCTTTTCCACAAACCGTGGGAGTCATCGTAGGAGGTGCATACCCATCTTCAATTGCCATCCATGCCCTATCATGGATTTGACACAAGTATGCTTCCATCTTGCCTTTCCATGAGGCATAATTCACGCCGGTGAGGAGAAGAGGTCTTGTACTTGACGCACCCTCATGGTTGCCATCGTATCCATTCATTGTATATAATGAATGAATTCAAATGAATGCAAAATGTATGAATGAGCAAAAATCACACAAATGCAAAACACACCAAAAATGAGCTTGGATCTCCTAAGTATATCTAGGAACCCGCTCTGATACCAATTGAAACTAATACGAATAAACGCTCGGTGTGTATAATAAATTAATCTAGAGGGGGGGGGGGGGGGGGGGGGGGGGTGAATAGATTTTAACTATTATTACCCAATTTTCGCATGTATGTCAATTTTATGAAAATGCCCCTACTAGTCACAATAATACAAGCAAGTGTAATATTGTGCGGAATTTAAATAACACTTGATGTATACGTGGAAACCCAACCACTGGGAAAAACCACGGGCAATTTAGTGCTCCACACTCGAACCTCGAAGTCCACTAATTGAAATGGAGTTTACAACCTATGTAGACCTCGTCTAACACTCCGGTCAATAACCTCCCACTTCTACCACGCGGGCCTTTAAAAGTGGCTCTAGTCCAAATTGCGTGAGGTCTAAGCAATTTTAGCCTCAAATCATAATTCTCAATGAAGAGATTATGCAATCTATGTGAATATGTATGAATATTCAAATAACAAACAAGGCTAGGGAACCTTAGATGCTTATCTAGGATGATGATATAATCAATTAAATCAATCCTAGATATCAAGAGCTAAACAACATGTCAAATAGCTTAGCTAATCAAGATTAAGCAAAAACCTAATTAGCTATCACAATACAACACTCAATCAATTCATCACAATCAATTCTCTATTCTTGTATTTATCATATGATCAAAAACATACAAGTAAATTAAAAGAGAATGGCTTGATAGTAAAATACTAAAATAAAATGAACTTAATCAAAATCTTACCAAGCAAGTTGTGATGATGCAAACCCATTCATGGATGAATGTAAGAAGAACTTTGATCACAAAGGTATGTATTTGAGTGTTTAAATGAGCAAACTTGGTTGCTTTTTCTCTCAAAATCTCTCTTTAAAATATAGGGTTCTTGATGATCAAAGAGTCATGGTTCAGAACAAGAGAAAGAGATGTATTTATAGGCATGAAAAATAGAGCATGTGAAAATACAAGTTTGCCCTTGAAATGCACCGATCGACGGTTTCAATCGACGGCCAGGCCGCCGATCACGACTGCCGAATTGAGCCCATGAAGAACAGAGCATCAACGACGGTTTCATTCGGCGGTTCGGCGATTTTGCAACCGCCGAATCAAACCCGAGAGATTAAATCGATCAGGTATGAACAGCGATTTCGAACGGCGGTCGTGACCGCCAATCGTGACCGCAGAATTGCTGCAGACACTTCTGGACACAAACAGCGGTTTCATTTGGCGGCCAGGCCGCCGATCATAACCGCCGATTACCAATAGAGGTGAAAACCAAGGAGAAGCCAAGGGCATTCTCTGTAGGCGGTCTTCGCACAAAACCAAGCACACTTTCGTGCAAGAGTAGACGTTTCCGAACAATGTTAGGAAACGAATCACTAGGCACTTATACACACAATAAGATATATATCAAGGTGCTAGTGTGTAAAGTAACATGTGAAGAGTATGCACACAAATGTAAGTATGCTAAGTGTGTGTGTGCATTCTAAGTCTCTTCAAAGGAAACTAAACACTAGAAGTATACCTTTGGAGTGCTTGTCCCTTGAGGTCTTGAAAGGGCCTTTGAACTTGAAGTTCAATAACCTAAACTACCCTTACACAATAAACCCCAACATGTGGTTTATCCACGAAATAAGCTAATCAAGATATGGGAATCCTTACATCATTCTCCAAAGATACTTGAGAATAAGTTTCACAGCCACCCAATGATCCAATCATGGGTAAGATTGGAATTTACTGGCTACTCCCACTGCGAAGCAGATGTCAGGTCTCGTGCATAACATAGCATACATGAGACCGCCTACTGGTGATGTATATGGAACTCATCTCATATCCTCAATTTCTTGAGGTGTCTTAGGACATTGTTCCTTAGACAAGTCAACTCCATGCCTAGAAGGTAAATTACCTTTCTTGGAGTTCTCCATCGAGAATCGCATAAGAATCTTATCGATATACGATGCTTGTGACAGTGGTAACAGTTTGTTCTTTCGATCCTTTATTAATTGGATCCCTAAAATATAACTTACATCTCCCAAATCTTTCATTTGGAATTGGCTAGCAAGCCAGCACTTTGCTTTCGATTATATTCCTACGTCGTTCCCAATTAATAGGATGTCATCTATATAAAGGACCAGGAAAACTACTTTCTTGTCAACGATCCGCTTGTAGACAAGGCTCATTGATGTTTTGCTCGAAACCATAGGTTTTGATAACAGTATCAAACCTGATGTTCTAAGATCTAGATTCTTATTTTAATCCATAAATGGACCTTTGCAACTTGCAAACTTTTTGCTCTTGATCTTGGGACACGAATCCCTCCGGTTGCATCATGTAAATGCTCTCATCAAAATTGCCATTCAAGAATGTTCAAGAGTATGGGCTGCAATGAACACGCCCCTGTAGATCTTGACGTTCATTTTCCAAATTTCATAATTAAAATGGGCTGCAATGAACAAGAGTATCCTAATAGACTTAAACATAGCCACTGGCGAGAGGATCTTGAAACAAATTAACGATGTGTATAATATTATCTAGAGGGCGTTGAATAGATTTTAACCGATTTTACCCAATTTTTGTGTATGGTCAAGATTACAAAAATGCCCCTAACTAGTCAATTTATATAACAAGTGTAATATGTGTGGAATTTAAATAACACTTGATATTTACGTGGAAACCCTCACGGGAAAAACCATGGGCTAGTAAGTGCGCCACACTCGAACCTCGAATCCACTAAATGTGTTAAAGATTACAACCTAATCCCGGTATATAATCAGACACCTACCTAATACCGGTATAAGTGAACATAGTCCAATTGCTTGTGATTTACGCAACCTAATCCTAGAAGCTACGCAAGTCTTACTTCTCAATGAAGAGATAATACAACCTAAGTGAATATATGAAATACTCAAAAAATGCAACAAGAGCTAGGTAACCCTATATGCTTATCTAGGATGATGATATAACAATAAATACAATCCTAGATGTCAAAAGCTAAATGACATGTCAAAAAGCTTAGCTAAACATAGATTATGAAAACCTAGATAGCTATCACAATACAACTCTCAAACAATCAATACACTAATCTCAAACTTGTATCTAAGATATATATGAATGACATACAAGTGATAAATGAGATTGCTTGTAAAGAAAGACACAAAATATATAAGATATAAGTGAAAAACTTACCAAGCAAAGTGTGTTGAAAAATCCATGTAAAATGATATCTAGATGATCAAGGATGATGCTAGATGATGATTGATGATCATGAAAAGTGTTTGAGTAAACAAATGTGAGTTCTTTAGTGAAATTTTTCTCTTGGAAAAATATGCTAAGTAAAAATGTGATTTTGAACTCTCTAAAAACGACCTAAGATGAAAGAGGCATATATATAAGGTGACAAAATGAAGTGACATCGTTTTGATAAGTTGCCTTGTTTTTGCCTTGGGCGCTATACAGGTCGCTGTATATAGAGCGACTTGTATAGCACCTCACCTGAGAAAATGAAGAACATGAAGAACATTCTTCATAGGCGCTGTTCGTAGAGCATTTTTGTAGAGCGCCTGAACAACGCCACAACTTTGATCCTCTCGGGTTTCAGATAAGTGCTATACGTAGAGCGATATTAAATAGTGACCGTACAGCGCCTTCAATAAAAAGCATCAGGTCAGATCAATTAAACAGCCATTTTCCACCAGGTATCAGGTGGGCACTGTATGTAGAGCGCCCCTGTAGAGCGACCGTACAACGCCTACAAATAAATGCATCAGGTTTGATGTGTGTAAAGCCTAATTTCCACCAGGTCAAGATTGGCGCTGTACGAACAGCACTATCTTTTTTTTTTGGGTAAATAAATAGTATCATAGAAAGAGGAAAGAATGTACAAATACAAGGGGCATACCCCAGGAAACAAAGAAACCAGAGCATTAAGGCCCAAAACAAGCTCAACAAAAAGCTCAAAAACAACAAGCTCATAAACAAGAGCTAAACAAAAGCTTTAACAATGCAAAAAAACACTAAAGAAAGCAAACAAACAGCCAACAACACAAGTATCATCTAGAGGTTACATTCCAATTCATAGCAATCAGAGGCCAATCCTTCAAATTGATAGAACAAAGCTGGCTACGAATAGTGTCAATAATGGTCCGGGTAACCTCTGCATTAGGCCTTCTAGAGCTCTTAAAAATACGACAATTTCGCTCTCTCCAAATAAAGTAGACAGCCGCTGCAAGGCAAAGCTTTTTAGTCACAGTGGAAGGAGAGTTCCCTTTCCAATGAATGGAAATCCAATCAATTAAATCATTCCAGCTGAGACCAATCCAAGTACAACCACACTTGTTCAAGAGATGAGTCCAAATGGCTTTGCTAAACAAACACTCAAAGAAAAGGTGGGCATGAGTTTCGTTTTGAGAATTGCAAAGGACACATGTAGCAATAACTTGAGGATCGTAGCGCTGAACACGGTCCAAGGTAGAAAGCCTACCTTTAATAGCCAACCAAAGGATGAAACCCATCTTTGGAATATTCTGAGGGAACCACACAATATTAAACCAAGGAACAAGAGAGTGATGGGTTCTAAAAGACTCCATAGCAGAAGCAGTAGAATAAATACCATTTGGAGAGGGGAGCCACCGAATAATATCATCTAAAATGGAGTTTGGATTGTAAGAAGGCATATGACTCTTTATGCAATCCTAAGACATAATATGACATGGCATTGGACATACAAAATGCAATCATATAAACATGCAAGAAGAGAGATTAAAGAGCATTAATGCACATATATAAGACACACAACATACAAGAATTAAACATTATGCATGAGTTGTGAGTGTGTGCAACTACATCTCTTCAAAGCAAGTAAGCACTTAGAAATTTACCTTTGAAGTGCTTGACACCTTGAGGTCTTGAAAGGGTCTTTGAGCTTGATCCTCAATCACCTAAACTACCCTTACAATTCAAACCCCAACATGTGGTTTATCCATGAAATAAGCCAATCTATGAATGGGAATCCTTACAGATTTCTTCAAAATCGACCCCCTCCTTTAGGGTATAACCCTTTGCCACTAGCCTTACCTTGAAGGCCTCTACTTTTCCGTTTTCTCCTCTCTTTCTCTTGTAGATCCACTTACACCCTATGGGTTTTATCCCATCAGGTAAGTCTACAAGTTCCCAGACTGAGTTGGAATGCATGGACTCAATCTCGAGATTCATGGCTGATCGGTCATTTATTGTATATGTTTTGGATCCCTATTCCTCCAATCAATTGCTTATTTCTCGAGTCTTTTAGGGATTTAATGTGTGTGTTTGAGCATTTTCAGGTTTTTGGATCCAACTGAGTTGTTTGAAGAATATCAGGCAAATGTGCTATTTCAGAATATCCCAGGGGTTTTCTAGCAAAAGGTCAAAAAGTGTTGTCAAAACCGCTCCTAATTAATTGGCAGGGGTTCAGCAACGTTCCAACATCAGTGCTGTTCGCTGCCTTGACCGCTGTCAAGCCGCTCTCACAGCGGCAGCGATTGTCCGTCAAACGTCAAGACCGCTGCCTATACCACTGCGGCTTTGGCAGCGGTAATGGCAGTGATTTGGTCACTCCGTCCAGCATAAGGCGTCTTTTCGCGTCTTTTTTTTTTTTGAATGAATCAGAGATTACAACTATTGTATTACTTTCAACTTCAGAACTTTTGGATTGAATGCAGCTTCTCGTTTCCTTGATTTTAGCAGCAATTTATCCACACAGTCACGTGCAAAAATAGTACATCCTCTTCATTCTTCTCAAAGTATGATCCCAAGCTATAAGGTATGGCTAATCATTGGCTTATTTGGGTTACAATTAATATGGTGAAGAAAGAAAAAGGCAATCAGTGTTTGGCTTCAAACAGGGCTATGGAGCACACACATATATTTAGGAAATATTTAAGGCCTTTTAAGTAGCTAAAACACACATAGTCTATATCACTTCCACTGGTTCATCTTACTCAAGATCAAAATGCAACATGTGAAATCTTTTATGATGATTGTTCTATAATGCTCAATGTATAACCTATAGAGATCGAATCTAATGCTAAGAACCTACTGAGTGTTTATAGAGTAGAAACAACAGGAACCTCATAGTATGTCATTTATGTACGCTTTTTGGTTTAGTGAACTCACAAGGGTAGTCTCCACTATTAATCATGGCAATTCAACTCAGCATTCTATCCATTATCATATCAAGAGCATGTCATAAGTTTTGAAAAATGCAATGTATTACCCTAAATGGCAAGATGTTAGTGTAAACTCATTGATTAATGCACATCATCTCTAAGGCACACATCGAAGTGTCTCGTCTTGGAAGACGCAGGAACGACGGACTCTAAAAACAAAACAACAAATGACTCAAAAACAAACTATCACACACCCAAACCTAAATCCAACATTGTCCTCAATGTTATGAAATCAAAGCACACGACAAATAGGATAAGGCTAAGGTAGAGCAATAATGACACAAAATAAAACAGTAGAAAGTAATCATAATAAGCTGAATTCACATAGTAAATCCCGAATACCACAATTTAAAAAGAAAGAAAATAAAGAAAATAAAATAAAATAAAAGAAAATAAACGAAAATAAACGAGAAAAAGAAACATATCCTTATGTAGACTCAGGTCCGTCTACAGCGCCTCTAGCAGCCATCATCTCGCTGCTGGCTCGGGCCAGGCTCAAATCTGTCACCTCCATGCTGTGGCTGGGATAGTCGGACTGTGGCCTGACGGATCTCATCAATCGAGATCTGCATGGTGTCCAAACGCGAGATCAACCCAATCCTCAGTCCTGTTACCCTTGCATCTACATAGCCAATCATCGTGGATAGCATGTACTCCACCCACTCAGGTCGCTGCTGTGACGACCTAGCTCATGAATCTGCCGAGGTCCAGGTATAAAATCTCCATAAGCGTGCTGAGCTGGACCATGACCCTGCTGCTCCAAAATCTGCTGGTCCGGATCATTCAAGTCATCCTCCTCCCAACGTCTCTTCCATGCAGGGAACTCACCAATCATGGGCAGTCCACGAATGCTCGCCTGGGTGTTCTATGTGACCAGTGTCAGCGGAGTGTCAGGCTTTGTCATCTCATCCCTGGCGTCATCTTCCACCACCAAACCAGCCGCATCACACATGGCCATGATCAAGTAAGGAAACACCATAATCGATCCCACCAGTCACCCACAACCCCGGATCTCCTTCTTGATGAAGTTGTCAACATCAAAGTATCTTCCCGTCCTGATAGCATACAGTACCTGAGAAACCTCCTTGAAAATCTCCCCAGTATGACTCGTCGGCTTAAGTGAAGCCGAGATAGATAAGTTCCAAAAGGCACTGTTTATATTCAAATCACCCCTCAGTACTTTCTACCCATTCCATCCAGCGCCGCCCTCTCTGCGAAGTGTTAGGATTATGCTCAATAGCAAGAGTGTAATATTGTTTTTGACAATCTTTTCATATTAATAAAGTGATTTCTGATTTAAATAAATCTTATAGCATTTATAGATTGAATATTATAATTGTCAAAAGTAAATAATCATAAAGTCAAAAGACTATGAGAAAAGAAGAATTGTTCGTACATCTGGATATGTATGAGGTAGACACAATTCTTTAGTTAGTCTTGAATAATGTTCACAACTTAAGTTAAAGGTTGGGCACCTTTATCTTGTTAAAGTTGTAGAATTCTTTTACTAGCATTTGAGTGGGATCAAATGTGTTATGATGAGTCTAAAATCATCGGAGGGTCTTCTAGTAAAAGAATCTAGTGCACTGGGTGCATTGAACTGGATCACAATGAAATACTTTATCTAGAACCGTCAGTAGATAAAAGTTTTTTCATTATCAGTACAATCGGAGAGTCTATCTTAATCCTGAGATAAATGATGGACTTATGGTTGCAAGTGTTATCATTTGAGTTATCAATGAGTACGATTATATAGCATAGTCTATCCTCGATAGTTTGGTGGTATTCATTTGTTAATCGATAGAGGACTTCATTTATAGATATGGACATCGTGGCTCCATTTATTAAATGAGAGTAGAATATCATCATATGGATGTTTTGAGGTATTGGATATTGAATCTTAACGTTAAGTTTTCGATAGAGTCTATTGAAACATGGCTTCTAGACAATTCAAAATATCCGAGTTCAAAATGTGGTCATATGAGTAAATATGGTAACTTGGAGAGCTATAGACGGTCTATGAGCTCTTAGTGATTACTGATATTCTTCACGAGGATACACCATCTCCAATAAAATGTCTAGGGTACGAATGATAAATATTTACTTATTCCATCTTTATTTAAGAGTGAAATTTTAGTTCTTTAGTGGAATGAACTAAAATTAATAGATTGAACCTAAGTGAATCATTTGTTGATTGTGATTGGGTTATGTCTATTGGAACTTAAATTTAGATAGGCCCGCCAAGATCCCCAATCCACACGGACTTGCATGAATCACTTGATATATTCTACCGGACTAATTATGGGTCCATCTAGAATTGTATTAAGGTATGTGGACTTGTTTCTTTTAGTAAGAATGGGTCTAGTTCACACATGGGCTTTTTATTAAGGTCCAATGGATTTAATAAAATAGAAAAATAATATAGAGATATATATGTAATATATATGGCACTTGGCCGAGATATATATATATATATATATGATATTATATTGTTTTATTTTTATTATTTAATTAAATGGGAATTGATTATTTGATTGATTAATTATTTAATTAAAAATCAAAATCTTTTTCTGACTAGGAAATATGTTTCTTACTAGTATACTATTGTGGTAGTATAATAAATATAAAAGACTTTATTTGGTAAGTAGATAAATAAGGGATTTATTTATCTAGTCAAATAAGGAAGTCTTTTATAGTCACAAATACACTAAGGAGTTGGATTAGGGTTTGAAATTCTAAGGAAATCTACGTAAGGTTAGGATTTAAGTCAAAAGACACAAATCCTACATGGTAAAGGATTTTGGCCACAATATAGAGATATATATGGTAATTGGCCGATATATATATAGAGATTTTATAAAGCATGCAGAGTGTGCAATATATATATATTTATAAAGCATGCAGAATGCGAAAATAGATATATATATTTTAATAGGCGTGCAGTTTTTATAAAATAGACATATATATATGTATATTATTTGGTGCAAAGAATTTTCTGCCACCTAATATATATATTTTGTGCAAAGAGTATTTTGCGGCCACTATATATATATTCTTTGTATAGAATTCAAAAACCCTAGAGTTCTTACTTGAGAGAATATTTTTCTTTTGCTTGAGAAAAATAGAATCTAACTCTAGACATTAGTATGAGAATTTGGCCAAGAGAGAAAAAGAGAAGAGATCGTTTTATTTTGATAGTGCACTAGTAGCTTATACATCAATAGGCTTTTTGCACAACTTCGAATAAGGTTCACGCGAGTTTCGATCATTAGATTGAGAATTCAAAAGTGACCGAAACGTTCTTTGTTATCTTTTGGAGGTTTTGTGACTAACGAAAAAGAAAAAGCTTTTGTTATCCATCCTCAGGTACACAATTCAAAGAGAAGAGAGACCACGCTCCTAGGTGATTCACGTTCGTGATTGGATTGGAAGATCTCTCGGATTACCATCGACGCAATGTCAATAAGATCACGCGACAAAAGTACGATATCTTTTAATATATGTTAATTAATTAAAGGGTTAAGGTTCAACTTATGGAAAAATTTTAAAACATACTAAACTCTTTTTTAGTCTCGCTTCCGCTACGTGTAATGTGATTTTTCCCTACAATTGGTATCAGAGCCAGGTTGTACCCTTTAATTAATTAACGTATATATACGTGAATCTATTTCTTTTTATTGTGATTATGCATGTTTAGAAAGAGATGGCACTCTAGATATTCTCATATATAATTACATTGGAATGTATGGATTTATATATGTTATATGTTGTTATAAAGTGAATTGTTATTGCTCAATTTTGATCCTAGAATTTCAATGTATTTTTGTTTTGGAATTGTAACAAGAATGGTGGCCTATTATTGTCACAATTTCCTTCTTGGTAGTTGCTAAGTTTTTTTTATTGTATTAAAATATAGTGCAGTTTTTTTTTGTATTAAATACTGCAGTGATTAAAAAAAAAATAAATAAAAACTGCAGTATTTTATTGTTTAGATAATGTTGTAATACGTTCAAGCATCAAAGATTCGAAGACTTGAAGAATTGGAAGCAACTGGAACAAGTTTGGGACCGTGCGCACCATAGCAACATGCATGCGCGCAAGATTGCACGCAACTGTGCATGTTGGACTGTGGGCTGCGCATGGCAGCCCCATGAAGTGCCATGGGCTGCGCACGGCAGCCCTTGTTGAGGTTGTGGAGTGCGCACGCCCATAGGGGCAGCCGTGGGACACACAAGTGATCGGTGGCCACTTGAAGACTTGTTCGTCAAGAAAGGAGTTTTTTTTTTTTTGTATTCCAAACAAATGTAATTTACTTGTTTTTCTAGGATGGATCAAAATTGTGGCTATTTATTTTGCGTAAATATTACAATATTTGTTATTGTTTGATGACATGTCATATAGAATAGGAGTGCCACTCATATATCTCTTTTGGTATGAACATGCATTGAATGATTTAGGTATCTAAATTGGCATCTAGATAACTTGGTAAATCATTCTATGGGATTTAATCACATGCCTTAAATAATTGAGTGGGAGAAGGTGTTTTGCAACACCTATGGCCTCCAAGGTTAGTTGAGCTTTATTATTTATTGGTAATACCCCCAAGGGGCGTCCATGAATGGAATTTAGCAACATACTTCCTTATAAGGATAGACTAGACAATTGACTCAAACGAGATCTACTCCCCAAGGAGAGATTTTCGTGAGAGAAAATATTGAGGGTCGATATCTTGGTAACACACTCAATGTGATTTTATTGATATCCTCCCAAGAGTTCTTGTCAATAAAATCACAAGGCTAAAACTGAAAATACTGGTTGTTATGTTAACAATTAGGTGGGACCTAGTCCAACTAGTAAATGGTATGTACTCCCAAATGAGGCGTAACATTTATGGGTGTTGGATCACCGTTGAATTTTTATGATTGAGTTATTTATTTAAATCAAGATAAATATTTGAAAGTGCTTTACCATGATTATTTACTCATATATAATTTTGTTTTATTAAGAAATCATGACCCCATCCCTAATGATCATCCTCAAAGATAAATATTTTAACTAGTAATAATTATGTCACATGGAAAAGGAAAATTGGGTTGTTGCTGCAAGCTGAAAAACATAAGTTTGTTCTGACTACTCCTAAAAACCACCTGCTCCCACTAATGAATCTAATGTGATGCAAAGAGACGAGTATGAGTAGTGGAAGACCTCGAATGAGATGGCCAAATGGCTACCATCTCTGACGTGTTGTAACAGTAGCATAAAGGAATGGGGTCTGCTGCTGATACGATGATGTCTCTAGAAGAGATTCATATGGTTGGTAAAGTTGCTACTGTTAAGACCCGTCAGAAGGTCAAGGAATAACAGAAGAAAAAGCAACTTGGGCCTACCAAGAAGGAGACTAAGAAAGTAACCAAGATCAAAAGGAAGTGCTTCTTTTATGGTGAAAAGAGACATTGGAAAAGTAATTGCCCAAAGCTCAGAATAAGAAGGAACAAGGTAATGTGAATTGTCTTGAAACATGTTTACTGGCAGATTCTACAGATTCTTGGATCGTAGACTCAGTAGCCAATAATCATGTTTGTTATTCCTTATGGGGGTTTCAAGAAAGGAGAAGGCTGAATAAGAATGAAATCAACTTGCATTTAGGCAACGGAGCGTTGGTGTCTGCTAGTGCAGTGGGAGATATTAGAGTTAATCTATATTCTAGTAGGCATTTAGATTTGATAGACATTTATTATGTATCTCAATTCAAGAGAAATTTAATTTCAGTTTCTTGTTTAAATAAATTTGAATATTCGGTTACTTTTAATAAAAAAAATTTATTATTAGTAAAGATGACAAATTTGTTTGCAAAGGTACATTGGAAAATGGTCTATTCTATTTACATAGAATATCTCTCACTTGTTAGACACAGAATTATCGCAACCTAACCATAAAAGAGTAAAATTATCATAAGATGAAACCTGCCTATGCCATTTGTGCCTAGGTCATATTAACCTTAATAGGATTAAAAGATTGGTTAGTGATGGACCTTTAAGTGACTTAAAGGTTGATGATCTACCAGCTTGTGAATCCTGTTTGGAAGGTAAAATGACCAAAAGGTCGTTCAGGACCAAAGGCACAAGAGCCACTGAATGTTTAGGATTAATGCATACTGATGTATGTGGTCCTATGAGCATTCAAGCTAGAGGTGGATATGAGTACTTCATCATTTTCGCAGATGATTACTCGAGATTTGGATATGTGTATCTCATGAGACATAAGTCGGATGCTTTTGACATGTTCAAAGCATTTAAAGCTGAAGTGGAAAATCAGCTAGAGAAACACATAAAAATCTTGAGATCTGATCATGGTGGAGAATATCTATCTGGTGAGTTTCAGCAATATCTTATTGATAATGGAATTATATCTCAGTTTTCTGCACCAGGTACACCTCAACAAAATGGGGTGGCAGAAAGGAGAAATAGAACTCTTTTAGACATGGTTAGGTCTATGTTGAGTTATTCAACACTTCCTATTTCTTTTAGGGATATGCTTTACAAACTGCAATATACATTCTAAACGATGTACCATCTAAGTCGGTTCCTCAAACACCGCATGAGTTGTGGACTAGGCGAAAGCCTAGTTTACAACACTTAAGGATATTTGGTTGTCCTGCGCATGTGTTAAAAGGAAAGACAGAAAAGATGGAGTCTCGTTCGGAAACATGCATATTTGTGGGGTATCCAAAAGAAACTAAGGGATATTATTTCTATAGTCCTTCAGATATTAAAGTATTTATTTCACCAAATGCTAAATTTCTGGAAAAGGACTTTATGAATGATTTTGTACCCAAAAGTAGAATTGTCCCGAATGAGATGTCGGGAGATACAATTCCACAAGAGGTTACACGACCTAGCCCAATTGTAAGTTCTGCACCATCACAAAATCAACAACCTACCATTCCTCGTCGTAGTGGGAGGGTTAGTAGAAAACCCGAGAGATACATCGGTCTGGGATAATCAATGGAGAATCCCCCGGAAGACGATAATCCCTACACATATAAGGAAGCAATGGAGCATGTTGATGGTCGCCATTGGCAAAAGGCAATGCAAGTTGCAAAAATCCAAATATGGATTAAAGCAAGCATCTTGATCCTGATCCTGATCCTGGAACATAAGGTTTGATCAAGTTGTGACGAACCTTGTGTATGCAAAAGGATTAATGGCGACAAGTTGGTTTTCCTAAATTCTTTATGTTGATGATATACTACTCATCGAAAACGATGTAGGTGTATTGACATCAGTAAAAGAATGGTTAGCAAAACAATTTGATATGAAGGACTTAGGAGAAGCAAGTTATATTCTTGGTATCCAAGTAATAAGGGATAGAAAGAATAGAACGATTGTACTATCCCAAGCTTCATACATAGATAAAATCTTGTCTAGATTTTCCATGCAAGATTCCAAGAAAGGTATGTTACTTTTCAGAAATGGAATCAAACTTTCTAAGGAACAAGTTCCTAAGAATGAGCATGAAGAGCAATTCATGAGTAGGATTCCAAATGCCTCGGCAGTTGGAAGTCTCATGTATGCAATGCTCTGCACTAGACCAGATAATTGTTTTGCTGTGGGTATAGTTAGCAGGTTTTAATCGAAACCTGGTTCTGATCACTGGATGGCAGTCAAGCATATTTTCAAGTATCTCAAGAGAACGAGAGATAATATGCTTGTATACTCAGGAGGGGATTTGATTCTCGTTGGGTATACAGATTCTGATTTCCAGTCAGATTTTGACTACCAGAAAATCCACATCAAGATATGTGTTTACTATTGGAAGAGGAACAGTCATATGGAGGAGTATCAAGCAACCTTGTATTGTTGATTCCACCATGGAAGCTAAGTATGTTGCTGCATGCGAAGCTGCCAAAGAGGTTGTTTCACTCCGCCAATTCCTGATTGACTTGGAAGTGGTTCCCAGTGCGAATAAGCAGATCACTATCTACTGTGATAACAGTGGAGCAGTGGCTAATTCGAGAGAACCAAGAAGTCATAAGTGAGGAAAACATATTAAAAGGAAGTATCATCTTCTTAGGGAAATTGTGCATAGGGGTGACGTGACGATTACCAAAATCGCGTCAGCAGAAAATCTAACGGATCCCTTCACAAAGGCTCTACCACATAAGAGTTTTGATGGGCACCTAGAGAACATGGGAATGAGAGATACGACACATTTGCTATAGCGCAAGTGGGAGATTGTTAGGATTATGCTCAATAGCAAGAGTGTAATATTGTTTTTGACAATCTTTTCATATTAATAAAGTGATTTCTGATTTAAATAAATCTTATAGCATTTATAGATTGAATATTATAATTGTCAAAAGTAAATAATCATAAGGTCAAAAGACTATGAGAAAAGAAGAATTGTTCGTACATCTGGATATGTATGAGGTAGACACAATTCTTTAGTTAGTCTTGAATAATGTTCACAGCTTAAGTTAAAGGTTGGGCACCTTTATCTTGTTAAAGTTGTAGAATTCTTTTACTAGCATTTGAGTGGGATCAAATGTGTTATGATGAGTCTAAAATCATCGGAGGGTCTTCAAGTAAAAGAATCTAGTGCACTGGGTGCATTGAACTGGATCACAATGAAATACTTTATCTCAAACTGTCAGTAGATAAAAGTTTTTTCATTATGAGGACAATCGGAGAGTCCATCTTAATCCTGAGATAAATGATGGACTTATGGTTGCAAGTGTTATCATTTGAGTTATCAATGTGTACGATTATATAGGATAGTCTATCCTCGATAGTTTAGTGGTATTCATTTGTTAATCGATAGAGGACTTCATTTATAGATATGGACATCGTGGCTCTATTTATTAAATGAGAGTAGAATATCATCATATTGATGTTTTGAGGTATTGGATATTGAATCTTAACGTTAAGTTTTCGATAGAGTCTATTGAAACATGGTTTCTAGACAAGTCAAAATATCCGAGTTCAAAATGTGGTCATATGAGTAAATATGGTAACTTGGAGAGCTATAGGCGGTCTATGAGCTCTTGGCGATTACTGATATTCTTCACGAGGATACACCATCTCCAATAAGATTGTCTAGGGTACGAATGAGAAATATTTACTTATTCCATCTTTATTTAAGAGTGCAATTTTAGTTCTTTAGTGGAATGAACTAAAATTAATAAATTGAACCTAAATGAATCATTTGTTGATTGTTATTGGGTTATGTCTATTGGAGCTTAAATTTAGATGGGCCCGCCAAGATCCCCAATCCACACGGACTTGCATGAATCACTTGATATATTCTACCGGACTAATTATGGGTCCATCTAGAATTGTATTAAGGCATGTGGACTTGTTTCTTTTAGTAAGAATGGGTCTAGTTCACACGTGGGCTTTTTATTAAGGTCCAATGGATTTAATAAAATAGAAAAACAATATAGAGATATATATGTAATATACATGGCACTTGGCCGAGATATATATATATATATATATATATATATATGATATTATATTGTTTTATTTTTATTATTTAATTAAATGGGAATTAATTATTTGATTGATTAATTATTTAATTAAAAATCAAAATCTTTTTCTGACTAGGAAATATGTTTCGTAGTAGTATACTATTGTGGTAGTATAATAAATATAAAAGACTTTATTTGGTAAGTAGATAAATAAGGGATTTATTTATCTAGTCAAATAAGGAAGTCTTTTTTAGTCACAAATACACTAAGGAGTTGGATTAGGGTTTGGAATTATTAGGAAATCTACCTAGGGTTAGGATTTAAGTCAAAAGACACAAATCCTACATGGTAAAGGATTTTGGCCACAATATAGAGATATATATGGTAATTGGCCGATATATATATAGAGATTTTATAAAGCATGCAGAGTGTGCAATATATATATCTTTATAAAGCATGCAGAATGCGAAAATAGATATATATATTTTAATAGGCATGCAGTTTTTATAAAATAGACATATATATATATATATATATATATTATTTGGTGCAAAGAATTTTCTGCCACCTAATATATATATTTTGTGCAAAGAGTATTTTGCGGCCAATATATATATATATTCTTTGTATAGAATTCAAAAACCCTAGAGTTCTTACTTGAGAGAATATTTTTCTTTTGCTTGAGAAAAATAGAATCTAACTCTAGACATTAGTGTGAGAATTCGGCCAAGAGAGAAAAAGAGAAGAGATCGTTTTATTTCGATAGTGCACTAGTAGCTTATACATCAATAGGCTATATGCACAACTTCGAATAAGGTTCACGCGAGTTTCGATCATTAGATTGAGAATTCAAAAGTGACCGGAACGTTCTTTGTTATTTTTTGGAGGTTTTGTGACTAACGAAAAAGAAAAAGCTTTTGTTTTCCATCCTCAGGTACACAATTCAAAGAGAAGGGAGACCACGCTCCTAGGTGATTCACGTTCGTGATTGGATTGGAAGATCTTGCGGATTACCATCGACGTAACGTCAATCGGATCACGCGACAAAGGTACGATATCTTTTATTATATGTTAATTAATTAAAGGGTTAAGGTTCAACTTATGGAAAAATTTTAAAACATACTAAACTCTTTTTTAGTCTCGCTTCCGTTGCGTGTAATGTGATTTTTCCCTACAAGAAGTGCACATCCTAACTCGTACTTGCCTGGGTACGCTGCCTCGACAGTCTCATGTGGTGGTAGGCCATAATATTCCCTAATCGTCTCCACAGAGACCACCACAGGCACTCCTCTAACCATAACTTCACCATGAGCAGAGTACTGCGTGTCTACCATGTTGGCATAGAACTCTCGGGCTAAGGTAATGTTGGCATTGCAGGGCTGACACACATATCCGGCTCATCCTCTGGCCTCAACAGTAGCAGGTATAGGCATCTCTCCTAGTTCTTCCACAACTATTCCTCTTTCCAGAATGAAATTCCAATCCTTATTTACCCTATCCTTGTATTCCGGATTGCCTTTGAATCGTTGCTCAACTGACCTCTTCTCTCTTCTTCTCTTGGGATCTGAAGGAACATGACCTCCTCGGACTACCGTTCTCGCCATATCTGGTTAATACACAAGCAAACAAGCAAGTTATAAACTTGAATGGGACAGTGATTTTTAACAAAATTTCAGCAACATTCCGGTAGTACTAACAATAAACCTTGTGCCTACTTTGCATATATTCCATCTCTTTTCATTCAGCACAACACAACACAAACAGTTTATAGAATAGCAATTATTTTACAATATCAAATATAAATTCTCATGTAATTGCTACACTATATTATTGAAAATTAATAGCACAAACTCACTTCCACTTATTGCCTACACCATATGTAATCATCAAAGAACACATGCAATGGACAAAATTTGTCCCAAACCGGAAATCCCTAATTTTTTGTCTAGAAACCCTAACTAAATCAAGTGAAGAAGAATATGGGAGAAGGGAATGGGAACATACAATTGGTGGCAATATATAACACTAAACCAAAATAGATTAAGATTTAAGCACATACCTGGTTGATGGAAGTGACCGGAGTTGAAGAGGGGAGAAGAGGGAAGAAAAAAATTTTGAAGGAGAAAAAAGAGACAGCGACAGGTCTCGCTGAAACTGGGGCATTTTATAATTAGGGCACAACCGCTACCATAGCCGCAGCGGTTTGGGTAGCGGTCTTCTCCTATTGGTTAGCCAACCGTCAGGTGTGGAACGCACCGTTTCACTTTGGTACCGCTGTGTCTTACACAGCGGTTATGGCAGCATTCCCATAGCGGTTTGCCCAGTTAGAACCACTGTAAATTAATTCACAGCGGTTTGGCAACGGTCTGAGGACAGTAGGTACCGCTGCCATTACTGCTCCCTTGCCTACAGCGCATATGGCAGCGGTTTGCCCAGTGAAATACTCTGTCCAACCGCTCCTAATTAAGTATGGCAGCGGTTCTAGGACAAAAGACACCGCTCCCAGTTACGCTGCGCACATAGCAGCAGTTGGACCTGACGTGCAAATTTGTTATTTTATTTTTTATTTTTTATTTTTATTTTTTTAAAATAACGCCCCTGAATTTGCTTTTAAGCAAGGGGAACACTAATTTATGACACGACCAAATCAAAGTGAAAAAAGAAAAGAAAAGAAAATACCTGGGTGGGTTGCCTCCCACCGAGCGCTTTATTTAACGTCTGGGCAAGACGCACAGGAGCCTTACGGCTCAAGAAGCACGGAAGACCCCACAAACACCGCCTCGGACATGCTAAGGTAAGGCTTAAGCCTCTGACCATTAACTTTGAATGTACCATTGTTCTGGAAATTTTGAAGTTCAACGACTCCATGAGGAAATACCTGAGTTACTCTAAAGGGCCCAGGCCACTTTGATTTCAGCTTTCCTGTCGCGATTGATATAACAACACTAGCATTCCTAGACGAAAATCTTTCCGAAGGATTTTGTTATCATGTAACTTTTTCGTCCTTTCTTTGTATATCTTTGCGTTCTCATATGCATTGTTCTGGAGCCCCTCAAGTTCACTCAGTTGTAAACTTCTTTCCTCCCCCGCCTTGTCTAAATTGAAGTTCAGTTTCTTCAGAGCCCAATAGGCATTGTGTTCTAACTTTACTGGTATGTGACATGCTTTGCCAAAGATTATCCTATAAGGGCTCATACCTATCGGGGTTTTGTAGGCAGTTCTGTACGCCCACAAAGCATCATTCAGCTTGATTGACCAATCCTTTTGATTTGGTTGCACTGTTTTCTCTAATATTTGCTTAATCTACCTGTTGCTTACTTCAACTTGTCCCGAAGTTTGCGGATGGTACGGGGTTGCCACTTTGTGTTTGACACTATACTTCTTTATTAATGAGGCAAATACCTTGTTACAAAAATGGCTTCCACCGTCACTTATGATTGCACGAGGCGTACCGAATCTGGTGAATATATTCTCCTTGACAAACTTCACCACCACCTGACTATCATTTGTCTTGGTTGCGATTGCTTCGATCCACTTTGAGACATAATCCACAGAAACCAAGATGTACAAGAATCCGTGTGAGGATGGGAAGGGTCCCATGAAATCTATCCCCCACACGTCAAATATCTCCACTACCAACTGGCTTGAAAGAGGCATCTCGTCTCTTTTGCCAATGTTCCCCGTTCTCTGGCACCTGTCACAAGAAATACAAAAGGTGTAAGCATCTTTAAATAAAGAGGTCCAGAAGAAACCTGATTGGAGAACTTTCAGAGCAGTCTTCATGGCACTAAAGTGCCCTCCACAACTAAGGTTGTGGTAGAATTTTAGCACATCTTGCTGCTCTTCTTCAGGGACACATCTTCGAATGATCTGATCAGCGCCATATTTGAACAGGTATGGCTCGTCTCAAAAGTATTGCCTAATGATGGAGATGAATCGTCTTTTTGCTTGCGAGTTCAGATCTGCTGGTATGATGCCATTTGCAAGGTAATTCATGATGTCCGCATACCAAGAATCATTGACTCCCAAGGCCATCAGCTGTTCATCTAGAAAATTCTCATTGATTGGCACAAGTTTAGTGCTTTCTTCCACGTTCTCATCCTTCGCTAATCGAGAAAGCTTATCAGCTACCACATTCTCACTGCCCTTTTTATCCTTGATTTCCAAATCAAACTCTTGCAACAAAAGGATCCACCGGAGTAATCTCGGTTTCGCTTCCTTCTTTGTTAGTAAATATTTCAAAGCAGCATGATCAGAATACACAATAACCTTGGATCCAATTAGATATTGACAAAAATTTTCCAAGGCACTAACAATAGCAAGCAATTCTTTTTCAGTAGTGGAGTAATTTAATTGTGCATCTTTCAAAGTGTGACTAGTGTAGTAAATAACATGTGGAACTTTATCTATTTGCTATCCTAAAACAACACCTACAGCATAGTCAGATGCATCACACATTAATTCAAATGGAAGAGACCAATCAGGAGGCATGATTACAGGAGTAGATGTCAGTTTATCCTTCAGAGATTCAAAAGCATGCAAACATTCATTATTAAAAAAAAATGTAGATTCCTTGGTCAAAAGGTTACATAGGGGACAACTAATTTTTGAAAAATCTTTTATAAAGCGCCTATAAAAACCTACATGACCAAGAAAACTCCTCACACCCTTCACCGAAGTGGGAGGTGGAAGTTTAGCAATTACTTCAATTTTAGCTCTATCTACTTCTATGCCTTTATCATATATCACATGTCCTAGCACTATTCCAGATTTCACTATAAAGTGACTTTTCTCCCAACTAAGAGTTAAATTGGTCTCAGTGCATCTTTTCAAAACACTAGTTAAGTTATCAAGGCAGTGGTCAAAAGAATTACCAAAAACAGAAAAATCATCCATAAATACCTCAATATACTTCTCTAGCATGTCGGAAAAAATTGACATCATACATCTTTGGAAGGTGGTAGGGGCGTTGCACAGCCCAAAAGGCATTCTTCAGTAAGCAAAAGTCCCGAAGGGGCATGTGAACGTCGTCTTCTCTTGGTCCTCCGGAGCTATGGAAATTTGATTGTATCCTGAAAATCTATCTAGGAAGCAATAATAAGCATGTCCCGCCAATCGCTTGAGCATCTAATCAATGAACAGTGAAGGAAAGTGATCATTTTTAGTTGTCGTGTTGAGCTTGCGGTAATCTATACATACTCTCCATCCCGTTGTCTTCCTTGTAGGAATCAACTCATTGTTCTCATTAGCTACCACCGTGATCCCAGACTTCTTTGGTACAAAATGGACCGGACTCACCCATTTACTGTCAGATATAGGGTATATGATACCTACCTTAAGTAGCTTTATGACCTCTTCCTTCACGACCTCTTTCAAGTTCGGGTTAAGTCTCCATTGAGCCTCTCTAGACGGCTTCATACCTTTTTCTAAAAGAATGTGGTGCATGCAAGTGGTAGGGCTTATTCCCTTAATATCTGCTATGGTCCATCCAATTGCAGCCTTATGTTCTCGTAGCACCTTCACTAGTCTCTCTTCTTTTTCCGACTCTAAGTCAGAGGCTATAATCACAGGGAGAGTATCATTCACCCCTAAGAAGGCATATTTAAGGTTAGATGGGAGTTGTTTGAGTTCTAATACAGTGGGAGAACTTATAGATGGGATTAACGACTTGTTGATATCATCTTCTATTTCAGCACTTACTTCCTCAATATCAAATTCTTCTTCTTCTGCAACTCCATCCTGTTGTACTTCTTTATCATCTTCTAATGCATCACAAACCCAATCTAGTAGTTCTTTGGATATTTCATCTGACAATTCATCTTGTACTG
Organism: Acer yangbiense; assembly: GCA_008009225.1. NCBI lineage: Eukaryota > Viridiplantae > Streptophyta > Magnoliopsida > Sapindales > Sapindaceae > Acer > Acer yangbiense. The sequence goes on from CM017767.1 coordinate 6,488,426, forward strand.
CCGAATTCACCACTTCAATTGAACTACACTCAGCTGAGTAATAATCATCCGCTGCTTCAGGGAATTTAAGAGATTCAAAGACTTTAAACTCTACCGTTTCATCTAACACAGTCATCGTTAGCTTTCTATTTTGGACATCTATAAAAGTCTTTGAAGTTGCCATAAAAGGTCTTCCCAAAAGAATAGGTTTGCAATTTCTATCTTTAGCTCCTTCATCCATGTCTAGGATAACAAAATCAGCTGGAATGATGAGATTATCTACCTGCACTAACACATCTTCAACATAACCCCTAGGGTATCTAACAGAACCATCAGCCTACACAAGTGACATAGTTGTCTTCTTCAGGTCATTCAATCCCAGTTGCTTATAGATATAGAAAGGCATTAAATTAATACTGGCTCCCAAATCTAACATGGCTCTCTCTAAAGTTGTACCTCCTATAGTGATGTTGATGCAAAAACTACCTGGATCTTGTAATTTTGGCGGCAATGACTTTTGAAGGACTACATTAGCACTTCCGGTCATGAATTCTTGATGATTCTCCACAAATCTTGTTTTGTAGGTATGAAGGCTCTTGAAAAACTTGGCATATGCTGGCATCTTCTGAATCATCTCTAGTAAGGGCAAGTTGACATGGACTTTCGAGAGAATGTCATATATGTCTTTGTATGATTTTTCTAACTTGCTATTTTGTAGTCTTCCTAGGAATGGAATTGGAGGAATATATGGATTGGTTGATTTGTGTAGGAGTGGTGAAACCTTAGATTTTTCTACCACTATCTCCTCCTCCTAGGACATGCTGTTATTTTTAGAAGGACCTGAAACAGTAGCAGATTTATCAGAAAGTTCAACAGGTCTATTGTCAGTTAGAATCTTACCATTTCGAAGAATTGTCATAGCCTTTGCTTGCTCAGTGAAACTTGAAAATTTTCCATGTTCCATCTTTTGTTGAGCCTCTGCTAATTGCCCAACTTGAGTTTCTGTCTTCTTCAATGAAGCATGAATGTTCTGAAATTGTACCTCATTACGTTGGTTCATTTGCTGCATTTGTTGCTGCAATTGTTGCTGCATTTGTTGGAGCATATCTTCTATTGATGGCTTCTTGGGTTGGGATTCAGAGTTTTGTTGGGCAACGGTGTTAAATTGCCTTTGATTGCTATTGTTGTTGTTGGCCCATTGGTTTCCAGTGGCTTGATTATTGTTTCCCCATTGGTTTCCTGAACTCTGATTGTTGTTGGACCACGAAAAATTTGGGTGGTTTCTCCAACCTGCATTGTAAGTGTTGGAATATAGATCATTCCGTGGTCTAGAATTAAAGTTGTTCATGGCTTGAACCTCTTCTTCTTCTTCTTCTTCTTCTCTAGGTCCAGGACCTCCTACTTGGTGTTCTCCCATAAACACTTTTTGTTGCCAGCTCTTCATTTGACCCATATAAATAGTAAGAGTATCCATCTTCTTTATTATTTGTGCCATCTGAATAGAGGTTTCTGTGCTGGCATCTACTGTATAAATTCCCTTCTTCCTCTTGGAATTTTTGTGACAAGAGTTTTGTGACAGCTTTTCAAAGATAGAGTATACCTCCTCAAGTTGTTTGTCATACATGGATCTTCCGCAAGCATTGTTCACCAAAAGACCCGATATTTTAGTCAGACCATCATAAAACCAATGACATAGCTGATTAGTAAGAAATTCGTGCTGAGGACAATCTCTGGTATATTTCTTGAAACGCTCCCATGCCTCATAAAAAGTCTCGTTATCTTGTTGATAGAAACTTGAAATTTTGGCTCAAATTTCACTGGTTTTCTGAGGTGCATAATACTGATCAGTGAGTTTTTCCCTTACTTCATCCCAAGTTCTCAAAGATGCTGGAGGCAATGTCAACAACCATGTCTTCGCCTCTTCTTTTAATGCATGTGGGATGCATCTCATGTGCAGCTGGTCTTCTGTAATCCTATGATTAAGTAAGGATTGTATTGCTCGTAGAACTCTCTAAAGAACAGAAGCACATCTTCATCTGGTAAACCTCAAAACACAGGCAGCTGGTTGTAGTGGCTACTTCTCAGCTCATAATTCTTTGCTGCAGGTTCTAACACAATGCACAAAGGATGGTTGCTCACAACCGGCCTGCTGTAATCCTCCATAGTTTTGATGGGCTTTGGTTCTAGCTCATAAACCGGATTTGGAACAAAATTGGGTATGGGATCATGATCCTGGTTGAGCCTTTCTTGGTTCTAAAGTTGCTCGTCTTCCATTGTTTGATTTCTGATGCGATTAATGTTATCGTTCAAAGGTAACAATTCTCCCTGCCGAGATCTTCTACCTTGCATCTATTGTTGATGCGCCACAGGATAGTTCTATAAACTATCGTAAATAATAGGGCATGTGGTTTATCCGCAAGTGCATGGATCGTTACGATCATGTAGCAGCAAGTACGGTTCGTTCCACAGGGAGGGTGTACACGTAAAGTCGGTTCTACGCCTTATGTTATAGTCATTCTATTTACACTAATTACAATCAATAAAAGTAAAGCCTGGGCAGCACGGGCAATTATCTAAACTAAGATGGATAAGATGTAGAATTACGGCTATGCGTATCCTACGGTTAAGGATGCGTAATCTCTATACTACAACAACAAATAAAGAGGTGTAAACACAAGACAATTCTAAGTAATCTAAACTAATTATATTAGCAACTAAGTAATTAAGTTAACAACTAAATCAATACAATTACACTAAGATGGCATTTAAGCAACTACAACTAAGTTACTACAATGAAATTACACTAATTAATTATAACTAACTGAACTATCTAATTCTTGCAAGGTTATGCAAGAGCAAGGATAAATGCAAAGGGATTTTATTAATTGATCACAATTAAGCACACTAGTTCTATGGCATAGGTAATTCAACAACTACCACTCTAATTATTATCAATTAATGATCTTAGAACGACAATAATAGAGATAATACAACCTAGAACCTAAGAATTAGTCAATAAGTGTTGATCATGCATTTACTAACCAAATCTTCTCCAATATAGCTAATCAAATGCTATTAAACAAGATTACATATTACTAATTCATCAATCAACAATATGCATCCATTCAATTTAACTCAATTCAACATTCAATAGCTAAAGATGGATATAATAGATATAGAGATCAATCAATTATAATATAAAATCATATGAAAACCAATCCCTTAACATAAAGATTATTATACACATACATGTTACATGAATCACAAATAATGGAAAAGAAGTAAGAGTAAGAAGTAACCACAAGATGGTAAACTTCTTGTTCTTCAATGAAGCTCCAATTCCATTTCTTCCAAGCTATGAAGCTCTCATGCAACAAGTAGTGATTCTCTAGGTTATCTAAGCTATTCTAGTGTAAACTTATGGGATATTAGGGTGAGTGTTTTAGGTTAGGAAATAGGGATATATATATTAGGGAAGATTTAGGCAAGGTTTGGCTGAAATATCTCCAAGGTCGGCCACTCCGGCGGGTTCAAAACGCCAAGCTCGCGGGTTTATTCTCTCCGTCAGAACTCGCGGTGGAAAAAATGGAAGTTGGCCGCGAGTTCTGACCTTCTAAACTGTGGGCTTGTTCCCGCTGCATGAAATCACCGAGATTTGGCGAGTTTGGATCGTATTTGGGCGACCAAGAACCCGCTGGAAGTGAGCTTGAAGCTTGCATTTCCATGGAAGTTGGTGGACTTGGATGGGAGGCCAAACTTGTGCATGGGAGGCCCAAAATGGACCCATTATGACCGAAGGACGACCGGCAGCCAATCTAGGTTGAACGGAACCGAAAAAATGGCAGGCAAATGGTCAAAAAACGACCGGGTCAAAACCGGGTCAACGTCGGGTCAACCGGGTTCGGGTCGGGTCTGTCGCGGGTCATGTGACCCGGCTGGAAGAAGGGTGACGTCATGCTGACGCTGAGCACCCCTAAACGACGTCGTTCAGCTTGCTGACGTGGCGCTGATGCCTGCCTTGGCTGGCGAATTACAATTAGCTCCCCTAATCTTTGGCATATTCACAGAATCTTCAATATTTCTCCGAATATTTCACTTTTGCCCCTGATTTCTCCATAATTACACAATTGCCCCTGAACTTCCCTAATTCCCTGAAACACTTATTTACACCCTATTAAATACACAAAAATGCTCAGAAACAAATACAAAAGATAGAAAAATGGAGCGCTAAATGTGAACATTTGGAGCGCGATCAACTGTCAGCACCTGAAATAAAGAAAAGATAAATTGAAACAAATTATAGCACGGTGTGTATACAACTATCTAGAGGGGGGGGGGGGTGAATACATTTTAGGCTTATTACCCAATTTTTCGTGTTTAGTCAAAATTACGAAATTACCCCTAAATAGATAAAGCAATAAATCAAGTATAAAATGCGAAAATTAAATAACACTTGATTTTTACGTGGAAACCCTCACGGGAAAAACCATAGACTGTTATGTGAGCCACACACGAACCTCGAATCCACTAATTGAAATGATTACAACCTAATCCCGGTTTAAATGATCTAATCCCGATCAATAATCATCACAACTACCTAATCCCGGTATAAGTGGACCTAGTCTGATTGCTTGTGATTTAAGCTACCTAATCCCGATAGCAACACAAGACTTAATTATCTAAGAAGAGATAATGCAACCTAAGTGAATATATGAAATATCCAAAAATGCAATTAGAGCTAGGTTACTCTATATGCTTATCTAGAATGATGATTTTGCAATAAATTCAATCCTAGATATTAATAGCTAGATGACATGTCAAATAGCTTAGCTAAACATAGATTATGAAAATCTAGATAGCTATCAAAATACAACACTCAATCATGTCAACACAACAATCTCTAATTTGTATCTAGAATATATTCTAAGAGCATACAAATAATATAAGAGATGTCAATGATAAATAAAACACTAATTATATATGATAATAGTGAAGAACTTACCAAAGAAAGTGTGTTGACCAAAACCCATGCAAGCAAGCATCCTAACTATGCTAGAAAATGCTTAGATGATAATTCGATGCATATGAGAATGGTTTTTGAGTGTTAAAAAAGGTGTTCTTGATTTGATTTTCTCTCAAATATCTCTCTTTGAAGTTTAGGGTTCTTAGAGTTAAAGAACATTAATTCTGAAAATGAGAAAGTGTAATATTTATAGACATCAAGAACAGGGCATGTGAAAAGATAAGTTTGCCCCTGAAATGCACCATTCAGCGATTTCAATCGGCGGCCAGGCCGCAGATTCTAACCGCCGAATTAAACCCGAGAAGAACAGGGGAACAACGGCGGTTTCGTGACCGTCGATCTAACCGCCGATCTAACCGCCGAATCAAACCCCGAGATATTAAATCGATCAGGTATGAACGGCGGTTTGGAACGGCGGTCGTGACCGCCGATCGTGATCGCAGAATTGCTCCAGACACTTCTGGAAGAAAACGGGGGTTTCATTCGGCGGCCAGGCCGCCCATCATAACCGTCGATCACCAACATTGGTGAAAACCAATGAGAAGCCAATGGCATTCTCCGCAGGCGGTCTTCACGCAAAACCAAGCACATTCTAGTGCATGCGCGGACGTTTCCGAATACTATCGGGAAATGAATTACAAGACACATAAATACACAACAAGATATAACAATCAAAGTGCTAGTGTGTAATGTGACATATGAAGAGAATGCACACAAATGAAAGAATGCAAAGTGTGTGTGTGCTTCTAAATCTCTTCAAAGAAAGTTAAGCACTAGAAGTATACCTTTGGAGTGCTTGACAACCTTGATGACTTGAAAGGGTCTTGAGCTTGATAATGAATCACTTAAGCTACCCTTACATAGTATCCCCAATACGTAGTTTGTCCACGAAATAAGCCAATCAAAGAATGGGAATCCTTACACAAATCACAAGTAAACTGCAAAAAGAAAGAAAGAAAGAAAAAGAAAAATCTAAAAAGCTGAAAATTAAGGACTTGACTACCTAAACTTAAATAAACCTATTAACTAAAACTAAAACTAGAAATAACCAATAAATTCACTAGTTCCCCGGCAGCGGCGCCAAAAACTTGATGGATAAAATCGTGTTATAAAAACCTAACTCACAAGTGCATGAATCGTGAGATAAATACAGCGACAAGTAGGGATCGTTCCCATGAGGAAAAGTGATTTATTGACTAAAACTAATTCTAATTAAAGCTAAGCAATTAACAGTATCCAGAGATTTTGATTGATTGATTGATTGAATGATTGGTTTAGAACAAAATTATCTAAGAAAGCAATTAACAAGAATATGTGAATGTGATCAAGAGGTGAGAGGACTAGGTCATCAATGCTCCCCAACTATGTTTACTCAATGCTTCGAATTGACTTTGATAAAAGATGTAACCCAAGTTAAGGATTCGTTCTTAAATTAAGTATGATTGTTACCATATGATCCTGGGATGAATCAAGTATTCTCAATTGTAATTTACCCATAAATCAATGGTGCAAACTACAACTGAGAACCCATTAAGTGCAAGAACTAATGAACCAAAACCTACTTGTATAAATCAATGCTAAGATCAGTTTTACCCATTCAATTGAATATTAATTAAGGTTACATGTAAATCAACACTCCAAACTTAATTGTTTAATTATCAAAACCCTAAATTCATGTCAGCGTATAATCATGCATTAACACAAATAAAGAATTAAGACCTAGAATGAATTAAATGAATCAGAACTTGAATTAAGAAAATATAATCAATTCTAACAAAGAGTATTCATAGAGGTTCACATTGATTCCCTAGTATAGATTTAGTTACACATCATGAAAATAACAAGACAAGAGATAGAGGAGATAAAACCCATTGAGAAACTTCAATGAATGCTTCAAATCTTCGATGTTGAAATCTTCTTTGTCTTCGTATCTTCTATGCGTAAAGATGGATGATAGAACTGTGTGATGATTTGTTGTGTGTTCTAGAGGGTAAGCTTGTGTCTGAGAGAGAGCGAGAGAGTTCGAGCCCCAGAGCAAAACCTATTAATCTTTTCAATATATATAGGCCCCTAGATTCTGGACGCGAAAAGACGCCTTATGCTGGACGGAGTGACCAAACCGCTGCCATTACTGCTGCCAAAGCTGTAGCGGTATAGGCAGTGGTCTTGATGTTTGACAGACAATCGCTGCCGCTGTGAGAGCGGCTTGATAGCGGTCAAGGCAATGAACACCACTGATGTTGGAACGCTGCTGAACCGCTGCCAATTAATTATGAGCGGTTTTGACAACACTTTTTGACCTTTTGCTAGAAAACCCCTGGGATCTTCTGAAATAGCACATTTTACCTGATATTCTTCAAACAACTCAGTGAATTACATGGAACGACAGAGCTTGACACTCCGCTGACACTGGTCACATGGTGAGCATTCGTGGACTGCCCACAATTGGTGAGTTCCTTGCACGGAAGAGACGTTGGGAGGAGGATGACTTGAATGATCCGGACCTACAGATTTTGGATCAGCAGGGTCATGGTCCAGCTCAGCATGCTTATGGAGATTTTATGCCTAGACCTCAGGCAGATTCAGAAGCTGGGCCGTCACAGCAGCGACCTGAGTGGGTGGAGTACATGCTATCCACGATGAGGGGTTATATAGATGCAGGGGTAGCAGGACTGAGGACTGAGTTGATCTCGCTTTTAGACACCATGCAGATCTCTACATAGTTTTCTCTACAACTTTATCTCTTTCATTTTCATTATAGAGCCATGTATTCATTTGATCATATATGTTATATAGCTTACTTTTGTAATATAAGCTAAATTTCTAGTGCTAGGACTTGATGGAACCTCACTCTTGACTTCATATATATTGACCTTTAATTTATCCATTATGTGCAATTGTGATTTGTATAGATGTTTTTGAGTAATTAATGCTTTCAATAGATTGATCTCTTATTGAATGATTTTTGGTGGCGTGTTATGAATCGATCGGAGACACACACACACACACACACCGTGTTTGATAAAATATGCATGTCTAGTAAGGTAGAAAAACCGAGGCTAGTGTATAGCTCTCCTTTTAGTGTGCCAATGTTCTTATTAAATTCATACATATATTTTGAGGTAATGGAGAGATAGGCTCGGGTGTGTTTTGGGTGTAATCTCTATTACTCAACTGAGAGTAGAGGTTAACAATTGGGTGCACGAGTCTACAAATTGCACATGCATAGATTGGGTATGTAAGTGAGTCTACAAAGGAATTAGGAGAGGGTGGGGTGGAGTCTGGTCTTAGCATCATTTCTCTTATTATTACGTTTGATTGCATCTTTTGTTATTTTTTTACCACAATAGTTTAAAACCTTTTGAGTAGTTTAATTTAACTTGCTTGTAGAATTCAATTATGAAAACCATCTTTTATAGCTTGTTTGAATAGCAATTAGGCTAATCAATTTTGGTAATCAATCACTTGATATTTGTCGGGAATGAATCTTACTTATTAGTGCTCTGCTCTCCGACCTTGTACGATTGTGAGTGTCACTAAGGAGTGGTCAATGCCACAGATACGTTTCATTCTTTACATAAATCTTTTGTTGCTTTGTTTTAAGTTGTTCAACTTTAAACAATTCAGTGTTAAGCAATGATGTATGTAATGATAGTCTCAAAACGTACAAGTTGTTTTCAAATATTCAAACCGTTTCTAGAAACAATAACTAATTTATTATTAAAAGAAACTGAATATAAACGTTCCAATAATCTGGATACAGAAATCAAATTCCTTGAAAATCTAGGAATGTAATAAACATTATTTAAAGAAAGAAAAGTATTTAAAGAAAGAAAAAAACTAATAAATTAAAGTATGACTTCTCCCACTGCTTTTGCTGAAACGACATCCACTGTTCCAACGTGCATTGAGAAGGCCCCCTCCTCTAGCTTTGTCCAAGAATTAGTCTAATGTAAAGAAGAACAAACATGGTTAGTTGCCTCTAAATCTACTATCCAAGGTGAAGACTCATATTCCACTAAACATGATTCAATGACAAGTAAATATGATTTACCTTTCACTTTCTTCTTCTTAGAGAGCTCCTCGAGGTACTGTGGACAGTTCCTCTTCCAATGACCAATCTTGACGCAATGGAAACACTTCTTTTTTGCTTTATCGGTCGTGGTGCTCTTCTTCTTATTTTGAACTTGTTTCTTCTTGGGATTAGCCTTTGTCTTGCCAGCAGACCTCTTCCTTTTCTTAAATCCAGATGAAGATGGTTCAATAACATTTGCCTCACCGGTCTTACTTTTGTTGTCCTTAGTCATTAACTCAAAAGTTATGTGCTCATTAAGCAACTGGGTCAGACTGAACTTCAACTTGTTCATCCCATAGTTGCTTTTGAACTGATCAAAACTCTTTGGAAGAGTTGTCAGTATGATGCTCACATGGAAACCCTCATCTATGGCCCCACCATTGACTTCAACTATATTGAAATAGGACATCATGCTCAAGACATGTTCCTAAACTAATAATCCTTCCTTCATGCGAGCAATCATTGCGGAACGAATAGCTTCGTGTCACTTTTGCTCAGCAAGTTACCCAAACATGGCCTGAAATGACTTCATCATCTCATATGCTGTAGTCATTGCTTTATGCTTTGAATAAAGCACCTCGGTCATGCTAGCTAGCAAATAAATGCATACCTTTTAATTTTCTGAAATCCATTTTTCGTGGGCCTCATGAACAGTTCATGCTGCGTTGGGTGCAGGTTGTGGAGGACATTCCTCTGTAAGCATAAATTTTAGATCTTTGGTGACTATGATTGCATTAATGTTGTTTTTCCATTTTGTATAGTTATCCCTAGTTAATTTTTCATTGGCAAGTATTCGAAGTAAAGCAGAAGACATTGCTGAAATAAACATAAATAAAAAATTCATTCATTCATACATTTAAATCACATGTTAAAATATTTGGCATATAATTAAACATGATGCATGAACATGTTTAATGAACAATAAAAATCCCTCAAATAAAAGTTATTATGCCACGACAATCCAACATACCACACCCGCCTTAGGGTCTGTCAAGTAATTGTATGTTGGATCGAGACATTCTCAATTAAATGATACACTAGAATAACTCTGTATTCTTATATTATTTAACCATCGTTTATTTTAGTCAGGATTTTAATTAACTATTTAATTAAATCCTTGTGAGTGTAACCCATCATTTTAGATCTCTTGAACTTAACTTGAGAGTTGCTGCCTTAGGGTTAGTCAATCCCAAAATACATCCAGAAATCCTATCCATTAGAAAGTTAACATTGGTATTAACTCTTATGGAGACCTTCCTTAGGGAGGATGAAAACAAAGCCGTCTCTAGGCCCTACTTGAATCTCACGGTGTTAAACTAATGATGAAGACTGCGTGATATAATGTTATATATCCCTCTCCCATTCACTATTTACGGTTAGGGTTTTCTAATGCACCTAGATGAACATAGATTAAATGGTTGAAGAATCTAGTTCTTTTAGGTTATGTTACTAGAATCTTATCCTATTAACATTAAATAATAAACCGGATTTTTAACTATTAAAAACTAATTTATTATTCGAATTCTAATCTATATAAACTATTTTAAATAGACTAGAATTAAATGTGAGAATTACCAAGTTTTAACAATTAAAACAAAAACCACATTATTCGGTCCAATTATTATTAAAGCCTTAATCAAATTAATCTTAATAATGAGTTGGGCTTTACTAATCTAACTAATTAAACATTTCAATGAAAGATTAGTAATTGTAAGGTTCCCATTAATTGATTGGTTTATTTCGCAGACAAATCACATTTGGGGTTCATTGTAAGGGTAGCTTAGGTATTGGTGTTCTTGTTCAATGCCCTTTGAAGACCTCATCATTGATAAGCACTAAAGGTAATTTCTAGGTGCTTTCTTGCTTTGAAGAGATAGTTGCACACACTTACAACTCATGCATATGTTTATCTCTTGTATGTTGTGTGTCTTATATGTGTGTATTATTGTTCATTAATCTCTTCATGCATGTTCTTAAATGATTGCATTTTATACATTGAAATGCCATAACATTTAGGCGTTTGGTTGCAAAGCCATGTATCTTGTTGCTTAAGATTGCTTATTTTTTTCTCTTAAGCTTAGCATGGGTCAGGAGACCACTGTCGGTATCGCTGCTGGAGCTGCAGTGGTGAGATGCTCTGTTTGCATCACTCCTGACCGTTATGATTTTCTCGCAGCGGTTGGGACAGCGGTTCGCGTACAGTGCACACCGCTGTCATGACCGCTGTGGAAGCCACAGCGGTAGGCACAGCGGTTTCATACCTGACGCATTTTTAATGCACCATTGTCATTACCGCTGTGGCTTTGACAGCAGTAACGGCAGCGGTTTGCCCTGTTTTTCTCAAAACAGTGTTTCATCAATTGGGACACCTATATAAACATTGCTTCATTTTTAGGTCGTCCCCAGTGACAAAAACATCATATTTTTAATTGAGAGAATTTTCAAAGAGAGCTTTTTCATCAAGAACTCATCTTTGATCATCTTTGATTACTCAAACACTTTTCCATGATCATCAATCTTCATCTAGCATCATCCTTGATCATCTAGATATCATCTTGCATGGATTCTTCATCACACTTTGTTTGGTAAGTTTTTCAGTAATATCTTACATATTTTGTGTTTTTCTTTGCAAGCAATCTCATTTATTACTTGTATGTTAGATACAAGTTTGAGATTAGTGTTTTTGAATGTCTGAGAGTTGTATTGCGATAGCTTTCTAGGTTTGCATAATCTATGATTTGCTAAGCTAATTGACATGTCATTTGGTTTTTAATATCTAGGATTGCTTTTATTTCTTGATATATCATCATCCTAGATAAGCATATAGGGTTACCTAGCTCTTGTTGCATATTTGAGTATTTCATATATTCACTTAGGTTGTATCATCTCTTCATTGAGAAGTAAGTCTTGTGTAGCTTCCGGGATTAGGTTGCATAAATCACAAGCAATTAGACTAGGTTCACATATACCGGGGATTAGGTAGGTGTGTGATTACTTATCTGGATTAGGTTGTAATTGGTTTACACATTTAGTGGATTCGAGGTTCGAGTGTGGCTTACTTACTAGCCTGTGGTTTTTCCCGTGAGGGTTTCCATGTAAATATCAAGTGTGATTTAATTTCCACACCATATTACACTTACTATACTATATTGTCTATTAAGGGTATTTTCATAAATTTAACTAAACGTGAAAATTGGGTAATAACGATTAAAATCTATTCACCCCCCCCCCCCCCCCCCCCCCCCCCCTAGATAATTAGAACACACCGTTAATTTGTTTTAGTAATTGATGAGAATTACCAAGTTTTTACTCCTAAAAACTAATCTCATTATTAATAGCCATTTATGTGATTATTCAATTTTAATCTTATTAAAAAATAATAAACAACATATAAAATAAATGGGCTATTAATCATATATGATACATTATAATGCAAGTGTAGGCACTTCTAATCTATATGGCATAAGTATGCATGACAATGCTTTAATCATCTCATAAACAAAACATACATAAGTTGATCGAGTACGATGAGCTATCTAACTTACAAAAAATAATAATAAATAATAATAATCTAATTACAAAAATTAATCCAAGGCATTCCTTGGTCTTCTTGTAATCCCTCTTTTCTTCAAATCCATCTTTTGCATCTTTTGGGCTTTTAACCAAGAACAACTTGATTAACCTTTTTATTTTTATTTTATTTTCTTTTAGGTGATCCATCACATGAATCAAAACCTAAGGCCCAAGTGTTACCCTAACACTTATTGGAACCCAAGGTGTCTAATTATTTTTTTTTAGCCCATACACACTTCCAAATACGCAACCCTAGCGTCACGAACACTTTGCCTTGCGCTTTCATACATACTTGTTGTCCGCACGAGGGTGCTGTCAGTAGCCTTGCGCGACACTCACGTGCTGCTGTCACACTTTCGCGCATCCCGTGCGCAGTTGTTTGCACCAAGACGTGCACTGCAGCCCATGCGCAATCCATGCGTGGCTGCTACACTTGCGCAAGACTAGTGCATGGCAATTTGTGTTGCACCAAGTCTTGCGCACAATGTGCGCTACCAAGCCAAGCTTCACGCAACAGCTGTTGTGCTTTGCGCCAAACGTGTGCAGCACCTTTGCTTTGCGCAAGACCAGTGCAGCTAGTTACGCCAAAGTGTGCACCATGTGCGCAGCAGCCATTACGCATACGTGTGTGGCTGCCGGTTCATGCCTTGCATGCACAGTTTGTCCAACACACGCCCGACTTCTTTATCTTCTCGAATCGTCTTTTTCGTACAATAGGCAAGGATTCTCATTCTTTGATTGGCTTATTTCGTGGACAAACCATGTGTTGGGTTTATTGTGTAAGGGTAGTTTAGGCGAGTGAACTTTAAGCTCGAAGACCCTTCCAAGACCTCAATGGACAAGCACGCCAAAGGTATAATCTCTAGTGCTTGGTTTTCTTTGAAGAGATTTAGATTGCACACACACACTTAGCATTCTTGCATTTGTGTGCATACTCTTCACATGTCACATTTCACACTTGCACTTTGATGTTGTATCTAGTTGTGTGTATTTGTGTCGTGTAATTCGTTTCCCGATAGTATTCGGAAACGTCCGCACATGCACTAGAATGTGCTTGGTTTTATGCGAAGACCGCCTACGGAGAATGCCCTTGGCTTCTCCTTGGTTTTCACCATTGTTGGTGATCGGTGGTTATGATCGACAGCCTGGTCGCCGAATGAAACCACCATTTGCATCCAGAAGAGCAATTCTACGGTTATGATCGGCGGCCACGACCGCCGTTCGAAATCGCCGTTCATACCTGATCTATTTAATCTCTCAGTTTGATTCGGCAGTTGGATCGGCGATTATGAAACCGCCGAATGAAATCGCCGTTGTTCCCCTGTTCTTCTCGGGTTTAATTCGGCGGTTATAATCGGTGGCCTGGCCGCCGACTAAAATCACCGATTGGTGCGTTTAAGGGACAAACTTGTCTTTTCACATGCCCTGTTCTTGATGTCTATAAATATCACGCTTTCTCATTTTCTGAATATATGTTCTTTAACTCTAAGAACAACATTTTCATTTCAGGAGTGCCCTATGCTATTAGTCAGCAGCTCATCAACCTTTTTGGTTACCCGGTTGGCTCTCTTCCTATTCGTTATTTGGGAATTCCTATCATCTCTTCAAAGTTGAATTTTCATGATTGCTCTCCCCTTGTGGAAAAGGTTTCGAGTAGGCTTTCTTCTTGGCTGAATCGGTGCCTTTCTTTTGCTGGTCGTCTTCAACTTATTATTTCGGTCTTAACAAGTATTCAAATCTTTTGGGCTAGTCACCTTTGTCTTCCAAAGAAAATTTTGAAAAGCATTGAGCAGAAATTCCGAAGTTTTTTATGGAATGGGGTTGAGGTTAACAGCAAAGGCTCTAAAAATGCTTGGTCCGATATTTGTATTCCAATGAAAGAAGGTGGCCTTGGAATCAAGGACCTCTCTTTGTGGAATAAGGCGCTTATGATTAGACACATATGGATTCTGGTTTATGGCACTAATAATCTTTAGACATCTTGGATCAAAGCTTATCACCTCAAAGGTACTAATTTGTGGGAGGTGAAAGCTCCGCATACCTGTTCATGGAATTGGAGAAAGCTTCTTCATCTTAGGCCTTTCGTTCGTCCTTTAATTCAGCACATCATTGGTAGTGGCTTGAAAACTTCCCTATGGTTTGATAATTGGCACCCGGATGGCCCTATTCGTTCGAAATGGAGCTCCCGTGTAATTTATGACTCTGGCCTCTCTATCAATGCTAAGGTTAATGCCATTGTTGTAGGTGATAATTGGAAATGGCCTGTTGCTATGTCCATTGATCTTGCTGAAATAAGGAGCCGTATGCCTTCTTACAACCCAAACTCTAATTTGGATGATAGTATTCGGTGGCTTCCTTCTTCAAATGGCATTTATTCAGCTGCTTCTACTATGGAGTCTCTTAGAACCCCTCATCCTCTTGTTTCTTGGTATGAAATTGTGTGGTTTCCTCAGAATATTCCGAGAATGGGTTTTGTCCTTTGGTTGGCTATTAAAGGTAGGCTTTCTACCTTGGATCGTGTTCAGCGCTATGACCCTCAAGTTGTTGCTACATGTGTCCTTTGCAACTCTCAAGCCGAGACTCATGCTCACCTTTTCTTTGAGTGTTCGTATAGCAAAGCCATATGGACACAACTTTTGAATAAATGTGGTTATCCTTGGATTGGTCTCAGCTGGTATGATTTTATAGATTGGGTGTCCATTCATTGGAAGGGGAACTCTCCCTCCACGGTGACTAAAAAGCTATGTCTAGCGGTGGCTGTCTATTTTATTTGGAGAGAAAGAAATTGTCGCATTTTTAAAAGCTCTCGAAAGCTTAATGCTGAGGTTGCCCGGTCCATTATTGACATTATCCGTTGCCGGCTCTCCTCTATCAACTTGAAGGATTGGCCTCTTCTAGCATTGAATTGGAACATCAACTCTAGATAATCCAATGTGTTGTAGGCCTGCTTGTTTGCTTTTGGCTTTTGTGTTTGGTTGTGCTTTGGTGTAGCCTTTGTTTAGCTCTTGTTTGAGCTTTGTTGTGCTTGTTTTTTGGGCCTTTCGGCTCTTGTCTCTTTCTTCCTGGGGTATGCCCCTTGAATTTGTACATTCTTTCCTTTTTTCTATGATACTATTTATTTACCCAAAAAAAAAAAAAAAACTCTAAGAACCCTAAACTTCAAAGAGAGACATTTGAGAGAAAATCAAATCAAGAACACATTTTTAACACTCAAAAACCATTCTCATATGCATCAAATTATCATCTAAGCATTTTCTAGCATAGTTAGGATGCTTGCTTGCATGGGTTTTGGTTAACACACTTTCTTTGGTAAGTTCTTCACTATTATCATATATAATTTGTGTTTTATTTATCATTGACATCTCTTATATTATTTGTATGCTCTTAGAATATATTCTAGATACAAAATAGAGATTGTTGTGTTGACATGATTAAGTGTTGTATTTTGATAGCTATCTAGGTTTTCATAATCTATGTTTAGCTAAGCTATTTGACATGTCATCTAGCTTTTAATATCTAGGATTGAATTTATTGCAAAATCATTATCCTAGATAAGCATATAGAGTAACCTAGCTCTAAATTGCATTTTGGATATTTTATATATTCACTTAGGTTGTATTATCTTTTCTTAGAGAATTAAGTCTTGTGTTGCTATCGGGATTAGGTAGTTGTGATGATTATTGATCGAGATTAGATCATTAAACCGGGATTAGGTTGTAATCATTTCAATTAGTGGATTCGAGATTCGTGTGTGGCACACATAATAGCCCGTGCTTTTTCCCGTGAGGGTTTCCACGTAAATATCAACTGTTATTTACATTCCGCACCTTATTACACTTGTTATATTATTGTGACTAGTTAGGGGCATTTTTGTAAAGTTGACATACATGCGAAAATTGGGTAATAACGATTAAAATCTATTCACCCCTCCTCTAGATTAATATTAGATCACACCGTTAATTTGTTTCAATTGGTATCAGAGCGGGTTCCTAGATATACTTAGGTGATCCTAGCTCATTTTTGGTGTGTTTTGCAATGTGTGTGTTTTTTGATTTATTCATACATTTTGCATTCATCTCATTTGCATTCATCCAAACACTATGAGTGATTTCGGGATGAGCAAAGAGGGAGCGTCGAGTGTGAGGCCACCATTGCTCACCGGCGATAATTACTCCTCATGGAAGGGGAAGATGGAAGCATACTTATGCCAAATCCATGATAGGGCGTGGATGGCGGTTGAAGATGGATATGCTCCACCTATGATTACTCCTACGGATAGAGGAGAAGAGATTCTCAAGCCTAAGGCACAGTGGAGTCCTCAAGAATTTATTGACTCCATGTGGAACAACAAGGCCATACATGCCATCCGATGTGCAGTGAGTGAAAATCAGTACAAACTGATTCAAATTACTAGGATTGCTAAAGAGGCATGGGACATCCTAGAAGTTGCACATGAAGGCACCGAGGTTGTCAAGGACTCAAAGCTTCAAGTCCTTCAAACTCGGTTTGAGACCATTAGGATGGAAGAGCACGAGCAATTCAATGACTTCCAAGTGAGACTAATGGATATTGTGAACCAAAGTCACCAACTAGGTGATCCTTACTCGGATAGAAGAATAAAGCAAAAGATCATGCGATCACTTCCCAAGAGGTCCGAACCCAAAGTGACGGCTTTAGAAGAAAATGACTCCTACAAGGATATGAAGCCGAGTGAAGTCATTGGAAGACTTCTAGCCTATGAATCAAGAAAGGCTACCACCTCACCTCCTAAAAATAAAAAGAATCTAGCCTTGAAAACCTTCAAGGTGGAAGAGGAGGAGGATGACTCAAATGAAGACATGGCACTCATTGCCAAGGGATTCAAGAAGTTCTTGAATCTACAAAAGAGTGGTTATGGCTTAAAAGAGAATGACTTCAAGAAGAAGAAGACCACAGTCAAGAATGTCAAGCCATATCATGAGATTTCTTCAAGAGAGAAGATAAAATGCTACGAATGTGGAGGATTCGGGCATATCTTCAATTAATGTGCTAACTTGGAAGATGAAAGAGAGGAGGCCGCCACTTCAAGTGATGAAGAGGTTGCGGTAAAATTTTTGGCATTAGGTTGCTCCCACAAGCGGGACAACAAAGTGAAAGTTGTTAAAGGAAGTCCCTCAAGCTTGAATGATTGTGAGAATAACTATTTTGCCTTTCCGAGCTCCTACAATGAAGAAGAGAATGAGAGTCAAGAAGAAAGTGACTCTAGTGAAGATGACTCTTCATCTAACTCCACACATGGATATGTGGAGAAAAATGTTCTAGATGAATTCCTCGCTAACTTTAAAAACTTAGAAATGAAGACCAAGGAGATGCAAAGATTGAGAGAAGAGAATCTAGACCTTTTGGCTCATGTTGACCACTTAAGTGAACAAGTGGAAAGATCCAAGAATATTGAAGATAAGCTAAGAAAGGAGTTAGACTTATCTAAGAGGAATGAAGAAGATTTAAAAAGAGAGCTTGAAGAGGCTAAAGGGTCAAGGACTAGGATAGTTTCTAGCACCGAAAAACTTGACCACATGTTAAGTCTTGGAAAGAGTCCTTGTGACAAGAGAGGTCTTGGGTTTGAAGATGGTAAGGAGTCCTCCACTCCTAACAAGACCGTGTTTGTCAAGAGCTTGAGCTACAAAGAAGCTTCACCGGTGCAAACTCCTAAGAAGAAGATTGATCTAGGACAATGCTCTCATAGTGCACAAGTGAAGGTAGCTCTAAGAAGACAACCTCAAACTCAAACTACAAGAGTTCCTCATGCTAACTTCCCTCAACCTCAAATCCATCAAGGGAAGAGACCAATTGTACAAGCTAAACCGAGGAAGCAATCAAGTCTTGGTCAACAACAAAGAAGGAGAGATCTTATCCAACTACCAAGACAACCACAAAGACATGGGAAGGCTCCTATGCATGCACAAGGACATGGTATGACTTCTAATTTCATCCCTACATGTCATTTTTATGGTATTGATGGTCATATTAGACCAAAGTGCTTTCGTTACATTAAATTATGTAGAGCTAAAAGCATGATTGAGAAAAAAGAGGCTAGAGCTAGAATGCATGCTCATAGGAAGGAAGAAATTCATTTATATGATCCTATGACATCTAAATCTCTAGAACCTTTGACCACTAGGAAGAAAATTGTTTCACCTAAGTGGATTAGAAAAGATGAACCCGCTTGCTACGAGACAAACTTGTCTCTAATAAGTTCAACTAAGTCCAATGGACTTAGTAGGTCCATAGGACCTCATGACCTTCATTGATGAAGGATGGTGATGACCCCATATGGGGAACTTAAGCAAAGAGAGCTATTTTGCATTCTTGTCACTTGTAAAAATTTGAAATATCTTATGCTTCCTTTTTAATTGCTTGAGTAAGCTTGGTTGCACATATTTATATATGTTTTCAATTCAATAAGTGTGAACCATGCTTGTTTACAATCCATGTCATATTTATGTTCAAACATGCATTTTTGGACTAGGAGATCTGCATAGGAAGTATGATTTGAATGACCTATAGTTATCTCCATAACATGATGATTCTTTAATAACATGCTAATGAATATTGAAAAACATGAAATTCATATGACATGCTCAAATGAAAAAGCATGAATTGATGATTGCATATTCTTCAAATGCAAAACTTGTGTGAAAAAGCTTATGAGACTCAAAGTGAATAAAGAATCTTGTATCCGTTCAAAGGATTGTATAATCCAATTGTCTCTCTTTCTTTATTAGTTGAACATGGCTACTATCATACGGGTTTCTCACCCGGAAAAATCAAATAAGGTGCAAAGTCGCTCATGCCATGTTTCGCTTATAAAGTTGGATATAGTTGTTCTTAAATTGAAATCAATGAAATATCCATATCTTTGCTTTACTCATGACAATGGTGAAATTGGTTTGAATTCTTGTTGAAACCTTTGTCATTTGCTTTGCCAAATACCATTGTATTTTGGACTTGAATGCTACATGTCTTGTATGCAAAGCATGTTTGATTCACACATCGTCTTTAAATAAATCTCCTTGTTTCTCTTTAATTACTTGGGATGCATAAAGTGACTTATATGATTATGCAAATATCTTGCATGCTACTATCTCTCTTTGCTAAGAGTGACCCGGTTAGGGACTACTCCTTTGCCTATATCATGACAAAAAGGGGGAGTAGAATGTGGTAAGGGGAGTTGGAAATTGTAGTAGCAATTGTGCATGTTAGGGAGAATATACATTGAGGGGGAGTAACCCGTTGAGGGGGAGCATTGCATACACATACATTGCATGATGTTGTGCTTAAATTCTTAAATGCAAATGCTTGTTTTATTCTCACTTGATCATCTCACATACTCTTGCTTTGGAAAGCATAATCTTTTGTTTAGAAGGGTTGATAGTTCTACAAGAGATTGAAGACTTGAAGTTTTTTATATTCTTATATCTCTTTGTAATGTAGAATATCTTTGTTATCTCGTAGATTCTATTATGTTTGTGAGGATCAATGTGAATGATAGTTTTTTCACAAAATAGCCAAAGGGGGAGATTGTAAGGATTCCCATTCTTTGATTGGCTTATTTCGTGGACAAACCACGTGTTGGGGTTTATTGTGTAAGGGTAGTTTAGGTGAGTGAACTTTAAGCTTGAAGGCCCTTTCAAGACCTCAAGGGACAAGCAAACCAAAGGTATAATCTCTAGTGCTTGGTTTTCTTTGAAGAGATTTAGATTGCACACACACACTTAGCATTCTTGCATTTGTGTGCATACTCTTCACATGTCACATGTCACATTTCACACTTGCACTTTGATGTTGTATCTTGTTATGTGTATTTGTGTCTTGTAATTCGTTTCCTGATAGTATTCGGAAACGTCCGCGCATGCACTAGAATGTGCTTGGTTTTACGCGAAGACCACCTACGGAGAATGCCCTTGGCTTCTCTTTGGTTTTCACCTTTGTTGGTGATCGGCGGTTATGATCGGTGGCCACGACCGTTGTTCGAAATCATCGTTCGAAATCGTCGTTCATACCTGATCGATTTAATCTCTCAGTTTGATTCGGCGGTTATGAAACCGCCGTTGTTCCCCTGTTCTTCTCAGGTTTAATTCGGCGGTTATAATCGGTGGCCTGGCCACCTATTGAAACCGTCGATTGGTGCGTTTCAGAGGCAAACTTGTCTTTTCACATGCCCTGTTCTTGATGTCTATAAATATCACACTTTCTCATTTTCTGAATATATGTTCTTTAACTCTAAGAACCCTAAACTTCAAAGAGAGACATTTAAGAGAAAATCAAATCAAGAACACATTTTTAACACTCAAAAACCATTCTCATATGCATCAAATTATCATCTAAGCATTTTCTAGCATAGTTAGGATGCTTGCTTGCATGGGTTTTGGTCAACACACTTTCTTTGGTAAGTTCTTCACTATTATCATATATAATTAGTGTTTTATTTATCATTAACATCTCTTATATTATTTGTATGCTCTTAGAATATATTCTAGATACAAAATAGAGATTGTTGTGTTGACATGATTGAGTGTTATATTTTGATAGCTATCTAGGTTTTCATAATCTATGTTTAGCTAAGCTATTTGACATGTCATCTAGCTTTTAATATCTAGGATTGAATTTGTTGCAAAATCATTATCCTAGATAAGCATATAGAGTAACCTAGCTCTAAATTGCATTTTGGATATTTTATATATTCACTTAGGTTGTATTATCTCTTCTTAGAGAATTAAGTCTTGTGTTGCTATCGGGATTAGGTAGCTTAAATCACAAGCAATTGGACTAGGTCCACTCATACTGGGATTAGGTAGTTGTGATGATTATTGATCGAGGTTAGATCATTAAACCGGGATTAGGTTGTAATCATTTCAATTAGTGGATTCGAGGTTCGTGTGTGGCACACATAATAGCCTGTGGTTTTTCCTGTGAGGGTTTCCACGTAAATATCAAGTGTTATTTACATTCCGCACCTTATTACACTTGTTATATTATTGTGACTAGTTAGGGGCATTTTCGTAAAATTGACATACAGGCAAAAATTGGGTAATAACGATTAAAATCTATTCACCCCCCCCCCCCCCCCCCCCCCCCCCCCCCCTCTAGATTAATATTAGATCACACCGTTAATTTGTTTCACAATATTATTGTAAGTTCCTCAAGTTTGATTGGCTTATTTCAGTGACATACCACATGTGGGGTTTGATGTAAGGGTAGCTTAGGCATTTGATTGTTAGTGCTATGCATAACAAATGCCCTCTCAAGACCTTAAGAGAGGAAGCACACCAAAGGTAAAATTCCTTGTGCTTACTTGCAATGAAGAGACTTAGTTGCACATACACAACGCATACATATCTATACTTCTTTGTATGTTGTGTAATTTATATGCATTCATGATTCTTGACATCTCTTCATGCATGTTTAATTGATTGCATCTTGTTTGATAAATGCCATGACATTTTAGGCATTAGGATGCATTCTCCAATTTGCACACTTGCACATTATGCACAAAGTGGAAAACAGAGCATTGTCGCCCTTTGTTGATGTTGCCTTGAGCTCATGGCGACAAAAGGCATGAAGCTCTGAAGATCACAAGCCAATGTGTTGCCGCGGTATTGTCGTTATAGCGATAGAGAGATTTATTCCTGAAAATCAATCAGGTATGGTGTCACTGCGAGTTGTCACTACGAGAGCCATGAAGTGTCGCTCCAAAATCAAAGGGCGATAACTGTTTTTACACAAAACGCAGTAGTTTCATTTTGACACCCTATATATAGGCCTCTATGTAAGTTCCTCAAAGTTTGATTGGCTTATTTCGTAGACAAACCACAATTTGGGGTTTGATGTAAGGGTAGCTTTAGGCTTCTAATGGTTGGTGCTTTGCACAACCAAGGCCCTCTCAAGTCCTCATGAGAAGAAGCACGAAAGGTAAATTTCTAAGTGCTTACTTGCTTTGAAGAGATATAGTTGCACACACTTACAACTCATGCATAATTCTTATTTTTGTATGTTGTGTGTTTTTTAAATGTGTACATTCATGTTCATTAATCTCTCTTCTTGCATGTTTAATTAATTGCATCTAGCTTGTTAAATGTCATAACATGTTTAGCATTAGGATGCATTTACTTCACTCGCACACTTGCACTTATTGCATTGTTCTTCTGTGAGAAGTTACCTGAGAAGGTCTTGCCCTTCTCTGCCGCGGTTGGATAACCGTGGCATGCAAGCGACAGAGACTTGTTGTCTCTGCTATGGTGCAACTGCCATGGTTGGATAACCGCGTCATGCAAGTGACAAAGACTTGCTGTCTCTGCCGTGGTGCAACTACCGCGGTTGTCCAACCGCGGCAGTCGGGACCGTGGCAGTCCCTCATGCATGAACGCCCAAAATGCTACAGTTTTCTTAGACGCCTATATATACACCACTTTCATTTTAGGTTGTCACAAAGAGTTCCAAAAGCATATTTTCTCTTAGAGCATATTTCAAGAGACAAAATTCATAAGAACTCACCTGTAAAGACTCAAAGTCATTCCTTTGTGCATAAAAGTTTGTCAAGCATCATCTATGACCATATAGGATGCATCCATACATGGTTTTGCAACATCACATCTTGCTTGGTAAGGTTTTCACTAATTTCATCTAATCTTAGTGTCTTTCTTGTCAAGTCATCTCTTTAATTAATTGTATGCTCTTAGAGTATATTCTAGATACAAGATAGAGATTGTTTGTGATGTTTTGATTGAGTGTTGTATTGTGATACCTACAGAGGATTGTCTAATCTATGTTTAGCCATGCTTTATGACATGTCATTTAGCATTTGATATTTAGGATTGTATTAATTGTCATATTATCATCCTAGATAAGCATATAGGGTTCCCTAACTCTATTTGCTCTTTGGATATCATACATATTCACATAGGCTATTTTATCTCTTCATTGAGAAGTAAGTCTTGTGTAGCTTCCGGGATTAGGTTGCTTTGATCACAAGCAATTGGATTAGGTTCACTTATACCAGGAATAGGTAGTGGTGGTGAGTTATATACCGGGATTAGGTTGTAATCACCTTTACCATTAGTGGACTTGAGGTTCGAGTGTGGCACACTTACTAGCTCGTGGTTTTTCCCAGTTTGGGTTTCCACGTAAAAATCAAGTGTTATTTAAATTCCGCAGTTTACACTTGATTTATTGCTTTAACTAGTTTGGGGTATTTTCGTAATATTGACTAATTGCAAAAATTGGTAATAATTGTTTAAAATCTATTCACCCCCCCCCCCCCCCCCCCCTAGATAGTTTTATACACACCGTGCATTATTAGTTTCACTCTATGTCTTTACGTCGTTCTTGAGAGTTCAAAATCATATTTTTCCCTTAGAACATTTTTCAAGAGAAAAAATTCACAAGAACTCACATTTAAACACTCAAAGTCATTCCTTTGTGCATCAAAGTTCATCTTGCATCATCTATGACCATATAGGATGCATCCATGTATGGTTTTGCAACATCACATCTTGCTTGGTAAGGTTTTCACTAATTTCATCTAATCTTAGTGTCTTTCTTAACAAGTCATCTCTTTAATTACTTGTATGCTCTTAGAATATATTCTAGATACAAGATAGAGATTGTTTGTGGTGTTTTGATTAAGTGTTGTATTGTGATAGCTATACCTAGGATTGTTTAATCTAAGTTAGCTAAGCTTTATGCCATGTCATTTAGCATTTGATAAATAGGATTGATTTAATTGTCATATTGTAATCCTAGATAAGTCTTTAGTGTTCCCTAGCTCTATTTGCATTTTGGATATCATATATATTCACATAGGCTATTTAATCTCTTCATTGAGAAGTAAGTCTTGTGGCTAAGGTTGCTTAGGCCTCAAGCAAATTGGACTAGGTCCACTTTTATAGGCCTGCGGGTAGTAGTGGCGGGTTATAGACCGTGAGAGGTTTAGGTCAACCTAGGTTGTAAACGTCATTGCAATTAGTGGATTTGAGGTTCGTGTGTGGTGCACATAACAACCCGTGGTTTTTCCTTGTTGAAGGTTTCCACGTAAAAATCAAGTGTTATTTAAATTTTGCACTTTACATTTGATTTATTGCTTTAACTAGATTGGGGTATTTTCGCAACATTGTCTAATCGTGAAAATTGGTAATAATAGTTTAAAATCTATTCACCCTCTCTAGATAGTTTTATACACACCATGCATTATTAGTTTCAATTGGTATCAGAGTGGGTTCCTAGATATACTTAGGTGATCCTTGCTTATTTTGGTGTGTTTTGCATTTTGTGTGATTTTTGATCATTCATACATTTGCATTCATTTCATTCATTCATAAACACTATGAGTGGAAACGGTGGAAATGGTGGTGGTAACGAAGTTGCTTCTAGCACGAGGCCTCCACTTCTCACCAGGATAAATTATGCCTTTTGGAAAGGCAAAATGGAGTCGTACATATGCCAAATCCATGATCGGGCTTGGATGGTGGTTGAAGACGGCTACGCTCCACCGATGATGACTCCAACGGGTGGAGGAGAGGATGTGCTCAAACCTAAGGCACAATGGAATGCGCAAGAGTTTAAGGCATCAAAATGGAATAGGAAGGCAATTCATGCCATCTTATGTGCAACGGATGAAAATCAATATAAATTGATTCAAAACACTTGGATCGCTAAGGAGGCATGGGACATCCTAAAGGTTGCACATGAGGGAACCGAAGTGGTGAAGGACTCTAAGCTTTAAGTCCTCTAAACTCAATTCGAGATGCTTAGGATGGAGAAGAATGAGTGCTTCAACGACTTTGAGATCAAGTTGATGGACATAGTCAACCAAAGTCATCAACTTGGTGACCTTTACTCGGATAGAAGGATCAAGCAAAAGATTATGAGATCGCTTCCTGAGAGGTTTGAGTCTAAGGTGACGGCTTTAGAGGAGAATAGCACTTACAACGATATGAAGCCGAGTGAGGAGATTGGGAGACTTCTAGCTTATGAGTCTAGGAAGGGTCCTACCTCCACACCTCCTAAAAAGCAAAAGGGAATTGCTTTGAAAGCCTACAAATATGAGAAGGAGGAGAATGATGACTCGGAAGAAGACATGGCCTTGTTGATGAGAAGGTTCAAGAAATTTGTCAAGACCGAGAAGAAGGGTTATGGATCTAAAGGCCAAGACTAGAAGAAAAAGGCTCCCTTCAAGAAGTTTGAGCCTAGGCAAGAGAAGAGTGAAAGGAAAGGGATCCAATGTTATGAGTGTGGTGGTATAGTAAACATCGCCCCTGATTGTGCCAATCACAAGAACAAGAAGAAGGGAAAGGTGATGGCAACCACATGGAGTGGAAGTGATGACTCCGATGAGGGAGATGAGTCCTCAGATGATGAAGAACTCATGGCTAACTTCATAGCCTTTGCCTCCTCCCACAAGAGTAAAGGTTCTAGTGAAGAAGAGGAAGAGAGTCAAGAAGAAATTGACTTAAGTGAAGATGACTCCTCATCTAACTCCACAAATGGAAATGTGGAGAAAATGGATCTTCAAGGCTATATAGTCAAGTTTGAAAGCTCTTGGTTGAAGAACAAGAGAGAAATTAGAAGGTTAAAAGAAGAAAACCTTAAGCTATCAACCCATGTTGACCAATTAAGTGAAGAAGTGGTGAGATCCATAAAGAATGAAGATAAGCTAAGAGAGGAGTTAGTCTTATCTAAGAGGAATGAAGAAGGTTTGAAAAGGGACCTTGAAGAAGCTAAAGGGTCATTAACTAGGATGGCTTCTAGCACCAAGAAGCTTGACCACATGCTTGGTGTTGGAAAGAGTCCTTGTGACAAGAGAGGTCTTGAGTTTGAAGATGGCAAGGAGACCTCCACTCCCAACAAGACCGTACTTGTCAAGAGCTTGAGCTACAAAGAAGCTTTATCGATGCAAACTCCTAGGAAAAAGATTGATATAGGACAATGCTCAAATAGTGCACAAGTGAAGGTGGTGTTAAGAAGGCAACCTCAAGCTCAACCTACAAGAGCTCTCCAAGCCAATATTTCTCAACAATTGGCTCATCAAGGAAAGAGACCAATCATGGAAGCTCAACCAAGGAAGCAAGCTAGACCGATTCAACAATGAAGAAGAAATGAACCAATGCAACCACAACGACATGGGAAGGCTCCTATGCATTCACAAGGACATGGTAAGATTCCTAACTTCATTCTTACATGTCATTATTGTGGTATTGATGGTCATATTAGACAAAATTGCTTTCATTATATCAAAATGTGTAGAGTTAAAAGCATGATTGAAAAGAAAAAAAATAGAGCCAAGATGCATGTTCCTAGGAATGATAGAACTAATTTGCATGATCCTAGGACATTTAGAGCCCAAGTACCTATGACCACTAGGAAAGTAAGTGTTTCACCTAGGTGGATTAGAAGAGATGCTTATGTTTGCCATGTTGCTTAAATTGCCTTGAAGGCAAATTCTTCTAATTTTTGGTACTTAGATAGTGGGTGCTCTAGGCACATGACATGAAACAAGAGTTTCCTCGAGACTCTTGTCATGAAGGAAGGAGGATGTGTCACCTTTGGTGATGGATCTAAAAAGAGAGTTGTAAGGAAATGAACCATCTCCATTCCTAGATTACCCTCCTTATCCAATGCTTTATTTGTTGATAGCTTGAAAGCCAATTTGATAAGCATTTCACATCTTAGTGATGAAGGATTTTCTGTCTTGTTTAGTAAAGATGATTGGTCAATCCTAAAGCTCAATGGAAAAACCTTATTGAAAGGAATGAGATCTAGCGACAATTGCTATTGTCTTGAGGCTAGAGTTGTCTCTTGTAATATGTCCAAGGATGAGCAAATAGAGTTGTGGCATGAAAGACTTGGCCACATGAACTATCGAGATTTACGAATCTTAGATAAGTTCAATGTTGTGCGTGGCCTTCCCAAGCTTGGGAAGAAAGTCAATGGTGTTTGTGGACCTTGTCAACAAGAGAAACAAACCAAGAGCATGCACAAAAAGGGCAAGTATCTCTCCACCAAGGAGCCCCTAGAGCTTCTCCTTATGGATATTATGGGTCCTATGCAAACCGAGAGTTTAGGTGGAAAGAGATACATTTTTGTTTGTGTAGATGATTTCTCTAGGTTCACGTGGACATATTTTCTTAGAGAAAAATCCAAAACTTTTGATAAGTTTAAAATGTTTTGCACTAAACTTGAAAATGAAAAAGACTTTAACATTAAAAGCATTAAACAGATTAGAAGTGACCATGGGAGAAAATTTGAGAATGCCTACTTTGAAAGCTATTGCAATAGCTTAGGCATCTCTCATGAGTTTTCGGCTCCTAGGACAACTCAACAAAATGGAGTTGTTGAGAGGAAGAATAGGGTCCATCAAGAGATGGCATGTGTGATGTTGCTTAGCAACAATGTCCCTAGGAACCTTTGGGCTGAAGCCGTCAATAAGGCTTGCTATATAGGAAATTGAGTCTTCCTAAAGCCTGGCACTAGGCAAACCTTCTATGAGTTATGTAGAGGTAGAAAGCCAAATGTTAACTACTTCCACTCTTTTGGCTATGCCTTGAATAGTATAGCCTATAAAGTTTTAAATGACCGTGATCAACTTGGCAAGTTTGATGCTAAGAGTGATGAGGGTATCTTTATTGGCTATGCCTTGAATAGTATAGCCTATAAAGTTTTCAACTTGAAGACTCGAACCATCATGGAATCATCTAATGTTATCATTGATGATACTAGGCTTAAGACTAATGACCATGATGAGGAGGTTGCTATAGATGATGACTCTTCCTTTGGAGAAGGTTGTGGAGACTTTTATTGTTGGGACGTCTAACCTTGATAAAAAGGACACATAACCTTTTGATAAAGTTCCTCTCTTGAACTCTAATGAACTAGCTTCATGGGTTAGGAAACTCCATGATAAAGATGACATCGTTGGAGAAGTGAATGAGGATGTTAGGACTACAAATAGCTAATCTAATTAGCTACACATGCTACACCTCTCAAATAGAACCCAAAATGTTGATGAAGCCTTAAATGATAAATTTTGGGTTATTGCCATGCAAGAAGAGCTAAACCAATTCAAAAGAAATGAGGTTTGGACTCTAATTCCTAGGTCTAAGAACACTAATATCATAAGCAGCAAATGGATATATAGGAACAAATCCGATGAGGATGGAAACATAGTGCGTAACAAGGCTAGACTTGTTGCACAAGGGTACTCTCAAATTGAGGATATTGACTTTGAGGAGACATTTGCTCTCGTTGCCTAGTTAGAGTCCATTGGGCTTCTCTTGTCCATATCTTGTGTGCACAAGTTCAAGTTGCACCAAATGGACGTGAATAGTGCCTTCCTTAATGGCTTCTTACAAGAGGAAGTGTTTGTTGAACAACCCAAGGGGTTTGTGGATGCACACCACCCTAACCATGTCTATCGTCTCAAGAAGGTTCTATATGGATTGAAACAAGCACCAAGGGCTTGGTATGAGCACCTCACTCAATTTCTTGTTGACAATAACTACACATGGGTTAATGTTGACAAGACTCTATTCATTAAGAAAGACAATGATAAACTCTTTATAGCTTAAATATATGTTGATGATATAGTGTTTGACTCCACCAACAACACCAAAGTCCAACAATTTGTTAATGTTATGTCTCATGAGTTTGAGATAAGTCTTGTTGGTGAGCTAAGTTACTTCTTAGGTTTACAAACTGTAAGGTCTCATTTGTTGATTGGCTCATTTCGTGGACAAACCACAATTAGGGTTCATTGAAAGAGTAGCTTAGGTAGTGGTGTTCTAGTTCAATGCCCTTTTCAAGACCTTATCATTCATAAGCACCAAAGGTAATTTCTAAGTGCTTACTTGCATTTGAAGAGATAGTTGCACACACTCACAAATCATGCATACGTTTAATTCTTGTTTGTTGTGTGTCTAATATGTGTACATTAATGTTCTTTAATCTCTCTTCTTGCATGTTCTTTTGATTGCATCTTGTATGTCCAATGCCAGTTCATGCATAGGCTTAGGATTGCATATTTATAAAGGGCAATGTTCAAAGTGCTTTATAGAAGCACTGTTCGAATAGCGCCTATCCTGACCTGGTGGAAAATGGGTTTTAAATCAATCAAACCTGATGCATTTTTTGAAGGCGCTGTACGGTCACTGTTCAAAAGCGTTGTACATACAGCGCCTGTCTGAGACCCGAGAGCATAAATTGTTGTGGCGCTATTCAGGCGCTCTACAAAAGCGCTCGACGAATAGCGCCTATGAAGATGTTCTTCAAGTTCTTCATATTTTCCAGGTAGGCGTTGTACAAGTCGCTCTACGTACAGCGACTCGTACAGCGCCCAAGGCAATTTTTGTGTCACTTATCAAAACGCATCACTTTGACTCTGACACCCTATATATATGCCTCTATGACTTTAGGTCACTCAAGAGAGTTCATATTCAGATTTCATACTTAGGATATTTTTCAAAAGCAAGAAAAATTCTAAGAACTCACTTTTGTTTACTCAAACACCTTTTCATGATCATCAATTATCATCTAGCATCATCCTTGATCATCTAGATATCATTTTGCATGGATTTTTCAACACACTTTGCTTGATAAGTTTATCACTTATATCTTACATATTTTGTGTCATTCTTTGCAAGCAATCTCATTTATCACTTGTATGTTATTCATATATATCTTAGATACAAGTTTGAGATTAGTGTTTTGAATGTTTGAGAGTTGTATTGTGATAGCTTTCTAGGTTTGCATAATCTATGATTAGCTAAGCTTTTTTGACATGACATCTAGCTTTTAATATCTAGGATTGAATTTATTATAAAATCATCATCCTAGATAAGCATATAGGGTTACCTAGCTCTTAATTGCATTTTGGATATTTCATATATTCACATAGGCTCTTTATCTCTTCATTGAGAAGTAAGACTTGTGTAGCTTCCGAGATTAGATTGCGTAAATCACAAGCAATTGGACTAGGTTCACTTATTCCGGGATTAGATAGGTGTGTGATTATATACTGGGATTAGGTTGTAATTGTTTATACACATTTAGTGGATTCGAGGTTCGAGTGTGGCTCACTGATTAGCCCGTGGCTTTTCCCGTGAGGGTTTCTACATAAATATCAAGTGTTATTTAATATTTCGCACATATTACACTTGCTATTTTATTTTGACAAGATATGGGCATTTTCGTAAAATTGACCTATAACGAAAATTGGGAAAAATTGGATAAAATCTATTCACCCCCCCCCCCCCCCCCCCCTCCCCTCCCCCTCCCCCTCCCCCTCCCCCTCTAGATTAATATTGTACACACCGAGTATTTGTTTCAATTGGTATCAGAGCGGGTTCCTAGATATACTTAGGTGATCCTTGCTCATTTCGGTGTGTTTTGCATTTTGTGTGATTTTTGATCATTTATACATTTGCATTCATTTCATTCATTCATAAACACTATGAGTGGAAATGGTGGAAATGGTGGTGGTAACGAGGGTGCTTCTAGCACAAGGCCTCCACTTCTTACCGGGTTGAATTATGCCTCTTGGAAAGGCAAGATGGAGTCGTACATATGTCAAATCCATGACCGGGCTTGGATGGCGGTTGAAGACTGAAAGTTCTCACGGTGTGTTAAATATTAATCTAGAGGGGGGGGGGGGGGGGGAATAGATTTTAATCGTTATTACCCAATTTTCACATACAAGTCAATTTTACGAAAGTACCCCTAACTAGTCAAATAGACATACAAGTGTAATATGATGCAGAATGTAAAACACACTTGATGTTTACGTGGAAACCCTCACGGGAAAAACCACGGGCTAATAAGTAAGCCACACTAGAACCTCGAATCCACTAAATGTGTAAAACGATTACAACCTATTCCCGGAAGTAATCACACACTTACCTAATCCTGGTATAAGTGGACCTAGTCCAATTGCTTGCGATCTAAGCAACCTAATCCCGGAAGCTACACACAAGACTTACTTCTCAATGAAGAGATTAACACCCTAAGTGAATATGTGAATATCCAAAATGCAACATAGAGGAAGGGAACCCTATATGCTTATCTAAGATGATGATTTTGCAATAAAAACAATCCTAGATATTAAGAACTAAATGACATGTTAAATAGCTTAGATAATCATAGATTATAAAAACCTAGATATCTATCACAATACAACACTCAATCAAATCAACACAACAATCTCTATCTTGAATATTAGAATCTATTCTAAGAACAATCAAGTAATGAAAGAGATGCCATAATAAATAAAACACTAATTGTATGTGATAATAGTGAAAAACTTACCAAGACAAGTGTGATGATGAAAGACCCATGCAAGCAAGCATCCTAGATATGCTAGAAGATGCTAGATGAATTTTGATGCATATGAATTTTGGTTTGAGTGTTTAAATGAGCAAACTTGATTGCTTTCTCTCTTAAAAATCTCTCTTTTAAAAGTAGGGTTCTTGATGATTAAAGAGTCACAATCAGAACAAGAGAAAGTGATGTATTTATAGGCATGAAAAACAGAGCATGTGAAAAGACAAGTTTGCCCTTGAAACGCACCAATCGGCGGTTTCAATCGGCGGCCAGGCCACCGATTACAACCTCCAAATTCTGGCCACCGATTGAAACCGTCGAATTGAGCCCGAGAAGAACAGAGCATCATCAGCGGTTTCGAAACCGCCGAATTAACCGCAGAATCAAACCTGAGAAATTAAATCAATCACGTATGATGGCGGTTTCGAACGGCGATCGTGGCCGCCGATCATAATCGCAGAATTAATCCAGAGGTCTCTGGACTCAAACGGCGGTTTCATTTGGCGGCCAGGCCACCGATCATAACCGCCATTTCACCAAAGGAGGTGAAATCAAAGGAGAAGCCAAGGGCATTCTCCATAGGCGGTATTCGCGCAAACCAAGCACATACTAGTGCAATCGCGGACGTTTCCGAGCAATATCGGGAAACGAATTACAAGGCACATAAACACACACAAAATACAACTTTAAAGTGCAAGTGTGAAATGTGACATGTGAAGAGTATGCACACAAACGCAAGAATGCTAAGTGAGTGTGTGCAATCTAAATCTCTTCAAAGAAAGAACTAAGCACTAGAGATTATACCTCTGGCGTGCTTGTCCCTTGAGGTCTTGAAAGGGCCTTTGGGCTTGATTCTCAAACTCCTAAACTACTTTTACACAATAAACCCCAACATGTGGTTTGTCTGCGAAACAAGCCAATCAAAGAATGGGAATCCTTACAAAGACAGCTACACATCACCCATGATGACTCTTATGGGTGGAGGAGAGGATGTGCTTAAGCCTAAGGCGCAATGGAACGCGCAAGAGTTTGAGGCATCAAAATGGAATATGAAGGCGATGCATGCCATCCTATGTGCAATTGACGAAAATCAATATAAATTGATTCAGAATACTAGGACAGCTAAGGAGGCATGGGACATCCTAGAGATTGCACATGAGGGAACCGAAGCGGTGAAGGACTCCAAGCTTTAAGTCCTTCAAACTCAATTCGAGATGCTTAAGATGGAGGAGAATGAGTGCTTTAACGATTTTGAGATCAAGTTGATGGACATAGTTAACCAAAGTCATCAACTTGGTGACCTATACTCGGATAGAAGGATCAAGCAAAAGATTATGAGATCGCTTCCCGAGAGGTTTAAATCCAAGGTGACGGCTTTAGAGGAGAATAGCACATACAAGGATATGAAGCCGAGTGAGGTGATTGGAAGTCTTCTAGCTTATGAGTCTAGGAAGGGTCCTACCTCCACACCTCCTAAAAAGAAAAATGGAATTGCTTTGAAAGCCTCCAAGGTTGAGAAGGAAGAGAATGATTACTCGGACGAAGAAATGGATTTGTTGATGAGAAGGTTCAAGAAGATCTACAAGTCCAAGATGAAGGGTTTCGGATCCAAGGGCTAAGAATTCAAGAAAAAGACTCCATTCAAGAAGTTTGAGCCTAGGCAAGAGAAGACCGAAAAGAAAGGGGTTTGATGCTTTGAGTGTGGTGGCATAGGCCACTTTGCCCCTGAATGTGCTAATCACATTAACAAGAAAAAGGGAAAAGTGATGGTCGCCACATGGAGTGGAAGTGATGACTCTAATGAGGGAGATGAGTCTTCAGATGATGAAGAGCTCATGGCTAATGTAAGGTTCCCATTTGTTGATTGGCTCATTTCGTGGACAAACCACATGTTGGGGGTTCTTTGTAAAGGTAGCCTAGGTATCGGTGATATTGCTCAAGCCCTTTGAAGACCTCGTCTTGATAAGCACCGAAGGTAAATTTCTATGTGCTTATTTTTCTTTAAAGTGATTAGTTGCACACACACACTTAACATACATTGCATATGTGTGCATTCTCTTCACTTGTCACATTTCACACTTGCACTTATTTGTTATATTTTGTTGTGTGTAATTGTGTCTTATTGTCTTGTAATTCGTTTCCCGATAGTTTTCGAAAATGTCCGCGCATGCACTAGAATGTGCTTAGTTTAGCGCAAGTACCGCCTACGGAGAATGCCCTTGGCTTCTCCTTGGTTTTCACCTTTGTTGGTGATCGGCGGTTATGATTGGCGGCCT
Source organism: Acer yangbiense (assembly GCA_008009225.1). Classification (NCBI taxonomy): domain Eukaryota; kingdom Viridiplantae; phylum Streptophyta; class Magnoliopsida; order Sapindales; family Sapindaceae; genus Acer; species Acer yangbiense. Next base: position 6,522,699 of record CM017767.1, read on the forward strand.
GGCCACCGAATGAAACCACCGTTTGCTTCCAGTAGTGTATGGAGCAATTCTGCGGTTGCGATCGGCGGTCACGACCGCCGTTCGAAACCGCTGTTCAAGACCTGATTGATTATATCTCTCGGTCTAATTCGGCGGTTGAATCGGCGGTCACGAAACCGCCATTCATACTTGATTGATTTTTTTATCTCAGGTTTGATTCGGCGGTTAGATCGGCGGTCACAAAACCGCTGAATGAAATCGCCGTTGGTCCCCTGTTCTTCTCGGGTCCAATTCGATGGTTATGATCGGCGGCCTGGCCGTCGATTGAAACCGCCGATCGGTGCGTTTCAAGGGCAAACTTGTCTTTTCACATGCTCTGTTTTTCATGCCTATAAATACATCACTTTCACTTGTTCTGAAAGGAACTATTTAATCATCAAGAACCCTACTTTCAAAAAGAGAGATTTTTAAGAGAGAAAGCAATCAAGTTTGCTCATTAAACACTCAAACCAAAATCCATTTGCATCAAAGTTCATCTAGCATTCTCTAGCATATCTAGGATGCTTGCTTGCATGGGTCTTTCATCATCACACTTGCTTTGGTAAGTTTTTCACTATTATCATACATAATTAGTGTTTAATTTATTATGGCATCTCTTTTATTACTTGATTGTTCTTAGATTAAATTCTAATATTCAGGATAGAGATTGTTGTGTTGATTTGATTGAGTGTTGTTTTTATGATAGATATCTAGGTTTCTATAATTTATGATTATCTAAGCTAATTGACATGTCATTTAGCTTTAATATCTAGGATTGTTTTTAATTGCAAATTCATTATCTTAGATAAACATATAGGGTTTCCCTTGCTCTATGTTGCATTTGAATATTCATTTTTTTTTTTTTTGGGTAAATAAATAGTATCATAGAAAAAAGGAAAGAATGTACAAATTCAAGGGGCATACCCCAGGAAGAAAGAGACAAGAGCCGAAAGGCCCAAAAAACAAGCACAACAAAGCTCAAACAAGAGCTAAACAAAGGCTACACCAAAGCACAACCAAACACAAAAGCCAAAAGTAAACAAGCAGGCCTACAACACATTGGATTATCTAGAGTTGATGTTCCAATTCAATGCTAGAAGAGGCCAATCCTTCAAGTTGATAGAGGAGAGCCGGCAACGGATAATGTCAATAATGGACCGGGCAACCTCAGCATTAAGCTTTCGAGAGCTTTTAAAAATGCGACAATTTCTTTCTCTCCAAATAAAATAGACAGCCACCGCTAGACATAGCTTTTTAGTCACCGTGGAGGGAGAGTTCCCTTTCCAATGAATGGACACCCAATCTATAAAATCATACCAGCTGAGACCAATCCAAGGACAACCACATTTATTCAAAAGTTGTGTCCATATGGCTTTGCTATACGAACACTCAAAGAAAAGGTGAGCATGAGTCTCGGCTTGAGAGTTGCAAAGGACACATGTAGCAACAACTTGAGGGTCATAGCGCTGAACACGATCCAAGGTAGAAAGCCTACCTTTAATAGCCAACCAAAGGACAAAACCCATTCTCGGAATATTCTGAGGAAACCACACAATTTCATACAAAGAAACAAGAGGATGAGGGGTTCTAAGAGACTCCATAGTAGAAGCAGCTGAATAAATGCCATTTGAAGAAGGAAGCCACCGAATACTATCATCCAAATTAGAGTTTGGGTTGTAAGAAGGCATACGGCTCCTTATTTCAGCAAGATCAATGGACATAGCAATAGGCCATTTCCAATTATCACCTACAACAATGGCATTAACCTTAGCATTGATAGAGAGGCCAGAGTCATAAATTACACGGGGTCATAAATCACCCAAAGTGAATATTCATATATTCACTTTGGGTGTTAATCTATTTTTAGAGAATTAAGTCTTGTGTTGTGACTGGGATTATGTTGCTTAATTCGCAAGCAATCGGACTAGGTTCGCTTATACCGGGATTAGGTAGGTGTGTGATTACTTCCGGGATTAGGTTGTAATCGTTTTACACATTTAGTGGATTCGAGGTTCGAGTGTGGCTTACTTACTAGCCTGTGGTTTTTCCCGTGAGGGTTTCCACGTAAAAATCAAGTGTTATTTAATTTCCGTATTTTATACTTGATTTATTGCTTTATCTATTTAGGGGTAATTTCGTAATTTTGACTAAACACGAAAAATTGGGTAATAAGCTTAAAATCTATTCACCCCCCCCCTCTAGATAGTTTTATACACACCATGCTATAATTTGTTTCAATTGTTATCAGAGCGGGTTCCTAGACATACATAGGTGATCCTTGCTTATTTTGGTGTGTTTTGCATTTTGTGATTTTTGATCATTCATACATTTGCATTCATTTCATTCATTTATAAACACTATAAGTGGAAACGGTGGAAACGGTGGAAATGGTGGTGGCAACGAAGGTGCTTCTAGCACAAGGCCTCCACTTCTTACCGGATTAAACTATTCCCAATGGAAAGGGAAGATGGAATCCTATATATGCCAAATTCATGACCGTGCATGGATGGCGGTGGATGACGGATATGATCTACCCAAGATGACTCCCAGTGGTGGAGGAGAAGAAGTATTGAAGCCTAAGGCGCAATGGAACGCGCAATAGTTTGAGGCTTTAAAGTGGAATAGGAAGGCGATACAAATTGATTCAAAATACTAGGATAGCTAAGGAGGCTTGGGACATCCTAGAGATTGCACATGAGGGAACCGAAGTGGTGAAGGACTCTAAGCTTCAAGTTCTCCATACTCAATTCGAGATGCTTAAGATGGAGGAGAATGAGTGCTTCAATGACTTCGAGATCAAGTTGATGGACATAGTCAACCAAATTCATCAACTTGGTGATCCATATTCGGATAGGAAAATCAAGCAAAAGATTATGAGATCTCTTCCGGATAGGTTTGAATCAAAAGTAACGGCTTTAGAAGAAAATAGTGGATATAAGGATATGAAGCCGAGTGAGGTGATTGGGAAACTTCTAGCTTATGAGTCTAGGAAGGGTCCTATCTCCACACCTCCTAAAAAGCAAAAAGGAATTGCTTTGAAAACCTCCAAGGATGAAAAGGAGGCAAAGAAGAATGACTCGGACGAAGACCTTGCATTATTTGTGAAGTGAATCAAGAGGGTCATGAAGTTCGGGAAAAAGGACTTTGGTTCCAAAGGTCAAAAGTACAAGAAAAAGGGTTCCTACAACAAGTTTGAGCCTAGGAAAGAGAAGACCGAAAGGAAAGGGGTCCGATGCTTCGAGTGTGGTGGCATAGGTCACTTTGCCCCCGAATGTGCTAATCACAATGACAAGAAGAAAGATAAAGTGATGGCTGTCACATGGAGTAGTAGTAGTGATGACTCCATTGAGGGAGATGAGTCTTCAAGTGATGAAAAGCTCATGGCTAACCTCCTAGCTTTTGCCTCCTCCCATAAAAGCAAAATTGCTAGTGAGAGAGAGGAAATGAGTCAAGAGGAAAATGACTCAAGTGGAGAAGAAAGTGATTCCTCTTCTAACTCCATAAATAGTTTTGTGGAGAAAAATATGCTTGCTAAATACCATGCCGAGTTTAATGATTTAGCAATCAAGAGCACAAGAAAGATCAAGATGTTGAGAGAAGAAAATCTTGAGCTTTCATCTCAAAATGACCACTTAAGTGAACAAGTGGAAAAATTCAAGAAAATGGAAGATAAGCTAAGAGAGGAGTTAGTCTTATCTAGGAGGAATGAAGAAAGTCTAAAGAGGGAGCTTGAAGAAGTAAGAGAGTCTATAACTAGGATGGATTCTAGCACCAAGAAGCTTGACCATATGCTTGGTGTTGGAAAGAGTCCATGTGACAAGAGGGGTCTTGGGTATGAAGATGGCAAGAAGATCTCAACCTCTAACAAGACCGTGTTTGTCAAGAGTTTGAGGAACGAAGAAACTTCATGTGTGCAAATTCCTAAGAAGAAGTTAGAAATAGGACAATGTTCAAATGCACAAGTGAAGATGGGGCCAAGAAGGCAACCTCAAGCTCAACCCCCTAGGGTCTCTCAAGCCAACATTCCTCCACAATTGGCTCACAAAGGAAAAAGGCCAATCATGCAACCTCAAGCTAGGAAGCAATCTAGACCGGTTCAACAACGAAGATGGATTGAACCCATTCATCCACAAAGACAAGGACAAGGTATGATTCCTTATTTTACTCCTATATGTCACTTTTGTGGATTTGATGGTCATATTAGACCACATTGCTTTCGATATATTAAAATGTGCAAGACTAGAAGCATGATTGAGAAGAAAAAGAAAAGAGCCATGATGCATGTTCCTAGGAATGATAATATTGTTATGCATGATCCTAGAACATCTAGAGCCCATGTACCAAAGACCACTAAGAAAGCTAAGATTGTTTCTAGGTGGATTAGAAAGAATGAAAATGTTTGCCATGTTGCTCAAATAGCCTTAAAGACAAATTCTTCTACTTTTTGGTATTTAGATAGTGGGTGCTCTAGGCACATGACGGGAAACAAGAGTTTCTTCGAGACTCTTGTTATGGAGGAAGGAGGATATGTCATTTTTGGTGATGGATCCAAAAAGAAAGTTGTAGGGACAGGAACCATTTCCGTTCCCGGTTTACCCTCCTTATCCGATGCTTTATTTGTTGATGGCTTAAAAGCCAATTTAATAAGCATTTCACATCTAAGTGATGAAGGATATTCCGTCTTGTTTAGAAAAGATGATTGCTCGATCCTAAAGCCCGATGGACAAACCTTATTGAAAGGTATGAGATCTAGCGACAATTGCTATTGTCTTGAAGCTAGAATAGTCTCAAACAATGTGTCCATGGATGAGCAAATAGAGTTGTGGCATGAAAGATTTGGCCACATGAACTTTAGGGATTTAAGAACCCTTGGAAAGTTCGATTGTGTGCGTGGCCTCCCTAAACTTGGGAAGAAAGTCAATGGTATTTGTGGACCTTGCCAACAAGGAAAACAAACTAAAAGCATGCACAAAAAGGGCAAGTATCTCTCCACCAAGGAGCCCCTAGAGCTTCTCCACATGGATCTAATGGGTCCTATGCAAACCGAGAGTTTAGGTGGAAAAAGATACATTTTTGTTTGTGTTGATGATTTCTCTAGATTTACATGGACATATTTTCTTAGAGAAAAATCCGAAACTTTTGATAAGTTTAAAATGCTTTGTACTAAAATACAAAATGAAATGAATTCTAACATTAAAAGCATTAAACGGATTAAAAGTGACCATGGGAGGGAATTTGAGAATGCCTCTTTTGAAAACTATTGCAATAGCTTAGGCATCTCCCATGAGTTCTCGGCTCCTAGGACACCTCAACAAAATGGAGTTGTTGAGAGGAAGAATAGGGTCCTTCAAGAGATGGCCCGAGTGATGTTGCTTAGCAACAATGTCCTTAAGAACCTATGGGCCGAAGTCGTCAATACGGCTTGCTATATAGGGAATCGTGTTTTCCTAAGGCATGAATCTAGAAACACCCCCTATGAGTTATGGAAGGGTAGGAAGCCAAATGTTAACTACTTCCACACATTTGGAAGCAAATGCTATATTTTAAATAACTGTGATCAACTTGGCAAGTTTGATGCTAAGAGTGATGAGGGTATCTTTCTTGGCTATGCCTTGAATAGTAAAGCCTATAGAGTTTTCAACTTGAAGACTCGAACCATCATGGAATCATCGAATGTTGTTATTGATGATACAAGGCTCAAGTTTAATGACCATGAGGAGGAGGAAGTTTTAGAGGATGACTCTCCTTTGGAGAGGATTGTGGTGACTCCCAATGTTGGGACGTCCAATGACAATAATGAAGTCACACAACCTATTACTAGAGTCCCTCTGTTGGACTCTAATGAACCCGCTCCATGGGTTAGAAGACTCCATAACAAAGAGGATGTTATTGGAGATGTGAATGAGGGTGTTAGGACAAGGCGTCAAATAGCTAATCTCATTAGCTTTACATGCTACACCTCTCAAATTGAACCCAATATGAAGCCTTAAATGATGAATTTTGGGTTCTTGCCATGCAAGAAGAGCTAAACCAATTCGAAAGGAATGAGGTTTGGACTTTAGTTCCTAGGCCTAAAAGCACTAATGTGATAGGCACCAAGTGGATTTATAGGAACAAATCCGATGAGGATGGCAACATAGTGCGTAACAAGGCTAGACTTGTAGCATAAGGGTACTCTCAAATTGAGGGTATCGACTTTGAGGAGACATTTTCTCTCGTTGCCCGGTTAGAGTCCATTAGGCTTCTCTTGTCCATTTCTTGTGTGCACAAGTTCAAATTGCACCAAATGGATGTCAAGAGTGCCTTCCTCAATCGCTTCTTGCAAGAGGAAGTGTTTGTTGAACAACCCAAGGGGTTTGTGGATGCACACCACCCCAACCATGTCTATCGCCTCAAGAAGGCTCTATATGGGTTGAAACAAGCACCGAGGGCTTGGTATAAGCGCCTCACTCAATTTCTTGTTGACAATAACTACACAAGGGGTAGTGTTGACAAGACACTATTCATCAAGAAAGACAATGATGAGCTTTTCATAGCTCAAATATATGTTGATGATATAGTTTTTGGCTCCACCAACAACACCAAGGTCCAACAATTTGTTGATGTCGTCTCATGAATTAGAGATGAGTCTTGTTGGTGAGCTTAGTTACTTCCTAAGTTTGCAAATTAGGCAATTAGATGATGGGATTTTCATAACCCAAGCCAAATATGCCAAAAACCTAGTTAAGAAGTTTGGTCTAGAAAATGCCAAACATTGTGATACAACCATGAGTACCACTTTGAAGCTAAGCAAGGATGCTAGTGGTAAAAGTGTGGAACAAACATTATATCGTGGCATGATTGGTAGCTTGCTTTATTTCACCGCGAGTAGGCCCGATATCTCTTTTAGTGTGGGTGTGTGTTGATGAGAATAAGGGGGCCACATCAAGAGATCCATTGCACGTTCCGGTTGGGCCAATAACAAGGGCAAGGGCTAAGAGATTCAAGGAAGCACTAAATGGCCTGATTCAAGACACTTGGGCTGATTCCGAATTATTAAAGTCCAAGATGAGCCCACATGAAGACCAAGGCTTAACTAACGTCATCAAGGCAATTGATTGAGCCGAATAAGAGAAGACTTGGGCGTGAAGTAGAAGCTTGGGCGTGTGGAGGAGAGTCAAATTCAGTTCTTTCCTTTTTCTTAGTTTTCCAAAGAATAATGAATTGATTTGTTTCCAAATATTAAGGGGCCGATTTGCTTCCAAATTTTAGCCTTCCAAATAGGGAGCAATTCAATTAGTTGCTTGTTTTAGTTTATTTTCTTTCCCGTTTGTAAGGCATTAATTGCCAAATATTTATTTCCTTTTTGGTTTTAGGGTTTCAGTATTTAAGGGTCATTTTGATGTATTTTTCGGCAGCTTTGATTTTGAATGCAAATTGAGAGAATTTTCTCTATTGTTCTTTGAGAACTAATTGGAACTTATTAGATTTCTCTGTGGCGTTCCTCCTTGACTTATCAATCGAGTATTCCATCCTTGATTGTGGCGTCCTCCTTCATACCAAGGTTCACATCCATTATAGGTGTTGGGTCGCGGTTTCCATCCGAACCAGAGGTTAGAACGATCCTAGGCATCAATCTTGATACAATCGACGAGGTTCGTATCATGTGTGCTAAGTACCAAGCGGATCCCAAGGAGTCCCATCTCTCTTCCGTAAAGAGAATCATTCGCTATGTGAATGGGACATCCAACTATGGGATTTGGTACTCTTTTGACACTAATGCTAGTCTTGTAGGCTTTAGTGATGCGGATTGGGTAGGAAATTGTGATGATAGGAAAAGCACATCGGGCGGTTGCTTCTTCCTAGGCAACAACTTGGTGTCTTGGTTTTGCAAGAAGCAAAACTCAATTTCCTTGTCCACGGCCGAGGCCGAATACATAGCCGCGGGGAGTGGATGCACACAACTCCTATGGATGAAGCAAATGCTAGTAGACTACGGATTCAACCAAGGTACTCTCACTCTCTTTTGTGATAACATGAGTGCCATTAATATTTCCAAGAATCTGGTGCAACATTCTAGAACTAAGCATATTGACATCCGCCATCATTTCATTAGAGAGCTTGTTGAAAATAAATGCATAGTACTTGAACATGTAGGTACTAATGATCAACTTGTGGACCTATTTACTAAACCCTTAGATTCTACTCGATTTAAAACACTAAGTAGATCTATTGGGATATGTCTTGTGGAGTGATGAGTTTTGTATTTGACCCCATATGGGGAACTCAAGCAAAGAGAGCTATTTTGCATTATTGTATCTTGCAAAAAATTTGAAATAATTTATGCCTCTTCTTTTAATTGTTTGAGTAAGCTTGGTTGCACATATGTATATATCTTTTCAATTCAATAAGTGTGAACCTTGCTTGTTTACAATCCATGTCATATTTATGTTCAAACATGCATTTTTGGACTAGGAGATGTATATAGGAAGTATGATTTAAATGACCTATGGTTATCTCCATGACATGATGATTCTTTTATAACTTGCTAATGTCAAATGAAAAAGTATGAAATTCATATAACATGCTCACACGAAAAGCATGAATTGATGATTGCATATTCTTAAAATGCAAAACTTGTGTGAAAGCTTATGAGACTCAAAATGAATAAAGGATCTAGTATCCGTTCAAAGGGATTTAAATTCCAAATGTCTCTCTTTCTTTATTGGTTGACCATGGCTACTATCATACGGATATCTTATCCGGAAAAGTCAAAAAGGGTGCAAAGTCGCTCATGCCATGTTTCGCTTATAAAGTTTGATATAGTTGTTCTTAAATTGAAATCAATAAATTCTATATCCTTGCTTTACTCATGACATTGGTGAAATTGGTTTGAATTCCTATTAGAAACCTTTGTCATTTGCTTTGCCAAATACCATTGTATTTTGGACTTGAATGCTACATGTCTTGTATGCAAAGCATGTTTGATTCACACATTTTTTTTTTTTTTTAAAAAAATCTCCTTGTTTGTTTCTCTCCAATTAATTGAGATGCATAAAGTGACTTATATTGATTATGCAAATATCTTGCATGCTTCTATCTCTCGTTGCTGTGAGTGACCCTGTTGGGGACTACTCCTTTGCCTATATCATGACAAAAAGGGGGAGTAGGATATGGTAAGGGGAGTTGCAAAATATAGAAGCAATTGTGCATATTGGAGAGAACATTCATTGAAGGGGAGTAACCCGTTGAGGGGAAGCATTGCATACACATACATTTCATAATGTTGTGCCTAAACTATTAAAATGCAAATGCTTGTTTTTTTGTCCTCACTTGATTAATCTCACATTTCACTTGTATTGGAAAATATATAAATCTTATTTTCAGGGCTAGATTATTCTACAAGAGATTGAAGACTTGAAGTTTTATTTTCTTATCTCTTTGTATTGTAGAATTTCATAGTTATCCCGTTGTTTCTATTTTAATGTGAGGAATCAATGTGAGCGGTAGTTTTGTCACGAAATAGCCAAAGGGGGAGATTGTAAGGTTCCCATTTGTTGATTGCCTCATTTCGTGTACAAACCACATGTTGGGGGTTCTTTGTAAGGGTAGCCTAGGTATCGGTGTCATTGCTCAAGCCCTTTGAAGACCTCGTCTTGATAAGCACCGAAGGTAAATTTCTATGTGCTTACTTTTCTTTAAAGAGATTAGTTGCACACACACACTTAACATACATTGCATATGTGTGCATTCTCTTCACTTGTCACATTTCACACTTGCACTTATTTGTTATATTTTGTTGTGTGTAATTGTGTCTTGTTGTGTGTAATTGTGTCTTGTTGTCTTGTAATTCGTTTCCCGATAGTTTTCGGAAATGTCCGCGCATGCACTAGAATGTACTTGGTTTAGCGCGAGGACCGCCTACGGAGAATGCCCTTGGCTTCTCCTTGGTTTTCACCTTTGTTGGTGATCGGCGGTTATGATCGGCGGCCTGGCCGCCGAATGAAACTGCCGTTTGCTTCCAGTAGTGTATGGAGCAATTCTGCGGTTACGATCCGTGGTCACTGATGAAAATCAAGAAGCATCATCAAAGGATCCATTGCATATTCCGGTTGGGCCAATTACAAGGGGCCAAGAGGATCAAAGAAGCATTTAATGATGGGCTGATTCTGAGTTGCTGAAGTTCAAGTTCAGCCCAAATCCGAGCTAAACTTCGTGGGCCTCTACAGAGAGCATCTGAAGTCGGATTGTCTATTATAATATGTTTTCGGAAAGCCCAAGACGAGCCCTACAGATGTTATGAAGGCTCCGGCATCCGTAAAAGATCACAAGAGGCCCAAAATCGGCAATCTAGTTTGTTGCGCGAAGACTTGATGCTGAGGAGTCCGAATTTCAGTTTTCCTTATTGGTTTCTAATGAATAATGAATTGATTTGTTTCCAAATATTAAGGGCTGATTTGTTTCCAAAATATAGCCTTCCAAATAGGGAGCAAGTCAATTAGTTGCTTGTTTTAGTTTATTTTCTTTCCCGTTTGTAAGGCATTAATTGCCAAATTTTTATTTCCTTTTTGGTTTTAGGGTTTCAGTATTTAAGGGTCCTTTTGATGTATTTTTTGGCAGACTTGATTTGAATGAAATTTGAGAGAATTTTCTCTTTTGTTCTTTGAGAACTAATTGGAACTTATCAGATTTCTCTGTGGCGTTCCTCCTTGACTTATCAATCGAGTATTCCATCCTTGATTGTGGCGTCCTCCTTCATACCAAGGTTCACATCTCATTATAGGTGTTGGGTCGCGGTTTCCATCCGAACTAGAGGTTAGAACGATCTTAGGCATCAATCGTGATACAATCGACGAGGTTCGTATCAGTCATGACCGCCGTTTAAGACCTGATTGATTTTATCTCTCGGTCTAATTCGGCGGTTGAATCGGCGATCACGAAACCACCGAATGAAACCGCCGTTCATACCTGATTGATTTTTTTATCTCAGGTTTGATTCGGCGGTTAGATCGGCGGTCACGAAATCACCGAATGAAACCGCCGTTGGTCCACTATTCTTCTCGGGTCCAATTCGACGGTTATGATCGGCGGCCTGGCCACCGATTGAAACCGCTGATCGGTGCGTTTCAGGGCAAACTTGTTTTTTCACATGCTCTGTTTTTCATGCCTATAAATACATCACTTTCTCTTATTCTGAAAGGAACTCTTTAATCATCAAGAACCCTACTTTCAAAAAGAGAGATTTTTAAGAGAGAAAGCAATCAAGTTTGCTCATTAAACACTCAAACCAAAATCCATTTGCATCAAAGTTCATCTAGCCTTCTCTGGCATATCTAGGATGCTTGCTTGCATGGGTCTTTTATCATCACACTTGCTTTGGTAAGTTTTTCACTATTATCATACATAATTAGTGTTTAATTTATTATGGCATCTCTTTTATTACTTGATTGTTCTTAGATTAAATTCTAATATTCAAGATAGAGATTGTTGTGTTGATTTGATTGAGTGTTGTTTTTATGATAGATATCTAGGTTTCTATAATCTATGATTATCTAAGCTAATTGACATGTCATTTAGCTTTAATATCTAGGATTGTTTTTAATTGCAAATTCATCATCTTAGATAAGCATATAGGGTTTCCCTTGCTCTATGTTGCATTTGAATATTCATATATTCACTTAGGGTGTTAATCTCTTTTTAGAGAATTAAGTCTTGTGTTGTGACCGGGATTAGGTTGCTTAATTCGCAAGCAATTGGACTAGGTTCGCTTATACCGGGATTAGGTAGGTGTGTGATTACTTTCGGGATTAGGTTGTAATCGTTTTACACATTTAGTGGATTCGAGGTTCGAGTGTGGCTTACTTACTAGCCCGTGGTTTTTCCCGTGAGGGTTTCCACGAAAAAATCAAGTGTTATTTAATTTCTGCATTTTATACTTGATTTATTGCTTTATCTATTTAGGGGTAATTTCGTAATTTTGACTAAACACGAAAAATTAGGTAATAAGCTTAAAATCTATTCACCCCCCCCCCCCTCTAGATAGTTTTATACACACCGTGCTATAATTTGTTTCAGCTAACTTCATAGCTTTTGCCTCCTCTCACAAAAGCAAAGGTTCTAGTGAAGAAAAGAATGAGAGTCAAGAGGAAATTGACTCAAGTGATGATGGCTATTCATCTTACTCCACTAATGGAAAAGTGGATAGGATAGATCTTAGAGATTACATGGTCAAGTTTGAGAATTCAAGGTTGAAAAACAAGAGAGAAATTATGAGATTGAAGAAGGAAAACCTAGAACTCTCAACTCATATAGACCAATTAAGTGAAAAAGTAGTGAGATCCACAAAGACTAAAGATAAGCTAAGAGAGGAGTTAGTCTTATCTAAGAGGAATGAAGAAGATTTGAAGAGGGAACTTGATGAAGCTAAAGAGTCATTAACTAGGATGGCTTCTAGCACCAAGAAGCTTGACCACATACTTGGTGTTAGAATGAGTCCATGTGACAAGAGGGGTCTTGGGTATGAAGATGGCAAGGAGATCTTAACCTCTAACAAGACCGTGTTTGTCAAGAGCTTGGGCTACAAAGAAGCTTCACCGGTGCAAACTCCTAGGAAGAAAATTGATGTAGGACAATGTTCAAATAGTGCACAAGTGAAGGTGGCTCCAAGAAGGCAACCTCAAGCTCAACCTACAAGAGCTCTTCAAGCTAACTCTTCTCAACCAATGGCTCAAAAACGAAAGGGACCAATCATGCAAACTATACCTTGGAAGCGAGCTAGACCGATTCAACAACAAAGATGGATTGAACCTACTCAACCACAAAGACATGGGAAAGCTCCTATGTATACACAAGGACAAGGTATGATTCTTTATTTTATTCCTACATGTCATTTTTGTGGTTTTGATGGTCATATTAGACCAAGATGCTTTCGTTATATTAAAATGTGTAAAAATTGAAGCATGATTGAGAAGAAAAAGAAAAGAGCCATGATGCATGTTCCTAGGAATGATAAGATTGATTTGCATGATCCTAGGACATCTAGAGCCCATGTACCAAAGACCACTAGGAAAGAAAATGTTTTACCTAGGTGGATTAGAAAGAATGAAAATGTTTGCCATGTTGCTCAAATTGCCTTAAAGGCTAATTCTTCTAATTTTTGGTATTTGGATAGTGGGTGCTCTAGGCACATGATGGGAAATAAGAGTTTCTTCGAGACTCTTGTCATGGTGGAAGGAGGATGTGTCACTTTTGGAGATGGATCCAAAAAGTGAGTTGTAGGGAAATGAACCATTTCTATTCCCGGATTACCCTCCTTGTCCGATGCTTTATTTGTTGATGGCTTGAAAGCCAATTTGATAAGCATTTCACATCTAAGTGATGAAGGACTTTCCGTCTTATTTAGTAAAAATGATTGCTCTATCTTATTGCTTGATGGACAAACCTTGTTAAAAGGTATGAGATCTAGCGACAATTGCTATTGTCTTGAAGCTAGAATAGTCTCAAACAATATGCCCATGGATAAGCAAATTGAGTTATGGCATGAAAGACTTGGCCATATGATCTTTAGGGATTTACGAACCCTTGGAAAGTTCAATTGTGTGCGTGGCCTCCCTAAACTTGGGAAGAAAGCCAATGGTGTTTGTGGACCTTGTCAACATAGAAAACAAACCAAAAGCATGCACAAAAATAGCAAATATCTCTCCACCAAGGAGCCCCTAGAGCTTCTCTATGTGGATCTTATGGGTCCTATTCAAACCGAGAGTTTAGGTGGAAAGAGATACATTTTTGTTTGTGTTGATGATTTCTCTAGGTTCACTTGGACATATTTCCTTAGAGAAAAATCCGAAACTTTTTACAAGTTTAAAATGCTTTGTACTAAAATACAAAATGAAATGAATTCAAACATTAAAAGCATTAAACGGATTAGAAGTGACCATGGGAGGGAGTTTGAGAATGCCATCTTTGAAAGCTATTGCAATAGCTTAGGCATCTCCCATGAGTTTTTGGCTCCTAGGACACCTTAACAAAATGGAGTTGTTGAGAGGAAAAATAGGGTCCTTCAAGAGATGGCCCGTATGATGTGATGAGGTCGTTTTGGTACTCAACAAAATACAATATTTGTGTATAAATGTGATCTTTAAGAAAACAATGTTTTTACCACTAGAAAATCCTTTTAGGATGTAAAGATTAGTATAACGGTTAGTAAGGATTCGTTCCACAGGGAATCGGAGTAATGGGTTGAATAACTTAACTAATCCTAAATGCAATTAAGCAAATCATAGTAGGTGAATAGTGTGTGGTTTGATAAACCACAAAATATGCATAAAAGTAAATGTAACTAAAAATATAGTGATAGGAAAAATAAAATACTCAACAATCTTGATAAGAGAAATGATGTAAACAATTAATATAGATGTTAGGGAATAGACAGATTAGCAAGTGGGTATGGTAGTGCTTTTTAAGCCACTTTAATGGACCAATCTCTACATGTTAACCATTTGTTTTCTATTATGTGTTTAGTTCATTACTATGATCCCTAAACATCTTCCCACCACAATGCCTAACCGATTAAGGAAAGGGGGTCATGGTGGGATTGGTTGGTTACAAATCTAGGTTTAGATTAGTGTGGTTGATATACCCTCCACTAATCCATCCCATTAATTGGAGTCTTTAATCACACAAGGTTGTCAATCCAAAGGTGATTATATAATAAATTATTCTAACAAGATTATGATCAATAGGTTGATATACAAATCAATCACATAGTGAATATAATCTAATGAATAAATAAATAGAACACATATAGAGATTCATTACAAAGCTTAAGCAAATACCCACAACCAAATGTTCCTCAAATCTATCCCCTAAATTAGGGGTTTAGTTACACATAGTTACACTCAAATAGAAAACAAGTAATACATAAGGAAATTACCCTTAGGTCTCCTTCTTTAGTGCTTGCTCCTTCCTTTCCAAGAGTGCTCCTAGTGCAAAGATTGATAGAAGAGGATGTGTCTAGATAGGTGGTTGGCTAATGGTTAGTGACAAAGGTATTGGGATGTAGAAAATGGTAAAAAGGGAGGAATGATTTAGGGAAGTAATCAAGATTTGGTGTGAGTTTTTGTATGGAAAGATTAGTTCAAGTATAGAAATGGAGGAGTTTGGGAGATGATTGATGGTGATCCTAGGTTGAAGATGAGATAGATAGGAGAGAATAGGATAGATTTTCAAATTGAAAATAGGGATGAATTTATAGTGTTTTTGAATTAGGTCATGAATGGATAATTACCAAAACAACCCCTTGAGTTTGCGAATTACCATTTTGGCCCCTCAAAGGGGACTTTTGGTAATTTTACTCACCAATCATAGATTTACACAGTGGAGGTCGCTGTTTGGCTATGGCGACAAGCAGGGGCAACATTAGGGCTACTCCATCAGGTGCCTAAATCAGCTTTCTGTCGCCATGGCGACAATTAATGTCGCTGTGTGGTTGCCATTTGGGGAGGAGGCGACAAGGAGGTGACAGCGTTGATTTGCGGTGGTGATTGGAGGAGGTTTGGAGAGCCGAGAAGGTGTCGATCGAGTTCGTGTGAGCATCGCCATTCTTCTGCACCAGAAAACGGCCGGAGATAGGTCATGAATGGCCAATTCCTTGTGCTGCAAAACCTAGGGTTTTGTTCCGCCATTAATGGAGGTTCACGAAGCTGAAGGAAGAAGAAGAAGTTGAGAAGATGGGGTGCGCTCAGCAATCGGGTGGGGTGTGCGCAGCAGCATCTCTTTGTCTTGAATGGGGTGTGTTTAGGAGCAGATTGGGGTGCGCATAGCAGCTTCTCTTTTTTAACTATATGGGGTGCATTTAGCACTAGCTTGGGCTGCATTTAGAGGCCTAACTCCACCTCCAAAACGCACCGGTTTATTAAATGACGTGGCGCTGCTTGCTGACTTGAACGGACAATTACACAATGCTCCCCTGTAGTCTTCCATATTCACAGTAACTTCAATCTTTCCTTAAATAATATCAGTTTTACCCCTACTTCAACAATATTACACCAATGCCCCTGAACTTTATAAATACATGAAAATACTTAATTAACAACATTAAATCACGGGGAAATACCTGAGAATCAAGCATAAGGAGACGGGAATGATGGCCAAAATCATACCAATTTTGGTACGATCAAATACCCCTAAACCTATCTTTTGCTCGTCCTCGAGCAAAACAATCACAAATTAACCCCCAAAGACATGCATCAAGCCGTTTCAAAGATTTTCAATAAAGTTCAAACTTACTCTAGCAAGGATCTACTATCCAATGATTAACATGCGAAACCAAAATGAAGAGATTTAACACAATAATGCACTAGTGAGGACTTATACATGTAAGAAAATGTTAAGTAAAGATTAAGAGCATGCCACTCTAGATATGATTGTACGTAATGCGACCTTACATTTAAAATGCCAAAGCTTCAAAGCAAATGTGCTATTCGGTTTAGAATGTAATTCGCCTCGATCTAATCCTCACTGAATTCTCTCTTTTCTTCTCTTTGATTCCTAGGTTTCGCTCAAAAATACATATGCAATATGAATTCAAGTCATGGATATCTAATTGATTGCATATGATGACATTTAAAACACAATTTATGAAAAGTAAATCTCATGAATGGAATTGCAAGCCATGCATTAGAAAGAACATGTATCAACAACATTTTATAATGTGGACACTCCTAAAGATCATGAAGGTCTTTCTTTTGGTTGTAATGGGGCCTTAGGTGAATGGTGAAACAAAGAATGGGGCAATGGATAACAAAGAACTCAATGATTACACTAAGGCATACATTCTAATTTATGAGTTCCAATTGCTTCACACATATTGCTCACATGCTAGGCGTCCAAGCTTACAATTTCAATTCATATGTGCACTTTACTCTAATTTTTCATTTGAGTAGTTCATTCCACTTTTCACTTCCTCTCTAGGCCAATAGTGCCTAATTCTTGGTTCTCTTTTTCCTTGATTTTTCTCTTTTTCTTTTCTTTTTGCCAATCTTTTTCTTTTCACTTTTTTTTTCTTTGCTTTTCATTTTCTTTTCAAGTTTTCTTGCTTTGCAAGACTCTTTGCACACATTTACATGCCTAGGTACACGCCTTTACATTTTTAATTACAAGATCTTACATTGATTTCCTAAGCCTTAGTAAATCATTTGGTCAAGGTAAGTCAATCATGTAGGCTATAAGATTCATGTAGATGTGGTTCATGAATGAAAAGCTTTAAGACGTGTTTGGCTTCAAAGGGGCTTGGGAGCACACACATTAGAGGGTTGGAAGTATTTTAGGCCAAGTAATGGTTTACACATGCATTGCCTAAACTCATTTCTAAAGGCTTGTCCACAAAGCAAAATAAAGCATCCACAAGCAGTCTATAATATTCTATGGCAAGCAACATTGAAGTGCAAATGAGACATATACATGCTTGAATGAGTGTTTGAGAGTAGTGTTTCAAGAGTGAATATTTGACAACTCAAAATACGCTTTTTAAGGCCGTGTTTATGATCCTCACGGGAATCTCCACTATTAATTCCTAGCTTTTAAGCAAGATTGATAATTCACCCTAACATTATGAGAAAAAGATTACGCACTTTGTTCAATGACGTCCTAAGTGGCATGACGTTAATCTAAACCAAACAATGGCAAAGATGCACAATTCCTCACTACTTCATGTAAAGAACAATCTCAACAAGCAAGGCATGCTCAAATATGGCATTATCGCAAGAATTTGAAAATTTTGGCTCAAGTTTTAAAACCAAGTAAAGTAAGTAAAGTGGTGTTGCGCAAATATACCCCTAAACCTAAATTCGACATTGTCCTCAATGTTCATGGAAGGCAAAATTTGTCAAAAGGCGCAACCCAACAAATCTAAAGCAAAGATGCATATATGTCCATGAATAATAAATGTATTTTCCGTTGCCGGCTCTCCTCTATCAACTTGAAGGATTGGCCTCTTCTAGCATTGAATTGGAACATCAACTCTAGATAATCCAATGTGTTGTAGGCCTGCTTGTTTGCTTTTGGCTTTTGTGTTTGGTTGTGCTTTGGTGTAGCCTTTGTTTAGCTCTTGTTTGAGCTTTGTTGTGCTTGTTTTTTGGGCCTTTCGGCTCTTGTCTCTTTCTTCCTGGGGTATGCCCCTTGAATTTGTACATTCTTTCCTTTTTTCTATGATACTATTTATTTACCCAAAAAAAAACAAAAAACAAAAAATAAATGTATTTTCAAAAATTCGGCAAAGTGCCTTCTCAACCTAATATGCTCAAAATCATCTAAAAAGATGCTCAATCATGCATGACATATTCTCCAATATTTCTATCATTCAAAAATCATCAATTAAGCACATTCATCCTAAATCCACTATCAAAAATTCATCTCACACCCTTATTCTAAGCAAAAACGAAATAAAGATAAAAGAATTCAAAAATGATACGACTAATTAAAAACAAAATTTAAACTGTTAAAGAAATGTACCTAGGTGGCTTGCCTCCCATCAAGCGCTCGATTTAACGTCTAGGCAAGACGTGGCATGGCGTTCCGGCTCTTTGAACTCCAAATTGTTGCTTTTCTCCCAAGAGATGAAGAAATCTTGCTTTAATGCACACGCAACAAATATCTTGCTTCCTCAAGAAGTAATAGAAAATCTATGCACTCACAAAGCATATTAGAAAGTTCTTGGCAAATAAAAGTATACACAATATATGCAATTGCCAACAAGAGTTTGAAACACCAATTTATTCAAAGAAACAAATTAAATAAACTAAATAAAAAGCATAAAAATAAAATGCACGAAGATTTTCAACATTGTGCATTTGGGGTGGGGTTAGGATTAACTAAGGGTGGTTTGACCAAGTTGGGAAATTCACTCTTCTTTACAATCCAAACAAATGTGGATGACTTCCCCATCGTTTCCTTGCCCTTCTTTCTCATTTGGTTTATTGGTTCTTTCCTCACCCAAATTTTCTTTATCCTAGGTGGACTCTTCCTATTCCTAGGCTTCTCAACCCATACCTTCCTAACATGCCTATACTTCTCTCTCTTTCCAAAATTCCCTCGTGGGCCATGCCTCTCATATTCTTGGCTTAGTGGTCTAATGTGACCTATCTTATGGCAATGGTGGCACATGGTGATAGAGTTAGGAATGATACCATGTTGGTGGTTCTTTGTTGGTGGTGGAGGTAGAGGTGGAGGTGGAGGTGGAGGGTTCTTATTCCTCCTTTTTGCGAAGATAATAATGGTAACTTTTTAAGTTTAATTGAAATGTTAATGGAGTTTGATCCAGTGATGCAAGAGCATATTCGGCGCATTAATCATAATGAGATTCATTATCACTATCTTGATCATAAAATTCAAAATGAGTTGATTTCTAGATTAGCCTCTAACATCAAAAGTGCAATCATCAAGAAAATCAAAGAGGCAAAATATTTTTCAATGATATTTGATTGTACTCTCGATATAAGTCACCAAGAATAAATGACTTTGATAATTCGATGTGTAGATATGTCCACTAGTACCATTGATGCGCCACTGGATAGTTCTATAAACTATCGTAAATAATGGGGCATGTGGTTTATCCGTAAGTGCATGGATCGTTAAGATCGTGTAGCAACAAGTACGGTTCATTCCACAGGGAGAGTATGGTACACTTGAAGTCGGTTCTACGCCTTATGTTATAGTCAAGCTATTTATATATATTATTATTTACACTATTAACATGCAATAAAAGTAAAAAGGGATGGTCACTAACAAATTAAACTAACTAATCTAAGATTACACTAAAATTAACTAAGATGGCAATAATTAAACTACAACTAAATTAACATTAATCAACTAAATTAACTAAATTAACAAGCTTACCTAATCAATTAACTAACTAACACTAATTAACTAAACTAAACTAATTACCAACTACACTCATGCATGGTCATGGAAAAGTGTAGTTGTGAGGTGGTAAATGCATGGAAATGCTAGGAAATGGGTTCATGCAATAAATCCAATACCTAGTTGATAGCAATAAGCTTGTAATATTGTTATTAACCAATCTAACTTAGGATTAGGCACATACACAAATAATCACTCATGCATGCTATTGATGTCTCAATATTCTAATCCTATTACATATCAATTAATTGTTTAATCAATTAACATGCATACATTAAGCTCAAGCAAATATACTAAACAACCAAAATATGAATCTTATTACAATCCCACCAATATTCCCAACATCAACATGTAGTAAAATTACAACAACAATAACAACAAGCTAAAGTAAACAAAAGAGATAAAGAAAACAACCAATCTCTTGAGAAGTATTCAAGCTAGCTAGGCTTCTCCTTGTCTTTCCCTTGCTTGGAGTCAAGAGATGTTGAGAGTGAGAGTGTATGGTTATTTACAAGTGATTGTAAGCTATTTCTAAGGTAATTAGGGTTTATTTGTGAATGCTTTGTGTGAATTTGGATATTAGGGATGTGTTTAGGTTTAGGAAAGGAGAATATATATATAGGGGAGTGATTGGGGAGTGATTTGGGCATGAAAAGAAGCTTGAGTCGGTCAAGTTGGCGAGTTCATCCACCAAGCTCGCAGTTTCTTGGCCACCGCAGGAAGTCGTCGGACATTTTGGAGCTTCTCTCGCGAGCTTGTACGTTCTGGACTGCGGGCACTTTCTCGCCGCATGAAACCGCCATCTTTTGGCGAGTTTGGACACTCTGGAAAGCGGGAAAGAAGCCACTGAACGTGACCTTGAAGCTTGGTGGCCATGGAGGTTTTTTTGATAGCTAGGATTTCATGATTGATATATACATCTAGCTAATTAATCTCATTGAAATGTTTGAGATTGTTTTTGATAGCTATTGTATCTAGGATTGGTTATCCTCTACATAACTAAGCTTTATGACATGTACATGATCCCAGCCTTTACTTTTGAGCGGGGCCATGGTAGCCACACTTCTTGCCTTGATCATTTCACCTATGCCTTAGGTCCATGCAGGTATTTCTCTAGGGCTGATATGGCAGACAGGTGGTGTTTCCAGAGGTTTTGATTGGTTGGATGGGCTATTGCTGCAGAGGGAGGTCGCTGTCAAAATCTAGCCTGGCGAGGGGATAATGTCAGCGCCTGTCCCGATGCACACTGTCAGGCGTCTTCTTCCACCATTTCCTTATTCATGCTTGCTGCATTTCTGCAAGTATTTTGCTGGAGAAACAGCATATCCTTTTTCGTGTATGTGATAGTTGACTCCCCACAAGGGCTGAGATGGAGGGTGGTTCTACCGTTGATGCAGCATGGCCAGCGGATGATCTCGACCATAGGCTGCCTGTCTTACCCCATTTGTGCTTGCTGTGTCACATTAATAGGCTGGTGCTGTGGCTTGGCAGGTGCTCCCAGTCCCTTTTTTATCCCATGTGAGCTAGGGTGAGGGCTGGTGTCAGCCCTTCCGGAGCGAGGATCGCTAGAGAGTTCCGAGGAGTTCTTCAAGAGGGGGGTTGTCCAAGTTGTAGGAGGGGGTTATACGTGACTGGGTAGGCGATATTTAGGATGGCTCCTAGCCAGGCCGCTGGCCGGGAACGGGTCCTCTACTGGAACCTGTAGTTATTTTCATTAGGTGTTCGAAGGGAGCCGGGTCATCGATAGACCGCGTCTTGGAGGTGGGATCCTGGGTGGATTAGGTCCCCTTTCTCAATAGGCATCCTAGGGGAGCAGCCTGGTTCTTGGTCGAGCCACGCTTAGACACAGCTTGTCCTAAATGGGGCGCGACACATGGTGGATCGCGTCTTTCTTCTCAGTAGGCGCCTTAGAGTGATCGGGGATGCTTCCACGGTGGGTGCTAGGGAATGGTGCGGTTCTTTAAATGGAAAAGCTCTTCCTTGAATTAATTGCCCATTTTCCCAGTTAACACAAGTATTCTTTGATGTTCCGTTTATGTGTTATTATACCTCATACAACTATTGATGTTCATAGACTATGCTTATATGATCATATGCTTATCTTGTCTATGTACAAATTTGTGGTTTGTGTGTTGTATGTAAAGCTACCTTAAGGGACAAACAAAAGTTTGTTCAAGGGATTGAAAAAGGCGTAAAAACATATTCACCCCCCCCCCCCCCCCCCCCCCCTCCTAGGTACGTTTTAAGCTATTTAACTTCGTTTGTATACTTTCAAACAAGTATGCAATTGCTCTCTTTGCTTGAGTTCCCCATATAGGGTCAATCACCAAATAGCATCAATCCATAAGACATATCCAAATAGATCTACTAAGTGTTTTAAACCTAGTTGCTTCTAAGGGTTTAGTAAATAAGTCCGCTAGTTGATCATTTATACCTACATGTTCAAGTGCAATGCATTTGTTCTCAACTAGTTCTCTTATGAAATGATGACGGATGTCAATATGCTTAGTCCTAGAGTGTTGTACCGGATTCTTGGAAATATTAATAGCACTCATGTTATCACAAAAGAGGGTTAGAGTACCTTAATTGAATTCGTAATCGACTAGCATTTGCTTCATCCAAAGGAGTTGTGTGTATCCACTCCCCGCGGCTATATACTTGGCTTCGGTCGTGGACAAGGAAATTGAATTTTGCTTCTTGCAAAACCAAGACACCAAGTTGTTCCCTAGGAGGAAGCAATCGCCCGAAGTGCACTTCCTATCATCACAATTTCCTACACAATCCGTATCACTAAAGCCAACTAGAATAGCATTAGTGTCAAAAGAGTACCAAATCCCATAGTTGGATGTCCCATTCATATAGCGAATGATTCTCTTTACAGAAAAGAGATGGGACTCCTTAGGATCCGCTTGGTACCTAGCATACACACCCACACTAAAAGATATATCGAGCCTACTTGCGGTCAAATAAAGTAAGCTGCCAATCATGCCCCGATATAAAGTTTGTTCCACATTTTTACCACTAGCATCCTTGCTTAGCTTCAAAGTGGTACTCATAGAAGTATCACAATGTTTAGCATTTTCAAGACCAAACTTCTTCACTAGGTTTTTAGCATATTTAGCTTGGGTTATAAAATTCTCATCATTTAATTGTCTAGTTTGTGAAACAAATACTTGGTGTGTACAATATTAATCTAAGGGGGGTGAATAGATTTTATCCGATTTTACCCAATTTTCGTTATAGGTCAATTTTACGAAAATGCCCTTATCTTGTCAAAATAAAATAGCAAGTGTAATATGTGCGGAATATTAAATAACACTTGATATTTACGTGGAAACCCTCACGGGAAAAACCACGGGCTAATAACTGAGCCACACTTGAACCTCGAATACACTAAATGTGTATAAATGATTACAACCTAATCCCGGTATATAATCACAAACCTACCTAATCCCGGTATAAATGAACTTAGTCAAATTGCTTGTGATTTACACAATCTAATCCCCGAAGCTACACAAGTCTTACTTCTCAATGAAGAGATAAAGAGCCTATGTGAATATATGAAATATCCAAAATGCAATAAAGAGCTAGGTAACCCCATATGCTTATCTAGGATGATGATTTTATAATAAATTCAATCCTAGATATTAAAAGCTAGATGACATGTCAAAAAAGCTTAGCTAATCATAGATTATGCAAACCTAGAAAGCTATCACAATACAACTCTCAAACATTCAAAACACTAATATCAAACTTGTATCTAAGATATATATGAATAACATACAAGTGATAAATGAGATTGCTTGCAAATAAAGACACAAAATATGTAAGATATAAGTGAAAAACTTACCAAGCAAAGTGTGTTGAAAAATCCATGCAAAAAATCTCAATCATGTAATGAGATTAATTAGCTAGATGGCATTAAAACAATAAAACCTAGCTATCATAAAATAACCCAATCAACACATAATCTCAATCTTGTATGTAGAAATTACTCTAAGAACATACAAATAATAAATGAGATAAATTGATAAGTAAAAACACTAATTATGTAAGATAATAGTGTTCAACATATCATACCATGTGTGTTGAAGAAGACCCATGCTGAAATGAATAATGAATTCCCGTTTATGCGTACGAGTCTTTTAAATATGACCCAGAAGTTGTGTGAAAGGGCTGTTAATCCGTTATTACCAAATTTTTGGATTAGTCAATATTACAAATATAACCCCAAATCACAAAACAATAATCAAGTGTAATATGGTGTGGAAATATAAACGACACTTGATTTTTACGTGGAAAGCCTCAACAGGGAAAAACCACGGGCTGGTAAGTGCGCCACACTCGAACCTCGAATCCACTAATTGTGATAGCGTCTACAACCTAATCCCGGTTTGACGTCCTAATCCCGGCCAATATCCCGCTACCACTACCCGCAGGCCTCTAAAAGTGGACCTAGTCCAATTTGCTCATGTGACCACCTAATCCCGGTGTACGACCTAATCCCGGTCTATCACACAAGACTTACTTCTCCAAAGAGATCAACACCCTAAGTGAATATGCAATAATATCCAAATATGCAATATAGAGCTAGGGTACTCTAGATGCTTACCTAGGATTATATGATAACAATAAAATCAATCCTAGATATGAAAATAGCTATATGTCATGGCATACAACTTTAGCTAAGTAAAGGATAACCAATCCTAGATACAAAGCTATCACAAATAACCCATAAACATTCAAAAGATTAACTAGTTGATTAAAAAATAATCTATCAACCTAGTTATAAATAAATCACACAAGAATGTTTATGGCAGCTTTTAGGCAATAAAGACCTAATCAATTAAGCTATCAAAAATAATCTCAATCATATAATGAGATTAATTAGCTAGATATAAAATAGGCATGAAAACCTAGCTAACATAAATAACCCAATCAACACATAATCTCAATCATGTATATAGAAATTACTCAAAGAACATACGAGTGATAAAAGAGATAAATTGATAAGTAAAAATACTAATTATGTAAGATAAAAGTGTTCAACAAATCATACCATGTGTGTTGAAGAAGACCCATGCATTAGCACATGCTAGATGAACCTAGATGATGCCTAGATGATGATTTTTGCATGTGGGAATGGGTTTAGAGAGACAAAGATGTAATCTTTAAGCTTTTTCTCTCAAGTCTCTCTTTCTCTCTTAAGAATATGGAGCCTCTCTCTCTAGGGTTTGATTTTGTGGCTCAGCCCTCAAAAGGATGAGAAAGATATGTATTTATAATGCCCTAGTGAAACTATGTCGTTTTGGAAGAATTGGAAAAATTATGGGCATTTTCGCAGTACACGCGTCAGTGTAGCGGCTCAAGATTCGAGCACTTCAAAACATGATCAAACGACATCGAAATCTTTTGTATTATATATTGTTGGAAAGGTATGGATGTATAATTTCTATTAGTTTTTACAGAATGATATTTCAATGTCTGTAGAAAAGGTTATGGCCAATTGGGTGACCAAAGGTCAGAAACGGACAACAACAGAGTTGCCCTGTTTTGGTTGTAACTTTGGAGATTTTAAAACCAATCTAAACGGTCATGCAATATTACGAATAATATACCGTTGGAAAGGTATGGGTGTCTAGTTTGTATAGAAATTTTTAAAACTCATTTTGAAGTTTTGTGTAAAAAGTTATGGCCATAAGACCATACATAGGTCAGTTTTGAAAATCATTAAAATCCAATCTCTTGAAACTAGACATTTTACTCCAAACAACCCAACCAAATCTAACACTTATCCAAGAGAAGAATGAGACCTTCTCAAGTGGTCAACCATCGTGCTAAGACATACACACCATCGTGCAAGCGCGGACGTTTCTGATCACACAAACGGAAACGAATTACACCGCACTTAAGACTAATCATGAAGTGCAAGTGTGGGAAGTGAATGCATCCTAATGCCTAAACATGTCATGGCATTTCAATGAACAAGATGTAATCAAATAAACATGGAATAAGAGATGTTCAAGAACATGCATGCACACATATAAAACACACAACATACAAGAATAAGATTTATGCATGAGTTGTGTCTGTGTGCAACTAGATCTTTTCAAAGCAAGTAAGCACTAGAATTTACCTTTGGTGCTTCTTCTCTTGAGGTCTTGAGAGGGCCTTGGTTGTGTAAAACACCAACCATCAAATACCTAAGCTACCCTTACATCAAGCCCCAATATGTGGTTTGTCCACGAAATAAGCTAATCAATAGATGGGAATCCTTACACATGCTTTAAAGATACTTAGAGATGCATGAAGATGATGGGTTTTGGGTTGGAGAGTTAAAGAAGCAAGCTTGGTGCTTTCTCTCTCAAGAATCTCTCATTCTCTCTCAAGAATATCTCTTTCTCTTTCTAGAAAGTGAATTCTCTCTCTAAGGTTTCAGTTGGGAGAGTTATATTGAAGAAGGAGAGATAAGAGGGTATTTATAGGTGCCAAATGAAGCTACGACGTTTTGAGAATGTTGAAAAGACGTCATTGGGCATTCTGTGGCCAAATCGGCGGCCAGGATGCAGAAACATGCGACAACACTTCAGCTCCAAATTCGAGTGCACCGAAACATGACCAAACAACATCAAAACCTTTCGTATAATATACTGTTGGAAAGGTATGCAAGTCTACGTTCTACTCCAATTTATGGAATGACATTTTGATGTCTGCAGAAATAGTTATGGTCAATTGAGTGACCAAATGTCATATTCGGATAACAGCTTTGATGTCCTGTTTTAGTGGTCACTTTGGAGATTTTTAAACCAATCCAAACGATAATGAAATATTACGAATAATATACCGTTGGAAAGGTATGGGTGTCTTGTTTGTCTAGAATTTTACAAAACTCAATTTTAAGCTTCTTATAAAAAGTTATGGTCACAAGACCATACAAAGGTCAGTTTTGAAAAACATTTAAATCATTGAAATCCAATATTTTAAAACTAGACACTTTACTCCAAATAACCAAACCGAATCTAACTTTTATCCAAGAGAAGAATGAGACCTTCTCAAGTGGTCAACCATTGCGCTAAGACATGCACACCATCGTGCAAGCGCGGACGTTTCCGATCATCCTTCGGGAAACGAATTACACCACACTTAAAGCTAACAATCATGAAATGCAAGTGTGGGTATTGAATGCATCCTAATGCCTAACATATCATGGCGTTGTAATAAACTAGATGCAATCAATTAAAACATGTAAGAAGAGATGTTCAAGAACATGCATGCACACATAAAAACACACAACATACAAGTAATAGAAATATGCATGAGTTGTGTATGTGTGCAACTAGATCTCTTCAAAGCAAGTAAGCACTAGAATATACATTTGGTGCTTCTTCTCTTGAGGTCTTGAGCGGGCCTTGGTTGTGCAAAACACCAACTATCAAAAACCTAAGCTACCCTTACATCAAACCCCAATATGTGGTTTGTCCACGAAATAAGCCAATAAATAACTGGGAATCCTTACAATCTCCCCCTTTGGCTATTTCGTGACAAAACCACCACTCACATTAATCCTCACAAAATAAAAGCTAAGGGTCAACAATAATTTATTCTAAATTACAAGAGAGAAGCCTAATCAAACTATATCTTCATGCAAACCATCTCTTGTAGAATAAATCATCCCTGCACAATAAAAACTACACTTTCTAGACAAGTGTTTGTGAGATTAATCATGTGAGAAAAAACAAGCATTTGCAATAAGAATTTAAGTACAAAATCATGCAATGTATGTATTGCAAATGCTCCCCCTTAATGGGTTACTCTCCCTAAATAGGTAAACTCCCCAATCATGTGAATGCTACACAAATTTAGCAATTTAGCATTCTCCCCCTAACTACATACTACTCCCCCTTTTTGTCATGAGATGGGCAAAGGAGAGTACCCCAACCGGGTTACTTGTAGCTGATATGAACCTCACCAAGAGTAGTGAGACCCGGAACCAATATATGGTAACGAAGGATCGTTTTCTAATTCAAGTTTATAAAAACAAAGAAAATAAAGGACCGTGACCCATTATCTATATGGAGATAAGAACCAACGGTATCAAGAAGGTTGTAGACGCCACACTCAAGAACAAGAAAGAAGGTGAGTGATAAGTCAAGGTTTGAACGCCACAAGGTAGAACCTTGATAAGTTCATAGTTCAATGAAGAACCAAGAGAAAAAGTTCTCACAAATAATATTTTATTCAAAGTCTAATCTCATATTACATCCATTCGTCCCTTATAAACTGAAACCCTAAAACCTAAAAAGGAAATAAATATTTGGCAATTAATGCCTTACAAACGGGAAAGAAAATAAACTAAAAAAATCAACTAATTGACTTGCTCCCTATTTGGAAGGCTATATTTTGGAAACAAATCAGCCCTTAATATTTGGAAACAAATCAATTCATTATTCATTAGAAACCAATAAGGAAAACTGAAATTCGGACTCCTCAGCATCAAATCTTCGCGCAATAAACTAGATTGCCGATTTTGGGCCTGTTGTGATCTTTTACGGATGCCGGAGTCTTCATAACATCTGTAGGGCTCGTCTTGGGCTTTCCGAAAACATATTATAATAGAAAATCCGACTTCAGATGCTCTCTGTAGAGGCCCACGAAGTTCAGCTCGGATTTGGGCCGAACTTGAACTTCAGCAACTCAGAATCAGCCCATCATTAAATGCTTCTTTGATCCTCTTGGCCCCTTGTAATTGGCCCAACTGGAATATGCAATGGATCCTTTGGTGATGCTTCTTGATTCTCATCAGTAGCAAAGAGAGATAGTAGCATACAAGTCATTTGCATAATCATATAATGCACTTTATGCAACTCAATTAATTGGAGAGAACAAGGAGATATATTTTCATAAAAATGTGTGAATAAAAATGCTTTGCATACAATACATATTGCATTTAAGTCCAAAAATCAATGGTATTTGGCAAAGCAAATGACAAAGGTTTTCTTTAGGAATTCAAACCAATTTCACCATTTGTCATGAATAAAAGCAAGGATATAGAAGATTCATTGAATTCAATTTTAGAGCACTATATCCAACTTTATAAGCAAAACATGGCATGAGCAACTTTGCACCCTATTTGATTTTTCCGGGTAAGATACCCGTATGATAGTAGACATGTTCAACTAATAAAAAAAGAGAGACATTTGGATTTTAAAATCCTTTGAACGGATACAAGATCTTTTATTCATTTTGAGTCTCATAAGTTTTTTCACACAAGTTTTGCATTTAAGAATATGCAATCATCAATTCATGCTTTTTCATATGAGCATGTCATTTGAATTTCATGCTTTTCACATTTTAAGCATGTCATAAAGATTTTCATGCTTTATCATTTTGAGCATGTCATATAAAAAATCATCATGTCATGGAGATAACTATAGGTCATTCAAATTGTACTTCCTATGTAAATCTCCTAGTCCAAAAATGCATGTTTGAACATAAATATGACATGGATTGCAATACAAGCAAGGTTCATACTTATTGAAGTAAAAACATATAAGCATAAGTGCAACCAAGCTACTCAAGCAATTAATAAAGAAGCATAAGATATATCAAATATTTTGCATGCAACAAGTATACAAATGCTCTCTTTGCTTGAGTTCCCCATATGGGGTCAAAATCCATACCGCCTCAATGAAGGGCATGAGGTCCTAAAGACCTACTAAGTCCATTGGACCTAGTTGAACCTATTGGAGACTTGTTAGTCTCGTAGCAAGCAGGTTCATCATTTCTTTTCCACCTAGGTGACACATTATCATTCCTAGTGGTCAAAGATTGCATGTTATGTAAGATCCTAGGATTATAGACAAAAGATTACATTGCATGTTATGTAAGAGCTCAATACAACGATCTTAGCTTTGGTTCCTAAAGTTCCAAATCCTTCTAGAATGACGGACTTTAGACCGATCTCTTGTTGCAATACTTTTTATAAGATCATCGCGAAGATCATTGCAAATAGGATTAAGATCATCCTTCCTGACATTATAAGCTCTCCGCAATCAGCTTTTGTGGCTGGAAGACGGATTGGTGATAATATCCTTCTTGTCCAAGAGCTTATGAGGAATTATCATAAAGATGATGGCTCTCCCAAGTGTTCTCTGAAGGTGGATTTAATGAAGGCCTTTGATACGGTGGAATGGGACTTCTTGTTAGAGACCCTTGCTGTTTTTCATGTTCCTTCGAAGGTTATTAACTGGGTTAAGGCGTGCATCACAACTCCTAAGTTCTCTATTTCTATAAATGGTGAGCTTGCTGGTTTCTTTCATAGTAAGAGGGGGCTACGTCAAGGTGATCCTATGTCTCCCTATCTCTTTGTTATTGCCATGGAAGTTCTCACTAAGTTATTAGCCAAGCACATTCAAGATTCCCCTCACTTTAAATTTCACTGGAAGTGTGACAAGATTAAGCTATCTCACCTTTGTTTTACGGACGATCTTATTATGCTTTGTCATGGTTCTACTCCTTCTACTACCATTCTCAAGAAGTCTCTTGATGATTTCTCTTCTCTCTCGGGCCTCAAAGCTAATCCAACCAAGAGTAATATTTTTCTTTCTGGGGTGCATAATGACAGTAGGCAGCAGCTCATCAAT
Organism: Acer yangbiense; assembly: GCA_008009225.1. Lineage (NCBI taxonomy): Eukaryota > Viridiplantae > Streptophyta > Magnoliopsida > Sapindales > Sapindaceae > Acer > Acer yangbiense. The sequence goes on from CM017767.1 coordinate 6,553,256, forward strand.
ATTTTTGGCTATACCATTGGATCGCTCCCTATCAGGTATTTGGGGATTCCAATCATTTCTTCAAAGTTAAGTCATCTTGATTGCTCTCCTCTTTTGGTTAAAGTTTCGACCAGAATTTCTTCTTGGATGAATTGTTTTCTTTCATATGCGGGTCGGTTGCAACTTATTATCTCGGTTTTGTCCAGTATTCAAGTCTTTTGGGCTAGTCACCTTTGTCTTCCTTCAAAGGTTCTGAGGGATATTTAGCAGAAGCTTTGCTCATTTTTGTGGAAAGGTGTTGATGGAAATTGTAAAGGGGCGAAAGTTGCTTGGGCTGATATATGTCTTCCTAAAAATGAGGGTGGTCTTGGCATCAAGGATCTCGTTTCTTGGAATAAAGCTCTAATGATTCGACATTTGTGGAATCGTGTGCATGGTTCTAATAACCTCTGGTATACTTGGATTAAGACCCATCATCTTAAAGATAGGAGTATTTGGGAGGTGAAAGCTCCTCAAACGTGTTCTTGGAATTAGAGAAAGCTCCTCAAGCTTCGTCCCATTGCTCGTCCCTTGATTCGGCATATCATTGGTAATGGTCACGACACTTCCTTGTGGTTTGATAATTGGCATCCCGATGGCCCTATTCTTTTAAACTGGAGCTCTAGGGCAATTTATGACTCAGGTCTTGGGAATAAGGCTAAAGTCAGTTATATTATTCTTGGTGATCAGTGGGTTTGGCCTTGCTCTATGTCGATTGACCTCCTTGAAATCAAGAACCACATGCCTTCTTACAACCCTAATTCTAGTTTGGAGGATTGTATTAAGTTTCTTCCTCCACTTGATGGTATTTACACCACAGCCTCTACCATGGCTAGTCTTAAGGCTCCTCATCCTTTGGTTCCTTGGTTAGAGCTTGTGTGGTATTCACATAACATTCCAAGGATGAGCTTCATTCTTTGGTTAGCTATTAGAGGGAGACTTTCAACGTTGGACCGTGTTCATCCTTATACTCCTCATGTTGGTACTCTTTGTGTTCTTTGCTCCGCTTTCCCTGAGACTCATGCCCACCTTTTCTTTGAGTGTGCTTATAGCAAAGTCATATGGTCTCATTTGAAGGATATGTGTGGTCAGCTTTGGAATGGTCAGAGATGACCTAGTTTTATTGCTTGGGCTTCTCAACATTGGAGGGGGAAATCTCCTTCCATTGTTGTTAAGAAGCTTTGTCTTGCTGTGGCAGTTTACTCTATTTGGAGAGAAAGGAACAATAGAATATTTGGGAGCCCTCATAAGACCAGCATAGTCGTTACCCATTCCATTATTGATACTATTCGTAGTAGGCTCTTATCTATCAACTTGAAGGATTGGCCTCATGTTGCTTTAAAGTGGAATATTTCTATTAGTTGATTCGTTTGCTTTGTGTTTTTTTTGTTTGTTTGAGCCCTTGTTTAGCTCTTGCTTCTTGTTTTTGCTCGAATGTTTGAGCTGGTTTGAGCTTTTGTTTTTGCTCTTGTTTTTCCTGGGGTATGCCCCTTGTATTTTGTACATTCTTTCTCTCTTTCTATGATACTATTTATTTACCCAAAAAAAAAAAAAGATTTCCTAGGCACGCAAATGGGCTCTTCTAAGCCTCTTCCTCTCTATCATGCTTTGCACCCTACATTTTTCTATGTAGTTAAAGCACTTTGGTCTTATGTGACCAATCATACCACAATAATGACAAGTAGGTATAAAAGAAGAATTCATACCATAGCTTTGGGCTCTCATCGAGGCATTGCCATTGTGATGAGGTTGTCTTTGATGGTGCACCAGATGGCTTTTCTTTAGAGCATTAGTCGGATGTTGGCACCTTTGTGGTTGAACCGGTTCTTTCCTTCTTAGATGTTGAACCGGGTTGTTTTGCTTCCTTGGTTGGTTAGGCCTAGGTAGAGCAAAACTTGGGTGTGTAGCTCTTGGAGGATGAGGTTGAGCTACACCCTTAGTTGGCATCTTCACTTGGCCAATCTTCCTCCTAGGATGACGAGGAGGTGAAGCTTTGCAATTGCCTTGAGCTTGAGGTTGCAAGATCTTACCCTTCTTCAATTCTAGAAGGCGCCTCTTCTCTTTATCCCTAAAAATTCTTAAGGAATTTTCCTTGTAAGCAAGTTCATCCTTCATTGCCTTCATCTTTTGATGGCAATCTTCAACCTCCTTTTTGTACTTGGATACTTTAATCAAGTCTACCTTCAAGGAGTCACCCATGTCCGAACCCGAAGTCATCTTAGTAAGAGATGTTCTTGCCTCTTCAAGTTCCATCTTCAACTTGCCTTCAATGTCTTTAACACATCTCACTTCATCATCTAAGTGAGTCATCTTGGCATGTAGTTGAAGATCATCCTTTTCCAATCTAAGGATATCATCTTCTCTCTCCTTCAAAGACTTTTGAAGGGAGTCAATGAACACTTGGTTGTCCACCAAATTAACACAAGAGTCCTTGGAGCATGAACTTCCATGATTGAAGCATCTCTCACTTGAGCTTGTGAGAGTCATTTCTTCAAGGCTTGCTTCACTTAAGCATGCTCCACTTCGGTTTCCAAGCTTCATGTCACCAATCTTGAAATCTTGAAGTGATATACATTTGGTGATGGCTTGTGTTTCTTCATGGTAGGAAATCGAAAATGTGAAGTAGCTGTTCTCACACTCAACCGAGCATGTGGAACATCCTTCAACTACTTCAACTACTTCAACTACTTCAACTTCGCTATCTCTCCAAGTAGCGATCATATCTTCCCCTTTCTTCTTTGACGGGGTCATTTTCTTTTCCTCTTTCACCTTAGAGGTCATTCTCCTCTTGTGAGATTTCACAAATTTCCTAAATCTCTTTATCAAGAAGGTCATCTCCTCATTGGAGTCAATTTCTTCTCTCTCAAATTCACTCATAGTGTTTGAGTCAAATGAATGCAAATGAGAAGAATGCAAAATGTATGAAAAAGACAAAACTCACACAAAATGCATAACACACCAAAATGAGCAAAGGATCACCTAAGTATATCTAGGAACCCGCTCTGATACCAATTGAAACAAATACTCGGAGTGTTCTAATATATTAATCTAGAGCGGGGGTGAATAGATTTTATCCGATTTTACCCGATTTTCACGATTAGTCAATTTTCACGAAAATACCCCAAACTAGTCAAATTAACAAATCAAGCATATAAGTGCGGAAATTAAATGACACTTGACATTTACATGGAAACCCTCACGGGAAAAACAACAGGCTGGTAAGTGCGCCACACTCAAACCTCGAATCCACTAATGATAATGAAGATTACAACCTAATCCCGGTATGTAACTCACTACCACTACCTACTCCCGGTATGAGTGAACCTAGTCCAATTGCTTATGTTAACACCTAATCCCGGTGTACGACCTAATCCTGGTCATCACACAAGAGTTACAATTGCTTGTGAAAAAAGGCAACCTAATCCTAGAAGCCACACAAGTCTTACTTCTCAATGAAGAGATAAAAATGCCTATGTGAATATATGATGATATTCAAGGAACAAATAGAGCTAGGTAACCCTATATGCTTATCTAGGATGATAATATGACAATTAATACAATCCTAGATATCAAGAGCTAAATGACATGTCATAAAGCTTAGCTATGTAGAGGATAACCAATCCTAGATATAATAGATATCAAAAACAATCTCAAACATTTCAATGAGAATAATTAGCTAGATGTATATATCAATCATGAAATCCTAGCTATCAAAAAACAATCTCAATCATGTAATGAGATTAATTAGCTAGATGGCATATAAACAATAAAACCTAGCTATCACAAAATAACCCAATCAACACATAATCTCATTCTTGTATGTAGAAATTACTCTTAGAACATACAAATAATAAATGAGATAAATTGATAAGTAAAAACACTAATTATGTAAGATAATAGTGTTCAACATATCATACCATGTGTGTTGAAGAAGACCCATGCTTTAAAGCTGCTTAGAGATGCATGAAGATGATGGGTTTTGGGTTGGAGATTAAAGAAGCAAGCTTGGTGCTTTCTCTCTCTAGAATCTCTCTTTCTCTCTCAATAATATCTCCTTCTCTTTCTAGAAAGTGAATTCTCTCTCTAGGATTTCAGTTGGGAGAGTTATATTGAAGAAGGAGAGATAAGAGGGTATTTATAGGTGCCAAATGAAGCTACGACATTTTGAGAATGTTAAAAAGACGTCACTGGGCATTCTATGGCCAAATCGGCGGCCAGGCCGTAGAAACATGCGACAACACTTCAGCTCCAAATTCAAGTGCACCGAAACATGACCAAACTACATCAAAACCTTTCGTATAATATACCGTTGGAAAGGTATGGAAGTCTACTTTCTACTCCAATTTATGGAATGACATTTTGATGTCTGCAGAAACAGTTATGGTCAATTGAGTGACCAAATGTCAGATTCGGATAACAGCTTTGATGCCCTGTTTTAGTGGTCACTTTGGAGATTTCAAAACCAATCCAAACGGTCATCAAATATTACAAATAATATACCGTTGGAAAGGTATGGGTGTCTAGTTTGTCCAGAATTTTACAAAACTCAATTTCAAGGATTTTATAAAAAGTTATGGTCACAAGACCATACAAAGGTCAGTTTTGAAAAATATTTAAATAATTGAAATCCAATCTTTTAAAACTAGACACTTTACTCCAAATAACCAAACTGAATCTAACTTTTATCCAAGAGAAGAATGAGACCTTCTCAAGTGGTCAACCATCGCGCTAAGACATGCACACCATCGTGCAAGCGCGGACGTTTCCGATCATCCTTCGGGAAACGAATTACACCACACTTAAAGCTAACAATCATAAAATGCAAGTGTGGGTATTGAATGCATCCTAATGCCTAACATATCATGGCGTTGTAATAAACTATATGCAATCAATTAAAACATGTAAGAAGAGATGTTCAAGAATATGCATGCACACATAAAAACACACAACATACAAGTAATAGAAATATGCATGAGTTGTGTATGTGTGCAACTAGATCTCTTCAAAGCAAGTAAGCACTAGAATATACCTTTGGTGCTTCTTCTCTTGAGGTCTTGAGCGGGCCTTGGTTGTGCAAAACACCAACCATCAAAAACCTAAGCTACCCTTACATCAAGCCCCAATATGTGGTTTGTCCACGAAATAAGCCAATCAATAAATGAGAATCCTTACAATTATTTCTTTTGCTTAAAGAATAGAAATCCAACTCTAAGGCATAAGGTGTGATTTTCGGCCAAGAGGAAATAGGTGAAGAAACATTTTATTTTCAATAGTGCACTACTAGCTTTTACATCAAAAGGTTTTGTGCACAACTTCGAATAAGGTTCACGCAAGTTTCAATCAATAGATTGAGAATTCAAAAGTGACTAAATGTTCTTCATTTTCTCTTGAAAGATTATTGTGACTAACAAAAGAAAAAGGTTTTTGTTATCCATCCTCAAGTACACAATTCAAAGAAAGGGAGCCCACACTCCTAGGTGATTCACGTTCGTGATTGGATTGGAAGATCTTGCAGATTACCATCGACGCAACGTCAATTGGATCACGCAACAAAGGTACGATACTTTTATCATACATTAATTAATCAAGGGTTAAGGTCCATCTTTAAAAGGGAAATTTTTTGAAGTATACTAAACCTATTTTTCGCTTCCGCTGCGTGCACGTGTTTTTCCCTATAGTTCAAAGAGCTGATCTAAAGAACCAGAGATAATAGTAGATTTATAGAGAGTAAAATAGGTTGGTGCGAAATAACCAATTTGCCCCAACTATAGGGACAATTCGGCTATCAGCGGCCGCAGAAATGAGGGCACCGAATTTCACCAGATATTCTAGACTCAATTCGGCGGCCCCTAATCGCCGAAGCCAGGGCGTTGAATTTACCACGCATTCTGGTTCCAATTCAGCAACCCTATTCGGTGGCCAATGCCCGCTGAATCAAGGGCACCAAATCGACCAGGTATTCTGGTCCCAATTCGGCGGTCCTATTCGATGGCCCCCGACCACAGAACCAGGGCACCAAATCCTCCTAGAAGACAACTTCCAACATAAGCTCAATTAGAACGAGCATTGAGGATTTAAATATCAACTACACAAAAAATATAACAAAGAAGTGCAAGTGTGAAATGTGAAGAGATTGCACACAAGAGCAATGAACATATATGCAATCATGATAAGTGTGTATGTGCAACTAAGTCTCTTCAATGAAAACGAAGCATAAGAGATATACCTTTGGAATGCTTATCAACTTGAGGTCTTGAGAGGGCTTTGGAACTTGATCATGAACACCTTACATTTCAAACCCCAATTTATGGTTTGTCACCGAAATAAGCCAATCAAACTTTAAGGAACTTACAATCTCCTCCTTTGGCTATTTCGTGACAAAACCACCACTCACATTGATCCTTACAACAAAGTAGAAACTAAAGGTCAACAATGATTTTCTACATTACAAAGAGATATTAAAAAGCTAAAACTTCAAGTCTTCAATCTCTTGTAGAACAACCAATCCTTCAAAAAAAAGTTTCTACACTTTCCAAGACAAGTGCAATGTGAGATGATCAAGTGAAAACAAAACCAGCATTTGCATTTTAAAAAATCAAGCAACATCATGCAATGTATATGTAATGCAATGCTCCCCCTCAATGGGTTACTCCCCCTCAATTAGTAAACTCCCCAATATGTGAATTTGCTACTACAACTCCCTCTACATACTACTCCCCCTTTTTGTCATGAGATAGGCAAAGGAGTATCCCCCAACCGGGTCAATTTAGCAAAGAGAGATAGTAGCATATGAGACATTGCATAATCATATCAGCCATTTTATGCAACTCAATTAATTAGAGAGAAACAAAGATATTTATTTTATGAAAAAAATGTGTGATTAAGATGCTTTGCATGCAAGACATGTTACATTTAAATCCAAAGATCAATGGTATTTTGCAAAGCAAATGACAAAGGTTTCCTAAAGAATTCAAACTAATTTCACCATTTGTCATGAGTAAAGCAAGGATATAGAGTTATCAATCATTCAATTTTAATGAGCAACTATATCTAACTTTATAATCAAAACAAGGCATGAGCGACTTTTTGCACCCTATTCGATTTTTCTGGGTATGAAACTCGTATGATAGTAGCCTTCAACAAATAAAGAAAGAGAGACTTTGGATTTTAAAATCCTTAGAACGGATATAAGATCCTTTATTCATTTGAGTCTCATAAGCTTTTCACACAATTTTGCATTTTGAAATTTGCAATCAATAATCACGCTTTTCATTTTTATGCAAGTCATTTGAATTCATACTTTTCATTTTAAGCATGTCATTTAAAGAATCATCATGTCATGGAGATAATCATAGGTCATTCAAAGAGTACTTCCTAAGCAAAATTCCTAGTCCAAAAATGCATGTTTGAACATAAATATGACATGGATTGCAATCAAAGCAAGGTTCACACTTATTGAAGAAAATATCATATAAGCAAATGTGCAACCAAGATACTCAAGCAATTAATAAAGTAGCATAAGATTTTTCAAATTTTTGCATGTGACAAGTATGCATATTTGCTCTCTTTGCTTGAGTTCCCCTTATGGGGTCAATTTCCAAACAACATCAATCTACGAGACATATCCCAATAGATCTACTAAGTGCATGAAACCTAGTTGCATATAAGGGTTTAGTAAATAAGTCCGCTAGTTGATCATTAGTACCTACATGTTCAAGTACTATGCATTTATTCTCAACTAGTTCTCTTATGAAATGATGTCAGATGTCAGTATGCTTAGTCCTATAATGTTACACCGTATTCTTAGAAATGTTAATGGCACTCATATTATCACAAAAGAGGGTTAGAGTACCTTGATTGAATCCGTAGTCGACTAGCATTTGCTTCATCCAAAGGAGTTGCATGTATCCACTCCTCGCGACAATGTACTCGGCTTCGGTCGTGGACAAGGAAATGGAGTTTTGCTTCTTGCAAAACCAAGACACCGAGTTGTTTCCTAGGAAAAAGCAACCGCCCGATGTGCTTTTCCTATCATCACAATTCCCTGCCCAATATGTATCACTAAAGCCAACTAATCTAGCCTTAGTGTCAAAAGAGTACCAAATCCCATAGTTGGATGTCCCATTCACAATGCGAATGATTCTCTTAATGAAAGAGATATGGGACTCCTTAGGATTCGCTTGGTACCTAGCACACAACCCACACCCACACTAAAAGATATATCGGCCCTACTTGCGGTCAAATAAAGTAAGCTACCAATCATGCCCCGATATAGAGTTTGTTCCACACTTTTTCCACTAGCATCCTTGCTTAGCTTCAAAGTGGTACTCATGGGTGTATCACAATGTTTGACATTTTGAAGACCAAACTTCTTCACTAGGTTCTTAGCATATTTAGCTTGGGTTATAAAAATCCCATCATTTAATTGCTTACTTTACAAGCCTAGGAAATAACTTAGTTCACCAACAAGACTCATCTCAAATTCAAGAGACATGACATCAACAAATTATTGGACTTTGGTGTTGTTGGTGAAGCCAAACACTATATCATCAACATATATTTGAGCTATGAAAAGCTCATCATTGTTTTTCTTGATGAATAGAGTCTTGTCAACACTAACTCTTGTGTAGTCAATGTCAACAAGAAATTGAGTGAGGCACTCATACCAAGCCCTTGGTGCTTGTTTTAACCAATATAAAGCCTTTTTGAAGCGATAGACATGGTTGGGGTGGTATGCATCCACAAACCCATTGGGTTGCTTAACAAACACTCCCTCTTGCAATAAGCCATTGAGGAAGTCACTCTTTACATCCATTTGGTGCAATTTGAACTTGTGCACACAAGATATGGACAAGAGAAGCCTAACGGACCCTAAATGGGAAACATGAGCAAATGTCTCCTCAAAGTTAATACCCTCAATTTGAGAGTACCCTTGTGCAACAAGTCTAGCCTTGTTACGCACTATGTTGCCATCCTCAGTGGATTTGTTCCTATATATCCATTTGGTGCCTATAACATTTGTGCTTTTAAGCCTAAGAACTAGAGTCAAAACCTCATTCCTTTCAAATTGGTTTAGCTCTTCTTGCATGGCAAGAACCCAAAATTCATCATTCAAGGCTTCATCAACCTTTTTGGGTTCAATTTGAGAGGTGTAGCATGTATAACTAATGAGATTAGCTATTTGATGCCTAGTCTAAACACCCTTATTCACGTCTCCAATGATGTCATCTTTAACATGGAGTTTCCTAACCCATGGAGCGGGTTCATTTGAGTTCAAGATAGGAACTCTATCAAGAGATTGTGTGACCATTTCATCAAGGTTAGACGTCCCATCAATAGGAGTCTCCACAACTTTCTCCAAAGGAGAATCATCAACTATAGCAACCTCTTCCTCATGGTCAATAGACTTTAGCCTACAATCATCAATGACAACATTGGATGATTCCATAACGCTTCGAGTCTTCAAGTTGAAAACTGAAAGTATACAAACGGAGTTAAAAAGCTTAAAATATACTGACCGGGCGTCGTTGTACCCGGTAGAAAAGATATTTATATTCTTATCACCTCGCAAATGCACGAGTCAAAGGACTAGTATAGCATGTAAGCAAAGGTCTCGTTCCACGGGGAGATGGATTCGTTAAGTGTATATAGTTTTAGTGTTTATTAAAGCATGTAAAAGGAAATGCGTGTGTGTGTGTGTTGTAAGCTAACTAACTAACCCGAAATCATGTCATCACTCTCTAATCGGAAAAGTGATTGTGTCTAGGGTTTAGACCCATTAAGCACAAGAACTATAAACCAAAACTAAAGTGGCATAATTATGCACACATAAGCTATTTCCATTCCTTAAAGCTAATAGCCAAGTTTATACCCGGAGTGAAAATCCGAGCACAAACTCAACTCTCAATCTCTCTAATCACTCTAAACACATACATAGTAAATCATACATCAACATAGATAAATAAATGAGATATTTGATTACAACTACTCCTAATCATTTAGTTAATCTACTCCTAATCTCATCCATACATACATATAAACACATAATCATCCATACATATGAATATCATAAAAAGAGCTTAATCACTATACATCTAGGAATGAATCAATACCAAATCAAAGCAAATGAACAAACATACATATATTAGCATAAGTGTTGGTTTACAAATAATCCCAAATGGGTTATACATCAATAGAAATACAAGAGATGAGCAAATGAAGAAATAACCCTTGAAGACAAGCCTCCAATAGCTCTTCCTTGCTATGAAACTCCTTTGGCTTGGTTTTGACACACAAGCCTCTCCTATCTCTGCATCTCTACTCTCCATGGAAGGCTTTCTGATGAGAATCAAGAAGCATCACCAAAGGATCCATTGCATATTCCAGTTGGGCCAATTACAAGGGGCCAAGAGGATCAAAGAAGCATTTAATGATGGGCTGATTCTGAGTTGCTGAAGTTCAAGTTCGGCCCAAATCCGAGCTAAACTTTGTGGGCCTCTACAGAGAGCATCTGAAGTCGGATTGTCTATTATAATATGTTTTCGGAAAGCCCAAGACGAGCCCTACAGATGTTATGAAGACTCCGGCATCCGTAAAAGATCACAACAGGCCCAAAATCGGAAATCTAGTTTGTTGCGCGAAGACTTGATGCTGAGGAGTCCGAATTTCAGTTTTCCTTATTGGTTTCTAATGAATAATTAATTGATTTGTTTCCAAATATTAAGGGCTGATTTGTTTCCAAAATATAGCCTTCCAAATAGGGAGCAAGTCAATTAGTTGCTTGTTTTAGTTTATTTTCTTTCCCGTTTGTAAGGCATTAATTGCCAAATTTTTATTTCCTTTTTGGTTTTAGGGTTTCAGTATTTAAGGGTCCTTTTGATGTATTTTTCGGCAGACTTGATTTGAATGAAATTTGAGAGAATTTTCTCTTTTGTTCTTTGAGAACTAATTGGAACTTATCATATTTCTCTGTGGCGTTCCTCCTTGACTTATCAATCGAGTATTCCATCCTTGATTGTGGCGTCCTCCTTCATACCAAGGTTCACATCTCATTATAGGTGTTGGGTCGCGGTTTTCCATCCGAACCAGAGGTTAGAACGATCTTAGGCATCAATCGTGATACAATCGACGAGGTTCATATCAGTTGGTATCAGAGCTTAGGCTTCTAAAATCAGGTTTGATCTATCCTTTTTTTTTTTTTTTTTTTTGTATTTCTTTTATTTTGTTTGATCAAAAAAAATATATTTAGACTTTGCTGAATTTCGTTTTGATCAAGTTAGAAGAAAAAAAGTTTGATCAGGTCCGGTTCAAAAAAAAAAAAAAGTTTGTTCAGATCCGTTACAAAAAAAAAAAAAATGTCTGACGATGAACAACGTGACAATGTTTTTTACACCCGATGCCATGTTAATGATAAAGTATGTAGCATGATTATTGATGGGGGGAGTTGTGCTAATTTAGCTAGCACTAGTTTGGTGGAAAAACTGAATTTGGCCACTTTAAAACACCCAAAACCTTATAAGCTACAATGGTTAAATGATAGTGAAGAAATCAAGGTGACTAAACAGGTGTTGGTGTCTTTTTCCATTGGGAAGTACAAAGATGAAGTCTTGTGTGATGTGGTTCCAATGCATGTGACCCATATCCTTTTGGGGAGACCATGGCAGTTTGATAGGCGTGTAACTCATGATGGTTATACAGATAGATACTCTTTTGTACTCAATAAAAAATGAATCACTCTTGTACCCTTAACCCCAATACAAGTATATGAAGATCAAGTGAGGTTAAAAGAAAAGAGAGATGTAAAAAATGAGAGTGAGAGTTCAAAAGAAAGAGAGACAAAAGAAAGAGAGATTGAAACAGCAAAAAAAGAAATCTCGGCTGATGAGAAAAAAAAAAAAAAGAGAAAACAAATGAACTTCTATGCAAAAAAGAGTGAGATCAAAAAGGCATTATTTTCAAATCAGCCAACTTCTTGGCCTCGTGTTCTTGTTTCTCTTTTTCAGGACTTTGATGAAGTGTCGCAGGCTATCAACAACGTTACGGTGAAGATTCGAGGACGAATCCTTTTGAAGAGAGGGGGAATGATGAGAATCAATAAGCATCACCAAAGGATCAATTGCATGTTCCGGTTGGGCCAATTACAAGGGGCCAAGAGGATCAAAGAAGCAATTAATGATGGGCTGATTCTGAGTTGCTGAAGTCCAAGTTCGGCCCAAATCCGAGCTGAACTTCGTGGGCCTCTACAAAGAGCATCTGAGGTCGGATCGTCTATTATAATATGTTTTCAGAAAGCCCAAGACGAGCCCTACAGATCGTATGAAGACTCCGTCCTCCATAACAGATCACAACAGGCCCAAATTTGGCCATCTATCTTCTTGCGCAAAAACTTGAATTGAGGAGTCCGAATTTCAGTTTTCCTCATTGGTTTTTTTAAAGAATAATGAGCTGATTTTTTTCTCAAATTAAGGGGCTGATTTGTTTCCAAATTTAGCCTTCCAAATAAGGACTAATTCAACTAATTGAATGTTTTAATTTTAATTTCTTTCCTGATTGTAAGGCATTAATTGCCAAATATTTATTTCCTTTTTTAGGTTTTAGGGTTTCAGTTTATAAGGAACGCAATGATGTATTATTCGGTAGATTAGACTTTGAATAAAATATTATTTGTGAGAACTTTTTCTCTTTGGTTCTTCATTGAACTATGAACTTATCAAGGTTCTACCTTGTGGCGTTCAAACCATGACTTATCACTCACCTTCTTTCTTGTTCTTGAGTGTGGCGTCTACAATCTTCTTGATACCGTTGGTTCTTATCTCCATATAGATAATGGGTCACGGTCCTTTATTTTCTTTTGTTTTTATAAACTTGAATTAGAAAACGATCCTTCGTTACCATATATTGGTTACGGGTCTCACTACTCTTGGCGAGGTTCATATCATTTGGTATCAGAGCTTCGGCTTCTAACATCAGGTTTAATCTATCTTAGTTGTTCTTCTTCTTTGATTTCGTTGATCACACAAAAAAAAAAAAAAAAAAAATTAGACTTTCCTGAAATTCGTTTTGATCAAGTCAGAAAAAAAAATAGTTTGATCAGGTCCGTTTCAAAAAAAAAAAAGTTTGTTCAGATCCGTACAAAAAAAAAAAAAAATGTCTGACGATGTACAACGTGACAATGTTTTTTACACCCGATGCCATGTTAATGATAAAGTATGTAGCATGATTATTGATGGGGGGAGTTGTACTAATATGGCTAGCACTAGTTTGGTAGAAAAACTGAATTTGGCCACTTTGAAGCACCCAAAACCTTATAATCTATTATGGTTGAATGATAGTGGGGAGATAAAGGTGACTAAACAGGTGTTGGTATCTTTTTCCTTTGGGAATTACAAAGATGAAGTCTTGTGTAATGTGGTACCGATGCATGCGACCCATATCCTTTTGGGGCGACCATGGCAATTTGATAGGCGTGTAACTCATGATGGTTATACAAATAGATACTCATTTGTACTCAATAAAAAACGAATCACTCTTGTACCCTTAACCCCAATACAAGTATATGAAGATCAAGTGAGGTTAAAAGAAAAAAGAGATGTAAAAAAGGAGAGTGAGAGTTCAAAAGAAAGAGAGACAAAAGAAAGAGAGATCGAGACAGCAAAAAAAGAAAAAAAGAGTGAAAAAGAAACAGAAAATTATGCTATTGAGGAAAAAAAGAGCGAAAAAGAAATAAGAATTTGTGTGAGTGAGAAAAAAAAGAGGGAAATAGAAACAGAATTTTTTGCTCATGAGGAAAAAAAGAGTGAAAAGGAAACAAAAATTTTCGCTAGTGAAGAAAAAAAAAGAGAGATAAAAAAGGCATTGTTTTCAAATCAGCCAACTTCTTGGCCTAGTGTTCTTGTTTCTCTTTTGCAGTGTTTTGATGAAGTGTCGCAGGCTATCAACAACATTACGGTGAAGATTCGAGGACGAATCCTTTTGAAGAGTGGGGGAATGATGAGAATCAAGAAGCATCATCAAAGGATCCATTGCATATTCCGGTTGGGCCAATTACAAGGGGCCAAGAGGATCAAAGAAGCATTTAATGATGGGCTGATTCTGAGTTGCTGAAGTTCAAGTTCAGCCCAAATCCGAGCTAAACTTCGTGGGCCTCTACAGAGAGCATCTGAAGTCGGATTGTCTATTATAATATGTTTTCGGAAAGCCCAAGACGAGCCCTACAGATGTTATGAAGGCTCCGGCATCCGTAAAAGATCACAAGAGGCCCAAAATCGGCAATCTAGTTTGTTGCGCGAAGACTTGATGCTGAGGAGTCCGAATTTCAGTTTTCCTTATTGGTTTCTAATGAATAATGAATTGATTTGTTTCCAAATATTAAGGGCTGATTTGTTTCCAAAATATAGCCTTCCAAATAGGGAGCAAGTCAATTAGTTACTTGTTTTAGTTTATTTTCTTTCCCGTTTGTAAGGCATTAATTGCCAAATTTTTATTTCCTTTTTGGTTTTAGGGTTTCAGTATTTAAGGGTCCTTTTGATGTATTTTTCGGCAGACTTGATTTGAATGAAATTTGAGAGAATTTTCTCTTTTGTTCTTTGAGAACTAATTGGAACTTATCAGATTTCTCTGTGGCGTTCCTCCTTGACTTATCAATCGAGTATTCCATCCTTGATTGTGGCGTCCTCCTTCATACCAAGGTTCACATCTCATTATAGGTGTTGGGTCGCGGTTTTCCATCCGAACCAGAGGTTAGAACGATCTTAGGCATCAATCGTGATACAATCGACGAGGTTCGTATCACTTTCCATGGAGGAAGATCCCCCATGGAAGGCTTGGAGTTGCTCTCCCTCTTTTGGTGTGTTAGAGCCAAGCTCTTGGTTGTGTTTTTGGTTGGTCACCACCTTTAAAGAAAGGCAAAGTGATGTATATATAGTGGGAAGTGTATAGGGCAAGAATAGGGATCAAAATATCCCAAAATATCTAAAAATTCTATTAAGTAGGCCAGTTTCACGGGTTCAGACACCCTGCCTCGTGGGTTTGTTCCCGCTGCACAAACTCACGGTGGAAAAAATGAAGTCGACCGCGGGTTCTAACCTTCTGAAATGCTGGATTCTTCCCGTTGCATGAAACCACCATCTTCCAGCGAGTTTGGACGTTCTGGAATGCGGGAAAGAAGCCGTTGAACCAAGCTTGCTAGCTTGAATGGCCATGGAGTTTGGAGGATTTGGTGGAGAGTGGAACCATTGCATGGGAGGCTGAAAGTGGGTCCATCGTGACCGGAAGGAGACCGGCTATCGATATGGGCTAAGAACGGTAAAAAAAACCATTGGAAATAGGTCGAAAAAGGCCGGGTTATCATCGGGTCTGAACCGGGTTGAACACGGGTCGGGTCGGGTCGGGTCGGGTCATCGCAGGTCAAGGTGACCCAGCACAAGCTTGAAGACGACCTGATGTCAGCGTGACGTCAGGCTAACGTGGACCCTCCCAAAACGACGCCGTTTAGTGCGTGACGTGGCAGGCTGATCTGTGCTTTGCACGGTCAATTACAATATGCACCCCTACTCTTCTCCTTATTCACAGAATATTCAATACTTTCCCAAATATTTCACTTTGACCCCTGATTCTCCACAATGACATATTTGCCCCTGAATTTCCCTGTTTTCTTCCATTTAGGTTAAAACACCCACTCTGAGGGATAGTTACCTACACATAGCTAAAACACATATTATATACACAAAAATGCTCAGAAACGAACACAAAAGATAGGAATAGGGAGCGCTAAATGTGAACATTTGGAGCACGATCACATACCTAGGGGGTGAATAGGTTTTTATGCCTTTTTCAATCCCTTGAACAAACTTTCGTTTGTCCCTCAAGGTAGCCTTACATACAACACATAAACCACAAATTCATACATAGACAATATAAGCATATGATCATATAAGCATAGTCTATGAATATCAATTAGTTGTATGAGGTATAAGAACACATAAACGCAACATCAAAAAATACTTGTATTTCAATATTTGTTCAATGTATTACAAGTATAATCAAATAATACTATACACAAGAAATACAATATACAAAAGAATTATATTTACAAGTAAGATCAAATGACTAAGATCACAAATCACACTTTACAAAATCTTGTTACAAAATACATCACAAGTGAATATTATGCAACAAGATGACAACATACACATATACAAATATAAGAATAAGAGATAGAGATAGGAAGAATTAATACAAGAGATTTTTTAACGTGGTAAAACCTCCAACGAGGAAACATCCACGGGTTGAACTACAACCATTGGGTACTTATATATATTGGAAAGTAAATTAGAAATTCCACAAAGTGACCAATCTTTAGCTCACCCAACCTAGTGGAGTTTATGTTTACACAACCCTATTGGAGAGTACGAAATCCCTCAATGATGCGGAGCCACCATATATTGGACAACATACAAAACCAACATCGATGGAAGATTAGAAATTCCTCAAGAGTGCATACACATCCCATGTACCCTGCTCTTTTAGAGTCTATGTCTATCCATACGCCTAGGTCAACCAACATATAAGCCAACTCCCTATCCAAGGCACACATGCCTTTAGGGAGCCTCCTATGCATGATTGTCCGAGTCTTCCCGACTCTAGCCATGACTTCTTGCTAGCCTATCCGAGTCATCCTGACTCTAGACAAGTCTTCTTGCTTGGCTGTCTGAGTCATCCTGACTCTAACCAAGACTTCATGCCTTTTACAAGGACTTCCTAGTGTGATCATGTGAATGCAAATGATGCAAACAATCAATACAACATAGAACATGTGATCAATACATTCCATGGTACAACTAGACCTAAACATGTGAAAGCACAAGTAAAGTAATCTAGATGCTAAAAACATGAATTAAACCTACAGCAAGTGAAAAGCATCTAACACATAAGCACATAGTTCTATTCATCACATATAACACTTGAATAATACATATTCATGAAGTACAAGTTCAAGATGCTATAAACATACAATAAAATGCTAGAATCATGAAATCAAATCAATCAATATTCTAGCCAAAGATTTAGAGCAAGGATTAAAAGATAAATCAATTAAAACCTAGATAGCTCTAAAAACACATACAAATACAATAATCCTAGATTTCATCAATTAAAGGATCAAAACACATCTCAAGGTCATTTATCACAAAATTGATTCAATCAAGTCACAAACAACCTAAGATATCAACCTAATCATAATACAACACACAAACATGTGAAAAACCTAGAATCAAAGAAACTAGTTCACATATGTCTCTAAATAGACTTTTGATTAGGATTGATTGTGAAGCTATCTTTTTCAATAGCATTCACCAAATATACGCATACATATAGAAGAAGAAACCCCAAGAAAATTGAAGGTAATAAAAGAAGAAATCCCAAAGATATGAACACTACCTTGGATTCTCGAGCTGGTTCGGTTTTCTGTGTGCAACCACCAGAAAGGTCGATCAAACAGCTGCCAAATCACTTGTAAAAGGTAGAGGACTTGATTACAAACAATCTCCAACTTGAATCACTCAATTCCGACTTCGTATGAGAAAGTTATGGTGTTTGGAAGGTGAGAAAATTGGAGAGAAATATTCTGACGGGATTTTTCAACTTTTCTTCTTAAAATGAAAATGGAGGGAGAAGGAGTATTTGAATGGAGGAGAGAGAAGAGAGACTTTGGCCAATCAAAAGGGGCCATATCAGCCCTGGCCTGTGTGGGGCACGTGGGCCACACAGGACCAGAGAGCTGGTCTGTCCGTGGGCCCCACGGCCTCAACACGGGGTGGCCTAGCTTGGCCACTTGGCCTTACTAGCTTCTCCTGCGCACCTCTCGCGTTCTTCAGCCGTATTCGGGCCTCCGAACTCTGATTTTGAATCTGTCTTTAGATTACGAATTGTGACTCCCTCATGCACAACAAAGACTATGAAACTTTGACAAATGGTTGAGAATTCATCTCGAAAAACAACGACGAACACAACTCAACGAATGAGAACGAAAAGTAGCGTAGCTACATCGTTTGGACTCGAAACTAAGTGAATGAGTAACCAAAATGACCGGAACTCAATAAGGAATCATAATAGAACATGTTCAAGTCCAAATACAAAAATATGGAAACATACAAACACAAAGTCACACACATATGCTATTTCCTAGACATAGTCCTAGAACATGCAAATAGCAAAGATTGTCAAGTTAGAATAAATGCATGAGCATACATTATCAAGTGTGTGAAAGTGATATATAAATGATATTCAACCATGAAGGAACACACAAGAATGCTATGTGTGTGTGTGCCTAGCCTTGTAAGAGAAATAAGGTCTTATATACCTTTGTAGACCAATGAAGCACATTTCTCCTTGAAGCCGGCATCTTGCATGAATTGTGGCCATATCTTTCTTTGATGACTTGAATCTTCAATTCTTAGGCCACTAAACATTACAAGAGAAACATGTTTTGATATGGAATGCATGCCAAGACAAACCAAAAACTTAACAAAAACTCTATAGGCTCTGCTATTCAAGGCATAGCCAATAAAGATACCCTCATCACTCTTAACATCAAACTTGTCAAGTTGATCACGATCAATAAGAATGTAGCATTTGCTTCCAAAGGAGTGGAAGTAGCTAACATTTGGCTTATTACCTCTCCACAACTCATAGAAGGTTTGCCTAGTGACGGGCCTTAGGAAGACTCTATTTCTTATATAGCAAGCCGTATTGACGACTTCGGCCCATAGGTTCCTAGGGACATTGTTCCTAAGCAACATCACACAGGCCATCTCTTGAAGGACCCTATTCTTCCTCTCAACAACTCCATTTGGTTGACGTGTCCAAGGAGTCGAAAACTTGATCGCGCTACAAATGTTCACATTTAGCGCCCCCCTTACTTGATTTTTGTAATCATTTTCCATGCATTTTAGGGGTTTAAGGTTGTAAATATGTGTTTTCAGGTAAGTATGGCGTTTCGAAGGCATTTGGGTCCGAAATGAGAAAAAGAAGGCAAAGAAGGCAGAAAACCAAGGTATGCCCTGTTCCCGCGGGTTCAGACATCAAAGCTCATGGGAAAGTTCCAGCGGAAGGAACCAACAAGAAAGAACACAGAGCCCTGCGAGTTCATCTCTCCTGCCCCGCGTGAAAGAGCCAGATGAAGGAAGCCGCGAGCTGTGTCAAAACCACATCTAGCGACTTTAATTCATCTGTTCCGTAAGCATAAAGCTGCCAAACAAAGCTGCGGAAGCACATCAGAGGTTTCAGACCAGTCCTCTGGAGAGACAATTCCCGCGGATGGAATCCGCTAGAACAGAGGAAGATCAGCCGCTGGTTCATTCTGCGAGAAAGAATTCATGGAACATACCCGCGGGAGACTATCACGAGCTGCAAGTGGATTGAATCCAATCACGTTATACTCACTTTCCATCCATTTTACACTTTTAGCCTTGGTTATGCACAAAAGGACCCTTGCTTATCTTTGAAAGGCCTCCCCTTTATTGTATTTTTCCATCCAATTTTACTTCTCTAAATAGGTAGAGGCACAAAAACGATATATGGATAGTTAAGGAAGTAGTGAAAAGATAGATATTGTTTTTTAGATATTTTTCTCTCAGAAAAGCCAAGTTAGTTTTTCTTGGCAATTCTCTAGGCAACCAAACACCATTTTGGTACCTTAGTATAGATTACTTCAAGTTGCCATAGAAGAAGTTGTTGCTTTGATTGCAAAAGGGAATCATTTCCATTTCCCAAGAGTTATCATCTGGTGATGTTTCCTTCAATTGTATCTCTTAGTTGCTTTAATTCTATGAGTAAAAAAAGAGTTTGCAATGCCCGAATGAGAGAGATGCTCCTCCTTCTCTCTAGAATTCCTTGCTGCCTCCTTCTATTCCCAGCCCATTTTCATGGTGGATTCTTATCCCTCCATGGCTTCCTCACATAAACACTCATTTTCTAGTGTTCTTCCTCCCATTTCTTCCATGGAAGGCAGTCCTCTTTCCTCTTCTCAAGGTGCTTTTTCCATTTTAAAGTCTAGTGTTCCTATTAAGAGTAACATTATGTCCAGCAAAGGAGGGCATCCTTCTCTTTCAAATGTATCTTCTTTTTCTGGTTTTCCTTCTCTCTTGGAAGCTAGTGAGGTTTCAAACAAAGCTCTTAGCAATGGAGCTGGATTGGGTCGTCAAAATGAGGAAATTGCAGCTGGTCACGAAGCTATTAGCAAAAGAGCTGGTTCGTCTCTTGAGAATGAAGGTTTACCAGGTATGGATATTCTTCAAAGCCCAAAGTTGGTGGGAACTTCTGTGAACATAGTGAAGAAGACCAAGGCTCTTGGAGGCAAAAATGGAGCTCTTGATGGTTCAAAAATGGTGGCTTCCTCCAAGAACGTGATAGAATCTTCATCTACCACTGTCATCTTTGGCAACAATGGAGTTCTTGAAGGTTCAAAAATGGTATCTCCCTCCAAGAATGTGATAGGGAAGAAGAAGGGGGCCAAGGATCAAGGTGATAGCTCTGAAAAGCATACTGAAACTTTCAGACCTGCTATGCTGCAGCAACAGGTGCCTTTTTCCTCTTTAGGTAATGCTCAAAAGCTAGCCCCAAAAGAAAAAGCATGTTCCTCCACAAATGTTGAAGGCCAGCATGTCCAGCGTGGTGGTGTTGCCTTATTCGGGTATTCTAAGGTACAGCAATGTAAAGACATCCCTTCCACTTCTCTTTTGGTGATTAATGATCCAAACAAGGCTGAAGGTCAACCTAAATGCCCCTCTCCTATAATTCCTGAAATAGCTCCTACTACCTATTGTAATGTGCTTAAAGGTGACAGCTATGGTTCTAATATTGAAGGTCACATTCGTAGGCCTATGAACCTAAAATTTTACCAACCATTTCAGAGTGGAAATAGAACTTGTGTCTCCCCTCCCTTGGAAGTTGCTGATGATGGTTCTAAGGCATGGAAGAATTGCTTGGTGGGTCACTTTATTGAGAAAAAGCTCCCTTTCTCTCTAGTCAACAATATTGCCATGCGTATATGGGGCAACCGTGGTCTGCTGGAAGTGTTAGCTAATGAGAAAGGGTTCTATTTTTTCAAATTCTCAGATGATGATGCTTGCTCTAATGTTTTGGAAGGAGGCCCTTGGTTATTTACCGGAAGGATGTTGATTCTCAAGAAATGGCATCCTAGGCTCATTTTAACAAAAGAAACATATTCTAAAATCCCGGTATGGGTTAAGCTCTTCAATATTCCTCATGAATATTGGAATGAAGAGGGCTTGAGCCACATTGCTAGTGCGGTTGGCAAACCACTTTATGCTGATAGTCTAACGGAATCCATGAAGAGAATCTCGTTTGCTAGAGTTTGTATTGAAATAG
Organism: Acer yangbiense; assembly: GCA_008009225.1. Taxonomy (NCBI): domain Eukaryota; kingdom Viridiplantae; phylum Streptophyta; class Magnoliopsida; order Sapindales; family Sapindaceae; genus Acer; species Acer yangbiense. The sequence goes on from CM017767.1 coordinate 6,574,661, forward strand.
ATGCTACCTGTGACTTGGTTGATTCTTTTGACCTTTTTATGGGAGACAATGCGGATCCAAATCATGGTGAAAGTGTAGAAATTTTGGTTGAATACCAATGGAAGCCTAAAATCTGCACTGAATGCAAGTCCTTTGGCCATTCTGTAGTGACTTGCCCTAGGCTCAAGCCTATGAAATCATCTTCTGATATTGAATTTCCTTCCAAACCAAAGCAAGAATGGAAGAAGGTTAATAGAGGAGATGCAGCCTCTGTTTCTACACCTCTAAAGGCCTTCGAGCCTTTGCCTCTTTCTAAAGCCACTACGAAAGGTGATGAAGCTATTTCTGGGTGTAATCCCAAAATTGAGCCTCCAATCCATGTTGCCACTGTCACTACTCCGATTATTAGCATTGATCCTTCTAAGGAAAATGTTATTGATACCTCTAACAATTTCTCAGCTCTTGTTGATGATGATGGTAATTTGTGTGGTGAAGATGACTCTCCTACCACAGCCTCTCCGGATCACTCCATTCATGTTGCCAATGTGCCTACTCCAATTATTAGCATTGATCCTTCTAAGGAAAAAATTATTGATACCTCTAACAATTTCTCAGCTCTTGTTGATGATGATGGTAATTTGTGTGGTGAAGATGACTCTCCTACCACAGCCTCTCCAGATCACTCTCTTTGGCTTACAAAGATCAAGAATATTGATGGGGTCCCTATTATTGGGCTCTCCAGCCCCTCTGAAACTTCTAGTAAGAAGAAGAAGAAGAAGAAGAAACAGTTGTCAAAGGCTTCTAAGAAAGGAATGGATAGTAGCTCTCAAGCTAAGGTGGAGTCTTCTCTATCTATCTCTCAATGATTAATTTTGCTTGTTGGAATATTAGGGGTCTGAATGCCTCCCCTAAACAATTAGAAGTTAAAAGGATGTTGTTTGAACACAAGCTAAGTCTAGTTTGTTTAGTGGAAACAAGAGTGAGATGGATCAATAAACCTCTTGTTGTCAATTCTGTTTTTAAAGAGTGGGATATGTTAGACAATTACAATAGTCATGGTCTTGGTAGAATTTGGGTTGGATGGGATCCTAGGATTATCAATATCAGCAAAATTAGTGAAACGGATCAGATCATTCATTGTCAAGCTTGTATTTTGGAAAGTAATGATCGGTTTAAAATTTCCTTTGTTTATGGTTCTAATGATGATAGAGCTAGAAGAGCTCTTTGGGATAGTATGAGTACCCAGCATGGTTGTGTTCCTTGGATTGTTGTTGGGGACTTCAATGTCTCTAGGAAGGTGCAAGAATCGGTTGGGGGTTCTTCTAGAATTTCAGTAGCTATGGAGGAGTTTGATAATTGTCTACAGGATGCGGAGCTAGATGACCTTCGTTTCTCGGGTTTTCTCCATACTTGGTGTAATAAAAGAAGCAATGGCTGCATTTCTAAGAAGTTGGATAGAGTTCTAGTTAATAAGGAATGGATGGCCAAGTTTGAGCACTCTGAAGCCTTTTTTCTTCCTCCTAGCATCTCGGATCACAGCCCCTCTTTGGTTAAGCTCGGGTGGCAAGGTAACAAGAAAAATTGCCCTTTTAAATTTTTCAATTTTCTTACGGAAAGGGAAGACTTTCTTCCTTTGGTTGAGAGTTGTTGGCAAGAGAATTTTCATGGAAATATGCAATTTCAGCTTTGCTCTAAGCTCCGAAAATTAAAGAAGGCTTTAAAATCCCTTAACAAGAATACGGTGGGGGATGTGGCTGTCAATTCGATTGAGGCCAAGGCTGCTCTTGTTGATTGTCAACGTCTTCTTGATCGGCAGCCTCTTGATGCAAGCCTTAGAATGCAAGAGAAGGAGCTAATGAGTTCTTATACAACGGCTCTTCAGGCGGAGGAGGATTTTTTGAGACAAAAATCTAGAGTTCAATGGCTCAAGGCTGGTGACCGTAACTCCTCCTATTTTTTCAAAGCCATCAATGGGAGACGCAATAGAAGTAAGATCCTCTCTATTACTGGTGAAGATGGTTCCTTGATTGAAGGTCATACCCAGGTCAAATCCGAAGCTATTCGTCACTTCCAAAATATCCTTGGAAGCTCTATGGCTTCTAGACATGGTTCTTGTTCTTTGAGAAATGTTATTGATAAACACATCTCCAATGATCAAACTGATTTCATGAGTAGAGAAGTTACAAATGATGAGATTCGTGAGGTTTGCTTCTCTCTTCACCCTAATAAGGCACCCGGTCCCGATGGCTATAATGCTCATTTCTTTAAGAAGACATGGCACATAGTTGGTGATGATGTTATCAACGCAATTCAAGAGTTCTTTCGCTCAGGTCTTCTTCTTAAAGAGCTCAATGCTACGATCCTTGCTTTGGTCCCTAAGGTCCCTAATCCCTCTAAAATGACGGACTTTAGACCAATCTCTTGCTGCAACACTCTCTACAAGATCATTGCTAAGATCATAGCCAACAGAATAAAACCTTGTCTTCCGGACATTATTAGCCCCTCCCAATCAGCTTTTGTGGCAGGTAGGAGAATTGGGGACAACATCCTTCTTGTTCAAGAGATTATGAGGAATTATCACAAGGATGCTAGTACTCCAAAGGTGGCTCTTAAGGTGGATTTGATGAAAGCCTTTGATATGGTGGATTGGGGCTTCCTTCTTGACACTCTAGCTGCGTTTCACTTTCCTTTGAAAGTCATTCATTGGATTAAAGCTTGCCTTACTTCTCCCAAGTTCTCTATCTCTATTAATGGTGAGCTTGCTGGTTTCTTCTCCGGAAAGAGGGGCCTTCGGCAAGGGGACCCTATGTCTCCGTATCTTTTTGTTATTGCTATGGAGGTACTCTCTAAGCTTCTGGCCAAACATATTACGGACACTCCTAACTTCAAATATCATTGGAGGTGTGACAAAATAAAGCTTTCCCACCTCTCCTTTGCAGATGACCTGATTATGCTTTGCCATGGTTCCTATCATTCAGCTCTTGCTCTCAAATCAGCCCTTGATGAGTTCTTTTTGCTTTCGGGTCTTCGTGCTAATCATTCCAAGAGCAACATTTTCATTTCAGGAGTGCCCTATGCTATTAGTCAGCAGCTCATCAACCTTTTTGGTTTCCCGGTTGGCTCTCTTCCTATTCGTTATTTGGGAATTCCTATCATCTCTTCAAAGTTGAATTTTCATGATTGCTCTCCCCTTGTGGAAAAGGTTTCGAGTAGGCTTTCTTCTTGGCTGAATCGGTGCCTTTCTTTTGCTGGTCGTCTTCAACTTATTATTTCAGTCTTAACAAGTATTCAAATCTTTTGGGCTAGTCACCTTTGTCTTCCAAAGAAAATTTTGAAAAGCATTGAGCAGAAATTCCGAAGTTTTTTATGGAATGGGGTTGAGGTTAACAGCAAAGGCTCTAAAATTGCTTGGTCCGATATTTGTATTCCAAGGAAAGAAGGTGGCCTTGGAATCAAGGACCTCTCTTTGTGGAATAAGGCGCTTATGATTAGACACATATGGATTCTGGTTTATGGCACTAATAATCTTTGGACATCTTGGATCAAAGCTTATCACCTCAAAGGTACTAATTTGTGGGAGGTGAAAGCTCCGCATACCTGTTCATGGAATTGGAGAAAGCTTCTTCATCTTAGGCCTTTCGTTCGTCCTTTAATTCAGCACATCATTGGTAGTGGCTTGAAAACTTCCCTATGGTTTGATAATTGGCACCCGGATGGCCCTATTCGTTCGAAATGGAGCTCCCGTGTAATTTATGACTCTGGCCTCTCTATCAATGCTAAGGTTAATGCCATTGTTGTAGGTGATAATTGGAAATGGCCTGTTGCTATGTCCATTCTTGCTGAAATAAGGAGCCGTATGCCTTCTTACAACCCAAACTCTAATTTGGATGATAGTATTCGGTGGCTTCCTTCTTCAAATGGCATTTATTCAGCTGCTTCTACTATGCAGTCTCTTAGAACCCCTCATCCTCTTGTTTCTTGGTATGAAATTGTGCGGTTTCCTCAAAATATTCCGAGAATGGGTTTTGTCCTTTGGTTGGCTATTAAAGGTAGGCTTTCTACCTTGGATCGTGTTCAGCGCTATGATCCTCAAGTTGTTACTACATGTGTCCTTTGCAACTCTCAAGCCGAGACTCATGCTCACCTTTTCTTTGAGTGTTCGTATAGCAAAGCCATATGGACACAACTTTTGAATAAATGTGGTTGTCCTTGGATTGGTCTCAGCTGGTATGATTTTATAGATTGGGTGTCCATTCATTGGAAGGGGAACTCTCCCTCCACGATGACTAAAAAGCTATGTCTAGCGGTGGCTGTCTATTTTATTTGGAGAGAAAGAAATTGTCGCATTTTTAAAAGCTCTCGAAAGCTTAATGCTGAGGTTGCCCGGTCCATTATTGACATTATCCGTTGCCGGCTCTCCTCTATCAACTTGAAGGATTGGCCTCTTCTAGCATTGAATTGGAACATCAACTCTAGATAATCCAATGTGTTGTAGGCCTGCTTGTTTGCTTTTGGCTTTTGTGTTTGGTTGTGCTTTGGTGTAGCCTTTGTTTAGCTCTTGTCTGAGCTTTGTTGTGCTTGTTTTTTGGGCCTTTCGGCTCTTGTCTCTTTCTTCCTGGGGTATGCCCCTTGAATTTGTACATTCTTCCTTTTTTCTATGATACTATTTATTTACCCAAAAAAAAAAAACAAAAAAAAAAAAAAAAAATTCTATGAGTAGCTAAATCCTCCTTGTTAAGAGATTATATGTAATTCTTGTAATTAACTTTACTATATAATCAATCATGTTTATTTCACTTCTCAAGTTATGTATGTGCTTATTATTCCATTATGATTGGTTGTTGCTGTAAGGTTCTCATTTGTTGATTGGCTCATTTCGTGGACAAACCACATGTTGGGGTTCTTTGTAAGGGTAGCTTAGGTGTTGTTGTTATTGCTCAAGCCCTTTGAAGACCTCGTCTTGATAAGCACCGAAGGTAAATTTCTATGTGCTTACTTTTCTTTAAAGAGATTAGTTGCACACACACACTTAACATACATTGCATATGTGTGCATTCTCTTCACTTGTCACATTTCACACTTGCACTTATTTGTTATATTTTGTTGTGTGTAATTGTGTCTTGTTGTCTTGTAATTCGTTTCCCGATAGTTTTCGGAAACATCCGTGCATGCACTAGAATGTGCTTGGTTTAGCGCGAGGACCGCCTACGGAGAATGCCCTTGGCTTCTCCTTGGTTTTCACCTTTGTTGGTGATCGACGGTTATGATTGGCGGCCTGGCCACCAAATGAAACAGTCGTTTGCTTCCAGTAGTGTATGGAGCAATTCTGCGGTTACGATCAGCATTCACGACCGTCGTTCGAAACTGCCGTTCAAGACCTGATTGATTTTATCTCTTGGTCTAATTCAGCGGTTGAATCGGCGGTCACGAAACCGTCGAATGAAACTGCCGAAAGAAACCGCCGAATGAAACCGCCGTTCATACCTGATTGATCGGTGCGTTTCAGGGGCAAACTTATCTTTTCACATGATCTGTTTTTCATGCCTATAAATACATCACTTTCTCTTGTTCTGAATGTAACTCTTTAATCATCAAGAACCCTACTTTCAAAAGAGAGATTTTTAAGAGAGAAAGCAATCAAGTTTGCTCATTAAACACTCAAACCAAATTCCATTTGCATCAAAGTTCATCTAGCATTCTCTAGCATATTTAGGATACTTGCTTACATGGGTCTTTCATCATCACACTTGCTTTGGTAAGTTTTTCACTATTATCATACATAATTAGTGTTTAATTTATTATGGCATCTATTTTATTACTTGATTGTTCTTAGATTAAATTCTAATATTCAAGATAGAGATTGTTGTGCTGATTTGATTGAGTGTTGTTTTTATGATAGATATCTAGGTTTCTATAATCTATGATTATCTAAGCTAATTAACATGTCATTTAGCTTTAATATCTAGGATTGTTTTTTATTGCAAGGAAGTATGGGTGGCATCGAATCTGGCTTAAGAGCGATTCTTCTTATGTGGTTCATCTTCTTTCTTCTCGTTCTGACATGGTTCCTTGGAGGGTTCGTCAGGCGTGGCAGCGCTGCATCTTCCAGATCTCACATATGGATTTTCAGGTTTCCCATATTTTTAGGGAGGGGAATCAGGTTGCAGATAAGCTTTCTAAGCATGCTTTGGAGCTTCAGGCTGATTCTTGGTGGTTCTCTGCCCCACCGTTCTGTTCTTCTTCCGTTGGCAATGACTGCATGGGTCGGGAGTCTTTTTGTTTTTCTTGATGTTTTCTTTTTCTTTTTGGTGTGGCCTGCGTGCCTCTTTTTGTTTGGGGTTGTTCTCCCCCCGGGTCTTTGCGCTTTGTTGCTTTTTATCTCTTTTTTCTTTTCTTTTATCTTTTATATATATGGATACTGTCTAGGGGTTTTTCAGCATATGATCGCTTGTGATGCTTTTTCCCTTTAGATCAGTCCAATTTTATTAAAAAAAAATTATTGCAAATTCATCATCTTAGATAAGTATATAGGGTTTCCCTTGCTCTATGTTGCATTTGAATATTCATATATTCACTTAGGGTGTTAATCTCTTTTTAGAGAATTAAGTCTTGTGTTGTGACCGGGATTAGGTTGCTTAATTCGCAAGCAATCAAACTAGGTTCGCTTATACCGGGATTTGTGATTACTTCCGGGATTAGGTTGTAATCGTTTTACACATTTAGTGGATTCGAGGTTCGAGTGTGGCTTACTTACTAGCCCGTGGTTTTTCCCGTGAGGGTTTCCATGTAAAAAATCAAGTGTTATTTAATTTTCGCATTTTATACTTGATTTATTGCTTTATCTATTTAGGGGTAATTTCGTAATTTTGACTAAACATGAAAAATTGGGTAATAAGCTTAAAATATATTCCCCCCCCCCCCCCCCCCCCCCCCTCTAGATAGTTTTATACACACTGTGCTATAATTTGTTTTAATTGGTATCAGAGCGGGTTCCTAGATATACATAGGTGATCCTTGCTTATTTTGGTGTGTTTTGCATTTTGTGTGATTTTTTGATCATTCATACATTTGCATTCATTTCATTCATTCATAAACACTATGAGTGGAAATGGTGGTGGCAATGAGGGTGCTTCTAGCACAAGGCCTCCACTTCTTACCAGGTTGAACTATTCCCAATGGAAAGGGAAGATGGAATCCTACATATGTCAAATTCACGACCGTGCATGGATGGTGGTTGAAGACGGATATGATCTACCCAAGATGACTCTCGCGGGTGGAGGAGAAGAAGTATTGAAGCCTAAGGCGCAATGGAACGCGCAAGAGTTTGAGGCTTCAAAGTGGAATAGGAAGGCGATGCATGCTATCTTATGTGCTATGGACGAAAATCAATACAAATTGATTCAAAATACTAGGATAGCTAAGGAGGCTTGGGACATCCTAGAGATTGCACATGAGGGAACCGAAGTGGTGAAGGACTCTAAGCTTCAAGTCCTCCAAACTCAATTCAAGATGCTTAAGATGGAGGAGAATGAGTGCTTCAATGACTTCGAGATCAAGTTGATGGACATAGTCAACCAAAGTCATCAACTTGGTGATCCATATTCGGATAGTAGAATCAAGCAAAAGATTATGAGATCTCTTCCGGATAGGTTTGAATCAAAAGTAACAGCTTTAGAAGAAAATAGTGGATATAAGGATATGAAGCCGAGTGAGGTGATTGGGAGACTTCTAGCTTATGAGTCTAGGAAGGGTCCTATCTCCACACCTCTTAAAAAGCAAAAAGGAATTGCTTTGAAAACCTCCAAGGAAGAAAAGGAGGCAAAGAAGAATGACTCGGACGAAGACCTTGCATTATTTGTGAAGAGATTCAAGAGGGTCATGAAGTTCGGGAAAAATGACTTTGGTTCCAAAGGTCAAAACTACAAGAAAAAGGGTTCCTACAACAAGTTTGAGCCTAGGAAAGAGAAGACCGAAAGGAAAGGGGTCCGATGCTTCGAGTGTGGTGGCATAGGTCACTTTGCCCCCGAATGTGCTAATCACAATGACAAGAAGAAAGGTAAAGTGATGGCCGCCACATGGAGTAGTAGTAGTGATGACTCCATTGATGGAGATGAGTCTTCAAGTGATGAAGAGCTCATGGCTAACCTCCTAACTTTTACGTCCTCCCATAAAAGCAAAAGTTCTAGTGAGAGAGAGGAAATGAGTCAAGAGGAAAATGACTCAAGTGGAGAAGAAAGTGATTCCTCTTCTAACTCCATAAATGGTTTTGTGGAGAAAAAGGTGCTTGCTAAATACCATGCAGAGTTTAATGATTTAGCAATCAAGAGCACAAGAAAGATCAAGATGTTGAGAGAAGAAAATCTTGAGCTTTCATCTCAAAATGACCACTTAAGTGAACAAGTGGAAAAATTGAAGAAGATGGAAGATAAGCTAAGAGAGGAGTTAGTCTTATCTAGGAGGAATGAAGAAAGTCTAAAGAGGGAGCTTGAAGAAGTAAGAGAGTCTATGACTAGGATGGATTCTAGCACCAAGAAGCTTGACCATATGCTTGGTGTTGGAAAGAGTCCATGTGACAAGAGGGGTCTTGGGTATGAAGATGGCAAGAAGATCTCAACCTCTAACAAGACCATGTTTGTCAAGAGTTTAAGGAACGAAGAAACTTCATTTGTGCAAATTCCTATGAAGAAGTTAGAAATAGGACAATGTTCAAATGCACAAGTGAAGATGGGGCCAAGAAGGCAACCTCAAGCTCAACCCTCTAGGGTCCCTTAAGCCAACATTCCTCTACAAGTGGCTCATAAAGGAAAGAGACCAATCGTGCAACCTCAAGCTAGGAAGCAATCTAGACCGGTTCTGATGAGAATCAAGAAGCTTCACCAACGGATCCATTTCATGTTCCAGTTAGGCCAATTACAAGGGGCAAGAGGATCAAAGAAGCATTTAATGGGGGCTGATTCTGAGTTGCTGAAGTCCAAGTTCAGTTCACATGAAGACCAAATCCGGTCTGAACTTCGTGGGCCTCTATAGAGAGCATCTGAAGTCAGATTGTCTATTATAATATGTTTTCGGAAAGCCCAAGACGAGCCCTACAGATATTATGAAGACTCCGTCATCCGTAACAGATCACAATAGGCCCAAATTCGGCCATATAGTTTGTTGCATGAAGACTTGAGCTGAGGAGTCCGAATTTCAGCTTTATCCTTTTTAGTTTCCAAAGAATAATGAGTTGATTTGTTTCCCAAATTAAAAGGCTGATTTGTTTCAAAATTTATCCTTCCAAATAGGGAGCAAGTCAACTAATTGCATGTTTTAATTTTAATTTCTTTCCTGATTGTAAGGCATTAATTGCCCATTTATTTTCCTGATTGTAAGGCATTAATTGCCAAATATTTATTTCCTTTTTAGGTTTTAGGGTTTCAGTTTATAAGGGACGAATGGATCTAATATGAGATCAGACTTTTGAATGAAATAATATTTTCAGAGAACATTTTCTCTTTGGTTCTTCATTGAACTATGAACTTATCAAGGTTCTACCTTGTGGAGTTCAAACATGACTTATCAATCGAGTATTCCATCCTTGATTGTGGCGTCCTCCTTTATACCAAGGTTCACATCTCGATATAGGTGTTGGATCGCGGTTTCCATCCGAACCAAAGGTTAGAATGATCTTAGGCATCAATCTTGATACAATCGACGAGGTTCATATCAGGTTCAACAACGAAGACCAATTGAACTCATTCATCCACAAAGACAAGGACAAGGTATGATTCCTTATTTTACTCCTATATGTCACTTTTGTGGATTTGATGGTCATATTAGACCACATTGCTTCCAATATATTAAAATGTGCAAAACTAGAAGCATGATTGAGAAGAAAAAAGCCATGATGCATGTTCCTAGGAATGATAATATTGTTATGCATGATCCTAGAACATCTAGAGCCCATGTACCAAAGACCACTAAGAAAGCTAAGATTGTTTCTAGGTGGATTAGAAAGAATGAAAATGTTTGCCATGTTGCTCAAATAGCCTTGAAGGCAAATTCTTCTAATTTTTGGTATTTAGATAGTGGGTGCTCTAGGCACATGACGGGAAACAAGAGTTTCTTTGAGACTCTTGTTATGGAGGAAGGAGGATATGTCACTTTTGGTGATGGATCCAAAAAGAAAGTTGTAGGAAAATGAACCATTTCCGTTCCCGGATTACCCTCCTTATCTGATGCTTTATTTGTTAATGGCTTGAAAGCCAATTTAATAAGCATTTCACATCTAAGTGATGAAGGATACCGTCTTGTTTTGTAAAGATGATTGCACTATCCTAAAGCCCAATGGACAAACCTTGTTGAAAGGTATGAGATCTAGTGACAATTGCTATTGTTTTGAAGCTAGAATAGTCTCAAACAATGTGTCCATGGATGAGCAAATTGAGTTATGGCATGAAAGACTTGGCCACATGAACTTTAGGTATTTACGAACCTTTGGAAAGTTCAATTGTGTGGGTGGCCTCCCTAAGCTTGGGAAGAAAGCCAATGGTGTTTGTGGACCTTGCCAACAAGGAAAACAAACCAAAAGCATGCACAAAAAGGGCAAGTATCTCTCCACCAAGGAGCCCCTAGAGCTTCTCCACATAGATCTCATGGGTCCTATGCAAACCGAGAGCTTAGGTGGAAAGAGATACATTTTTGTTTGTGTTGATGACTTCTCTAGATTTACATAGACAAATTTTCTTAGAGAAAAATCTGAAAATTTTGATAAGTTTAAAATGCTTTGTACTAAAATACAAAATGAAATGAATTCTAACATTAAAAGCATTAAACGGATTAGAAGTGACCATGGGAGGGAATTTGAGAATGCCTCATTTGAAAGCTATTGCAATAGCTTAGGCATCTCCCATGAGTTCTCGGCTCCTAGGACACCTCAACAAAATGGAGTTGTTGAGAGGAAGAATAGGGTCCTTCAAGAGATGGCTCGAGTGATGTTGCTTAGCAACAATGTTCCTAGGAACCTATGGGCCGAAGCCATCAATACGGCTTGTTATATAAGGAATCATGTTTTCCTAAGGCCCGGATCTAGAAACACCTCCTATAAGTTATGGAAGGGTAGGAAGCCAAATGTTAGCTACTTCCACACATTTGGAAGCAAATGCTACATTTTAAATGACCGTGATCAACTTGGCAAATTTGATGCTAAGAGTGATGAAGGTATCTTTATTGGCTATGCCTTGAATAGTAGAGCCTATAGAGTTTTCAACTTGAAGACTCGAACTGTCATGGAATCATCCAATGTTGTCATTGATAATACTAGGCTCAAGTCGAATGACCATGAGGAGGAGGAGGTTTTAGAGGATGACTCTCCTTTGGAGAGGGTTATGGTGACTCCCAATGTTGGGACGTCCAATGACAATAATGAGGTCACACAACCTCTTACTAGAGTCCCTCTCTTGGACTCTAATGAACCCGCTCCATGGGTTAGAAGACTCCATAACAAATATGATGTTATTGAAGATGTGAATGAGGGTGTTAGGACTAGGCATCAAATAGCTAATCTAATTAGCTACACATGCTACACCTCTCAAATTAAACCCAAAAAGGTTGATGAAGCCTTGAATGATGAATTTTGGGTTTTTGCCATGCAAGAAGAACTAAACCAATTCGAAAGGAATGAGGTTTGGACTCTAGTTCCTAGGCCTAAAAGCACTAATGTGATAGGCACTAAGTGGATTTATAGGAACAAATCAGATGAGGATGGCAACATAGTGCGGAACAAGGCTAGACTTGTAGCACAAGGGTACTCTCAAATTGAGGGTATCGACTTTGAGGAGACATTTGCTCCCGTTGCCCGTTTAGAGTCCATTAGGCTTCTCTTGTCCATTTCTTGTGTGCACAAGTTCAAATTGCACCAAATGGATGTCAAGAATGCCTTCCTCAATGGCTTCTTACAAGAGGAAGTGTTTGTTGAACAACTCAAGGGGTTTGTGGATGCACACCACCCCAACCATGTCTATCGCCTCAAGAAGGCTCTGTATGGGTTGAAACAAGCACCGAGGGCTTGGTATGAGCGCCTCACTCGATTTCTTGTTGACAATAACTACTCAATGGGTAGTGTTGACAAGACACTATTCATCAAGAGAGACAATGATGAGCTTTTCATAGCTCAAATATATGTTGATGATATAGTTTTTGGCTCCACCAACAACACCAAGGTCCAACAATTTGTTGATGTCATGTCTCATGAATTTGAGATGAGTCTTGTTGGTGAGCTTAGTTACTTCCTAGGTTTGCAAATTAGGCAATTAGATGATGGGATCTTCATAACCCAAGCCAAATATGCTAAAAACCTAGTGAGGAAGTTTGGTCTTGAAAATGCCAAACATTGTGATACACCCATGAGTACCACTTTGAAGCTAAGCAAGGATGCTAGTGGTAAAAGTGTGGAACAAACGTTATATTGTGGCATGATTGGTAGCTTGCTTTATTTGACCTCAAGTAGGCCCGATATATCTTTTAGTGTAGGTGTGTGTGCTAGGTACCAAGCGGATCCCAAGGAGTCCCATCTCTTTTCCGTAAAGGGAATCATTCGCTATGTGAATGGGACATCCAACTATGGGATTTGGTACTCGTTTGACACTAATGCTAGTCTTGTAGGCTTTAGTGATGCAGATTGGGCAGGAAATTGTGATGATAGGAAAAGCACATCGGGCGGTTACTTCTTCCTAGGCAACAACTTGGTGTCTTGGTTTTGCAAGAAGCAAAACTCGATTTCCTTGTCCACCGCTGAGGCTGAGTACATAGTCGCGGGGAGTGGATGCACACAACTCCTATGGATGAAGCAAATGCTAGTAGACTACGGATTCAACCAAGGTACTCTCACTCTCACTCTCTTTTGTGATAACATGAGTGCCATTAATATTTCCAAGAATCCGGTTCAACATTCTAGAACTAAGCATATTGACATCCGCCATCATTTCATTAGAGAGCTTGTTGAAAATAAATGCATAGTACTTGAACATGTAGGTACTAATGATCAACTTGCGGACCTATTTACTAAACCCTTAGATGCTACTCGATTTAAAACACTAAGTAAATCTATTGGGATATATCTTGTTGAGTGATGAGTTTTGTGTTTGACCCCATATTGGGGAACTCAAGCAAAGAGAGCTATTTTGCATTCTTGTCACTTGCAAAAAATTTGAAATATCTTATGCCTCGTCTCTTAATTACTTGAGTAAGCTTGGTTGCACATATGTATATATGTTTTCAATTCAATAAGTATGAACCTTGCTTGTTTACAATCCATGTCATATTTATGTTCAAACATGCATTTTTGGACTAGGAGATGTATACAGGAAGTGTGATTTGAATGACCTATGGTTATCTCCATGACATGATGATTCTTTTATAACATGCTAATGTCAAATAAAAAAAAAAAAGCATGAAATTCATATCACATGCTCACATGAAAAGCATGAATTGATGATTGCATATTCTTAAAATGCAAAACTTGTGTGAAAACTTATGAGACTCAAAATGAATAAAGGATCTAGTATTCGTTCAAAGGAATTTAAATTCAAAATGTCTCTCTTTCTTTATTGGTTGACCATGGCTACTATCATACGGATATCTTATCCGGAAAAATCAAAAAGGGTGCAAAGTCGCTCATGCCATGTTTCGCTTATAAAGTTGGATATAGTTGTTCTTAAATTGAAATCAATAAATTCTATATCCTTGCTTTACTCATGACATTGGTGAAATTGGTTTGAATTCCTATTAGAAACCTTTGTCATTTGCTTTGCCAAATACCATTGTATTTTGGACTTCAATGTTACATGTCTTGTATGCAAATCATGTTTGATTCACACATTTTTTAAAAAAATAAATCTCTTTGTTTCTCTCCAATTAATTGAGATGCATAAAGTGACTTATATTGATTATGCAAATGTCTTGCATGCTTCTATCTCTCGTTGCTATGAGTGACCCGGTTGGGGACTCCTCCTTTTCCTATATCATGACAAAAAGGGGGAGTAGGATATGGTAAGGAGAGTTGCAAAATATTGAAGCAATTGTGCATATTGGGGAGAACATTCATTGAGGGGGAGTAACCCCGTTGAGGGGGAGCATTGCATATACATACATTGCATGATGTTGTACCTAATTTCTTAAATGCAAATGCTTGTTTTTTGCTCTCACTTGATTCATCTCACTTCTTACTTGTATTGGAAATGTTAGAAACTTGATTTTCAGGGATTGATTATTCTACAAGAGGTTGAAGACTTCACGTTGCCTTTTCTTATCTCTTTGTAATGTAGAATATCATTGTAGTCCCGTAGTTTCTATTTTTTATTGTGAGGAATCAATGTGAGTGGTGGTTTTGTCATGAAATAGCCAAAGGGGGAGATTGTAAGGTTCCCATTTGTTGATTGGCTTATTTCGTGGACAAACCACATGTTGGGGTTCTTTGTAAGGGTAGCTTAGGTGTTGTTGTTATTGCTCAAGCCCTTTGAAGACCTCGTCTTGATAAGCACCGAAGGTAAATTTCTATGTGCTTACTTTTCTTTAAAGAGATTAGTTGCACACACACACTTAACATACATTGCATATGTGTGCATTCTCTTCACTTGTCACATTTCACACTTGCACTTATTTGTTATATTTTGTTGTGTGTAATTGTGTCTTGTTGTCTTGTAATTCGTTTCCCGATAGTTTTCGGAAACATCCGCGCATGCACTAGAATGTGCTTGGTTTAGTGCGAGGACCGCCTACGGAGAATGCCATTGGCTTCTCCTTGGTTTTCACCTTTGTTGGTGATCGGCGGTTATGATCGGCGGCCTGGCCGCCGAATGAAACCACCGTTTGCTACCAGTAGTGTATGGAGCAATTCTGTGGTTATGATCGGCGGTCACGACCGCCGTTTGAAACCGCCGTTCAAGACCTGATTGATTTTATCTCTCGGTCTAATTCGACGGTTGATTCGGCGGTCACGAAACCGCCGAATGAAATTGCCGAATGAAACCGCCGTTCATACCTGATTGATTTTTTTATCTCAGGTTTGATTCGGCGGTTAGATCGGCAGTCAGGAAACTTCCGAATGAAACCGCCGTTGGTCCCCTATTCTTCTCGGGTCCAATTCGGCGGTTATGATCGGCGGCCTGGTCGCTGATTGAAACCGCTGATCGGTGCGTTTCAGGGGCAAACTTGTCTTTTCACATGCTCTGTTTTTCATGCCTATAAATACATCACTTTCTCTTGTTCTGAATGTAACTCTTTAATCATCAAGAACCCTACTTTCAAAAGAGAGATTTTTAAGAGAGAAAGCAATCAAGTTTGCTCATTAAACACTCAAACCAAAATCCATTTGCATCAAAGTTCTTCTAGCATTCTCTAGCATATCTAGGATGCTTGCTTGCATGGGTCTTTCATCATCACACTTGCTTTGGTAAGTTTTTTACTATAATCATACATAATTAGTGTTTAATTTATTATGGCACCACTACCGGGGACATCGTTTGTGCATTCTTAGAACATTAGTTAGTATAATTGTCATTATTTGTATTTAGGATTCTGTTTTGAGCACTTAACCTTTTGGTAGTTTCTTTTTAGCATGATTTCAGGTTACCTGTTACCACTTGATGCACGGAAGACGATCTTTGGGAAGTCCGCTCGAACCTTTTATCGAAAACATTGATCGTATAGCTAGGTTACAGACAATGACAGACAATCCTAGAGAACTATCCGACCTTGAGAGCGATTCAGTCTCTTCTACTAGTTCATCAGCTGGATCAGAGCAAGCACATAATCAACGGATGATGAAAGAATTCTCATTGCTTACCGTTGGATCACATCCTTCAGCTGTATTGCTAGATGATGCCCAGAGGAAATATGAGCTGAAAAACTTGCACTACAACACACTCCCACACTTTGGTGGTACCCTCGGTGAAGATTGCCTTCAATTCATAAAGGAATACTATAATGTGGTGACCACGTTCCCACTCAGGAATTTGACGGAGGATCACTTACGGATGAGATATTTTTCATATTGTATGAGAGATGATGCCAAGAGGTGGTTCATGGCATTACCGGCAGGATCACTTACCACATGGAGTGGTGTAGAGCATAATTTTTTTGCCAAGTACTTTCCCTCATGGAAGACTAAGGAAATACGGAGTATGATAGCTGATTTCTAGGAAAGGGAAGGCGATGCATTTCATGAATCATGGGGTAGATTCAAGTTCAATTATTCTATGATGGATTGACCGAGCTCTCACAAGCAATAGTTGACAACGCATGTGGAGGAGCGATGCGAGAGAAGATGGCACAGTACGTATTTGATAAGTATGAAATGCTTGAGTAGAATTCTCAGCAGAGGAACACTCGAGGTAGTCGAGGGGGAGTGAGCACGGAAATGGTAAGCCAAATGAGTGATATGAGAAAGAACATTGAGACACTCATGAGTAGGTTTGGGAACCAACCTATGATAGCGGATCAGGTTTTTGTTAAATAAAACCGTGGGATGGACATGTATCCCGTGATTGAGCCAGTGCCACCAAGGAAGGAAGAAATACAAGTGGTGTATCTGCCACATCAGTCAAGACAGTTGGACGATCATTTCTCCAACACATGCAATCCCGGATGGGCCAAGCATCCGAACCTGAATTACGGGAACAACCATTGTTTGAATCTCCATTTGCCTCAACATAACAACAACAACAACAACAACAACTCGTATCCACTTTAGGGACACCAACCAAGACCACAACAGAGTACGCAACTGTTGAAGGTAAAGGAAAATTTACCCTAGCGCCAATAAGGCCAGAGAGACGATGAGTGTAAGCCCACTGACCAGTATCGCCACAATGATTCTAACCGCACAAGAATTACCTCTATGGAAGGGGTGGTCAAGACGTTATAAAAACAAATAGGGCAGTATGCTAAAGTTAGTCAGAGGAAGGAGCCGGGGAAGCTCCCAAGTAAATCTAAGCAAGCCAAGGCAGCCATAGTGCTCAGAAGTGGTAAGGTACTTTCTAACCCATCTTCAACTGAAATTTCTAATATTCCTATTAATGTTTCAGCAGACAGGGAAGTTCCTAGTAGGAAGAATTTTGATACCCAAGTAGGGATGGGAACAAGCAGAGGTCTAGAATTAGGTCAAAAGGACACTTCCAGAATACACAAATCTCCGAACCCCTATGTGCCTCCAATTTCATTTCCAGGAAGGCTTTAGAAGACGAAGTTGGATCAAGCTTTCCGGGAGATATACGACATTCTGTCAAAAGTGAATGTGAGCCTCCCCCTACTTGAAGTCATTGAAAAGATGCCCGAATACACCAAGTTCTTCAAGGAGTTTAACTCAAAGGCACGGAAGAAAAAATTTCAGGAGAAAATAGTGATCTCCAAGGAAGCAAGTGCAGCCATGGAAACGACATTGCCACCTAAGATGAAGGATCCGGGAAGTTTCATCATTACGATATCAATTGGTGAAACTCGGAAGGAGAAGGCGATGTTAGACTTAGGGGCTTCAATCAATCTAATGCCTTACGCATTGTATAAAGATTTAGGGTTAGAGGGATTGAAACCAACTACCATGGAATTGATTTTAGCCGACCGCTCAGTAAGACATCCAATAGGAGTGGTCGAGGACGTTTTGGTCAGGGTGGGAGAATTGATAATCCCAGTTGATTTTGTTATTTTGGAAATGGAGAGTGATTCGTCTAATGATAACTCTTATTTCTACACATTGTGTAGCCCCTTACTTTTATCTTTTATGCTTGTTTTCTAGGTAAAACCGGGTATTTAACGTTTTAAATAATTGTTTCAGGTAATTTTTCATCACAGGGGCTAAAGTGTAAAAATAGAGAAATATTGGGGCAAAAGTGCAATTTTTGAAACTTAGATTCGGCGCCCCATTTCTATGATTAGGGGCCACAGAAAAGGCCACAAAAAGGGACCAAAAGAACTCCATTTTGCAATTCTATGGCCTAGGGCGCAGAATAGGGTGCATAACAGGGTGCGGAATTTTGACAAAAGCTTCCTGCAGAACACTCAACTTGCGAGGGCCATATTTGTCTTCTCCAATCGAACTGGGTTTCGTACTAAATATGGTTGGAAAGCCCCAGAAGTCTCCTTTCCAACGGTTCATTAAGAACATGATTCTGATGTTTGTGGAGAAAGTTATGTCTGTTCCCGTAACGGTGCGCGCTGCTAGAAACCTATCCGCGAAATGCCCAATTTTCATCCACTTAAGGGCATTTTTGTCCTTTCCCCCATTTCTGCCCTAATCTCCTCAACACTATAAATATCCCCATTTTCTTTCCTCTCATCAATTTTTCAGAATCCCTTCACTCCCTCTCTCTCTCTTCCGCCCCACTCTCTATCTCTTCCATTTTCTTCATCTTCTTCACATTCTCCACCAAATAAGGAGAGGATCCAAGCTCCCATGGAGGTTTTTCCTCCATGGGAGCTCACCATACACCTTCACCACCATTTTTACACCTCTTACACCACATTTAGGGGTAGATTACAAGGGAAAGGAGTGGTCTTTGGACCAAATCCGAGCTAGGAAAGCATGGAGCATCTTTGGAGGAGTTGTCTTCAAGGGTTGTTTCTATTTACTCTTTCTCTTGTATTTCTTGTTTTCCTTTGTGTGTAACCTCAATTTGGGAATTTTGTAAACCTACAATTATTGCAATATATATATGATTGCTCTTATATTCTTTGAGTTTTGTTCTACTCTTTGTTTTATTCATGATTAAATCTCTTGTTGTGATATTCATGTGTGTGATGGGTCTAAATTGATATGTGTCCATGAATAGGATTAGGAGTAGTGTAATTTAATTTAGGAGTAGAGATAATTTAGCATCCCATGATTGTTGATTGATTGGTGCATGATCCAAAA
The DNA here is from genome assembly GCA_008009225.1 of Acer yangbiense. Lineage (NCBI taxonomy): Eukaryota > Viridiplantae > Streptophyta > Magnoliopsida > Sapindales > Sapindaceae > Acer > Acer yangbiense. The sequence goes on from CM017767.1 coordinate 6,593,526, forward strand.
TACCATGTTTAGAATGATTTGAGTGTTTAGTATTAGCTCTAAAGAGTGGGAGAAGTTTGATTGATGCATGTATTTGCTAAATTAGACTTTGGTTCTATATTCTTATTCTTATTCTTAATGGGTCTTTGTTCAAAGGCACAATTGCTCACCCATGGCTTGGGTTGGGTGATGAATTGATTTAGGGATAATTCCCAAATCAAGAGAATGAACTCCTAGCTTAAATTGAATGGTCTTAATGTAAAGCAATCAACTTGTTGCATGTAGTTGTTTGGCAAGCTTGTTTCCATTTTTAGCCATCCTAGGGAGATTGATAAAACCAAATCCATATCTAGGGTAAAGATAAACTAAACTCCTCTTGTGCTTGTGTAGTTATATGGGTATTTCATTACTTAATGTTTTCACTCGGTTAGCCACCTTATGGATGATATTTAGGCTATGTGTTATATATTGCGTGGTTTACATTAACATGTCCATCGTGATATCCTCTACATTTGACCAGACAGTGAGAGATACACTAGGCTAGCGTGTAGAGCTCGTGTGTGTGTCCCACAGTCCTTAATGAATCCAAGCATTTATGCATGGATGTAATCTCTAAAACATTGAGAGAGATTAGAGATTAATTAAGGGGACACGAGCATATAACATACGTGTTGTATGGGTATCTCGTATTCTTAATGCTTTCACTTAGTTGCCATCCCGTATTTGGTTAGCTATTGTGAATGAATTATTGGCTGTAGTATGGCCCACGCGGTTGCGCATTACATGCCCAACGAAATAACCACTGTATATGACCAAACAATGAGAGATACACTAGGCTGGCATACAGGGCTCTTGTGTGTGTGCCACGACACTTAATGAATCCATGCATTGTGTGGATGTGATTTCTAAGACTCGAGAGATATTAGAGATCAATTAAGGGGACACGAGCCTATGATATACTTGCAATTTGAGGGACTAAGTGAGTCTAGAGCTTAATTAGGAGGATTGTTACGGTTGAGTCGTTTCCCTAGTATAACCACATTTCATGCCATCTCTCCATTCCATTCTATCCATGTATATATTATTTTAGTTTATTTATTTATTTATAGTATTATTTACACTTTTCCACAACCGCAACCGCAACACACGAGTTCTCTCGGCGTGTTGTAATAATAGCTAGAACCGGTGACGGTCGGCGGATCCCACCTCCCTACGGAACGATACCCTCACTTGCCGCTGTGCTAGTCCCTGTGACTCGCGCGCTAGCGGGGTCGAACTTAATTGTTCATCTTTTGACCGACATCGCAACGACGTGTCGTCATCTAAGGCTAGTGAGATGCCGATATTGCTTAGACGACCGTTTATGTCAACCACCAAGGCAATCATAGATGTCCACAAGGGACGGCTCTCTATGACAGTCTTAGGACAAACCGCAGAGTTTGAAGTTGTTGAGAGCATGAAGAACCCGTTGAAGGGTAGTGATTGTTTCAACATTGGAAGTGCTGAACATGAGGATTACCCCCACTCCATTTTCGGGGATTACATAGCACTTGCTCACTATGAGGTGACTAATGAAACCCCGCTCTTAAAGCATGACTCATCGAGCTACGAAGATACCATTGCTCAACTCAAGGAAGAAAATCGAGAGTTGGAGGAAAGGAACTTCGAACTAGGAAAACTATGCCCTCCAAGACAAAATTGAGGATGATTTCTCCCTAGTGAAGGATGAATTCGGGGAACGGAATGTGTCTTTGAACAAGGAATTCGAAGGTAAGATGAAGATTATGGAGGAAGAGATACATTCTAGGGACAAGGCCCTAGAGATCTTGAGAGTGAAGAGTAGGGAGAATCAAGTTGAGATTGCTATGCCAAAGATAGGCACACCGGTCAAGTCCAAGGATGTGGTTAAGCCACCTCCAAGGAAGACAATGCATGTGTCACACAAGGAACCCACTACTTTTGCTAGAAACCCAAGGCGGAGACCAAGAAAGAAGAACAACATCCAACCTCCAAGGATTACATCAGGAGGTACATTTTCTACTTTCATTCCCACTTGTCATTACTGCCATGGAATAGGCCACATTGTAGGGAAAAAAAAACGTGCACGCAGCGGAAGCGAGACTAAAATGGGTTTAGTATAGTTTAAATTTTTTTCCATAATTTGAACCTTAACCCTTTAATTAATTAACATATAATACTAAAAATATCATACCTTTGTCGTGTGATCTGATTGACATTGCGTCGATGGTAATCCGCAAGAACTTCCAATCCATTCACGAACGTGAATCACTTAGGAGCGTGGTCTCCCTTCTCTTTGAATTGTGTACCTGAGGATGGATTAACAAAACTTTTTCTTTTTCGTTAGTCACAACAAGTTCTAAGAGACAACAAAGAATATTCCGGTCACTTTTGAATTCACAATCTTTAGATCGAAACTCGCGTGAACCTTATTCGAAATTGTGCACAAAACCTTTTGATGTAAAAGTAACTAGTGCACTATCGAAATAAGAACAAACTTTTTCCTCTTTTCCTCTTGGCCGAATTTATCACACTATTGTCTAGAGTTGGATTTTATTTTTCTCAAGCAAAAGAAAAATATTCTCTCAAGCAAGAACTCTAGGGTTGGCCGAATTCTCTTTGCACAATATATATATATAGGTCGCAGAATCCACTTGCCTAATCTAATATATATTATTGCACTGAATCCAACTTTTTAAATATATAGTCTATATATCTTCGCATGCCTTTAACATGCATATATAATATATAATCTATCTTAATTCATTCTTGCAATTATATATTCTATATATATCTGCACGACTTTGCATATATATAATATGTAATCTGCATGAATTAAACTTGCATATATATATATATATATATATATATATATATATATATATATATATTATATTATATCGGACACGAATTCAATTGCCTATATTATATATCGTCATGCACGAATTCTCTTGCCTATATTAAAGGGTGGCGGAATTCTCTTGATAGGAAACCTAGGGTTGGCCTCATTCCTCACTTTAAGAGGATTTGTGCTTTACCCAAATTCCTATCAACCTTAGAATCCTAACCCTAATCCAACTCTTCAGTGTTTTTGTGACTATATTAAAGACTTCCTAATTTGACTAGATAAATAAATCCCTTATTTATCTACTTACCAAATAAAGTCTTTTATATTTATTATACTACCACAATATTATACTACTAAGAAACATATTTCTTAGTCAGAAAAAGATTTTGATTTTTAATTAAATAATTAATTAATCAATTAATTAATTTCCATTTAATCAAATAATAAAAATAAAACAATATAATATCATATATATATCTCGGCCATGTGCCATATATATTAAATAGATCTATATATTGTTATTCTATTTTATTAAATCCATTGGACATTAATAAAAGGCCCACATGTGAACTAGGCACATTCTTACTAAAAGAAACAAGTCCACATGCCTTAATACAATTCTAGATGGACCCATAAATTAGTCCGGTAGAATATATCAAGTGATTCATGTAAGTCCGTGTAGATTGGGGATCTTGGCGGGACTATCTAAATTTAAGCTCCAATAGACATAACCCAATCACAATCAACAAATGATTCACTTAGGTTCAATTTATTAATTTTAGTTCATTCCACTAAAGAACTAAAATTGCACTCTTAAATAAAGATTGAATAAGTAAATGATTCACATTCATACCCTAGACAATCTTATAGAAGATAGTGTATCCTCGTAAAGAATATCAGTAATCACCAAGAGCTCATAGACCGCCTATAGCTCTCCAAGTTACCATATTTACTCATATGACCACACTTTGAACTTGGATATATATTATGACTTGTCCAGAAGTCATCTTTCAATAGTCACTATTGAAAACTCAACGTTAAGATTTAATATCCAAAACCTCAAAACATCCATATGATGATATTCTACTCACATTTAATAAATGGAGCCACGATGTCCATATCTATAAATGAAGTCCTCTATCGATTAACAAATGAATATCACCAAACTATCGAGGATAGACTATGCTATATAATCGTACTCATTGATAACTCAAATGATACCACTTGCAACCATAAGTCCATCATTTATATCAGGATTAAGATACACTCTCCGATTGTCCTGAAAATGAAAAAAAACTATTATCTATTGACGGTTCTAGATAAAGTATTTCATTGTGATCCAGTTCAATGCACCCAGTGCACTAGATTCTTTTACTCGAAGACCCTCCGATGATTTTAGACTCATCATAACACATTTGATCCCACTCAAATGCTAGTAAAAGAATTCTACAACTTTAATAAGATAAAGGTGCCCAATCTTTAACTTAAGTTGTGAACATTATTCAAGACTAACTAAAGAATTGTGTCTTTCTCATACATATCCAGATGTACGAACAATTCTTCTTTTCTCATAGTCTTTAGACCTTATGATTATTTACTTTGACAATTATAATATTAAACTATAAATGCTATAAGATTTATTAAACCAAAAATCACTTTATTAATATGAAAAGATTGTCAATTACAATATTACACTCTTGCTTTTGAGCATAATCCTAACAATCTCCCACTTGTGCTATAGCAAATGTGTCATATCTCTCATGCCCATGTTCTCTAGGTGCCCATCGAAACTCTTCTGAGGTAGAGCATTTGTGAAGAGATCTGCTAGATTTTCTGCTAACGCGATTTTGGTAATCGTCACGTCACCCCTTTGAACAATCTCCCTTAAAAGATGATACTTTCTTTCAATGTGTTTTCCTCTCTTGTGACTTCTTGGTTCTTTCGAATTTGACACTGCTCCACTGTTGTCACAGTAGATAGTGATCTGCTTATTCGCACTAGGAACCACTTCCAAGTCCATCAAGAATTGGCGAAGCCAAACAGCCTCTTTTGCAGCCTCGCATGCAGCAACATACTCAGCTTCCATGGTGGAATCAGCAATACAAGATTGCTTGATACTCCTCCATATGACTGCTCATCATCCAATAGTAAACACAGCTCCTGATGTGGATTTTCTGGAGTCAGAATCTGATTGACAATCAGAATCTGTATACCCAACGGGAATTAAATCCCCTCCAGAGTATACAAGCATATTATCTCTCGTTCTCTTGAGATACTTGAAAATATGCTTGACTGCCGTCCAGTGATCAGGACCAGGTTTCGACTGAAACCTGCTAACTATGCCAACAGCAAAACAAATATCTGGTCTAGTGTAAAGCATTGCATACATGAAACTTCCAACTGCCGAGGCATATGAAACTCTACTCATGAATTGCTCTTCATGCTCATTTTTAGGAACTTGTTCCTTAGAAAGTTTGATTCCATGTCTGAAAGGTAACATACCTTTCTTGGAATCCTGCATGGAAAACCTAGACAAGATCTTGTCTATGTATGAAGCTTGGGATAATGCAATCGTTTTATTCTTTCTATCCCTTATTACTTGGATACCTAGAATAAAACTTACTTCTCCTAAGTCCTTCATATCAAATTGTTTTGCTAACCATTCTTTTACTGATGTTAATACACCTACATCGTTTCCAATGAGTAGTATATCATCAACATAAAGAATTAGGAAAACCAACTTGTCGCCCTTAATCCTTTTGTATACACAAGGTTCGTCAGGATTCTGAATAAATCCACATAGCTTGATCGAACCTTATGTTCCAGGATTTGGATGCTTGCTTTAATCCATATATGGATTTCTGCAACTTGCATACCTTTTCCATTTGGCCTTTTTTCAATGAATCCTTCTGGTTGCATCATGTAGATGCTTTCGTCAAGACTTCCATTAAGAAAAGCTGTCTTGACGACCATTTGCCAAATCTCTAGAACTAAAGATGCTGCAATGGATAAGAGTATCCTAATGGATTTAAGCATGGCCACAGGTGAGAAGGTTTCCTCGTAATCGATACATTCTTTCTGTGTATACCCTTTAGCTACCAATCTAGCTTTAAAGGTTTCCACATTTCCATCCATACCTTTTTTCCTCTTGTATACCCACTTGCACCCAATGGGTTTTATCCCTTTAGGCAAGTCTACAAGGGACCAGACTTTGTTATCGAACATGGATTTAATCTCAGATTGCATTGCCGTTTACCAATGGCGACTATCAACATCCTCCATTGCTTCCTTATACGTGTAGGGATCATCGTCGTCCAGGAGATTCTCCATAGATTCTCCCAGACCGATGTATCTTTCGGGTTGTGTTCTAACCCTCCCACTACGATGAGGAATGGTAGGTTGTTGATTTTATGTTGGATTGGAACTTACAATTGGGTTAGGTTGTGTAACCTCTCGTGGAATTGTATCTCCTGACATCTCATTCAGGACAATTCTATTTCTAGGTACAAAATCATTCATATAGTCCTTTTCCAAAAATTTAGCATTTGTCGAAACAAATACTTTAAGATCTAAAGGACTATAGAAATAATATCTTTTAGTTTCTTTTGGATACCCTACAAATATGCATGTTTCCAAACGGGACTCCATCTTTTCTGTCTTTCCTTTTAACACATGCGCAGGACAACCAAATATCCTTAAGTGCTGTAAACTAGGCTTGCGCCCAGTCTACAACTCATGCGGTGTTTGATGAACGGACTTAGATGGTACATCGTTTAGAATGTATATTGCAGTTTGTAAAGCATATCCCCAAAAAGAAATAGGAAGTGTTGAAAAACTCAACATAGACCTAACCATATCCAAAAGTGTTCTGTTTCTCCTTTCTAATACCCCATTCTGTTGAGGTGTACCTGGTGTAGAAAACTGAGAAACTATCCTATTATCAATAAGATATTGTTGAAACTCACCAGATAGATATTCTCCACCACGATCAGATCTCAAGATTTTTATGTGTTTCTTAAGCTGATTTTCTACTTTAGCTTTGAATGCTTTGAACATGTCAAAAGCATCCGACTTATGTCGCATGAGATACACATAGCCAAATCTCGAGTAATCATCTGTGAAGGTGATGAAGTACTCATATCCACCTCTAGCTTGAATGCTCATAGGACCACATACATCAATGTGTATTAATCCTAAACATTCAGTGGCTCTTACGCCTTTGGCCGAGAACGACCTTTTGGTCATCTTACCTTCCAAACAAGATTCACAAGTTGGTAGATCATCAACCTTTAAGTCACTTAAAGGTCCGTCACTTACCAATCTTTTAATTCTATAAAGGTTAATATGACCTAGGCATAAATGCCATAGGTAGGTTTCATCTATTGATAATTTTACTCTTTTATGATTAGGTTCCGTTAATTCTGTGTGTAACGAGTGAGAGATATTTCTATGCAAAAAGTATAGACCATTTTCCAATGTACCTTCGCAAATAATTTTGTCATTCTTACTAATAATAAAAACTTTATTAAAAGTAACCGAATATCCAAATTTATTTAAACAAGAAACTGAAATTAAATTTCTCTTGAATTGAGGTACATAATAAACGTCTATTAAATCTAAATACCTTCTAGAATCCAAGTAAACTCTAATATCTCTCACTGCACTTGTAGACACTAACGTTCCGTTGCCCAAGCGCAAATTGATTTCATTCTTATTCAGCCTTCTCCTTTCTTGGAACCCCTGCAAGGAATAGCAAACATGATTAGTGGCTCCAGAGTCTATGATCCAAGAATCTGTAAAATCTGCCAGAAAACATGTTTCAAGATATTTTACATTACCTTCTTCCTTCTTATTCTGGGACTTTGGGCAATTTCTTTTCCAATGTCCATTTTCATCACAAAGGAAGCATTTTCCTTTGATATTGGTTACTTTCTTGGTTTCCTTCTTGGTAGGCCCAAGTTGCTTTTTCTTCTGTTGTTTCTTGACCTTCTGACGGGTCTTAACAGTAGCAATTTTACCAACCATATGAATCTCTTGACCTTTGCTTTTCACAAGGATCTTTTCAGCGCTTTGAACATCTTGCATCAGGCCTTGCAAGGTGTATTCCTTTTTGTTCAAAGTGTAGTCCAATTTGAACTGATCAAAGGAATCTGACAGTGAGTTGACAACCATATCAATTTTTGTCTCACCATCTATCTCAGCGCCATGTAGTTCAGCAATGTTGAGATGTGCTATGACTTTCCTCATGTGATCCTTTACAGCCTGTCCAGGTTTCATCCTAAGATTCATAAAAGCAGTCACTGCCTCTCTCTTAGTCGTCCTAGACTTCATAGTAAACATCTCCTCTAGAGACATCATTATATCAGCAGCAGACTCCATTCCTTCATGCTGCTATTGCAACACGTCGGAGATAGTAGCCATAATGTAACATTTGGCCATATCATCTGAAGTCTTCCACTGCTCATACTCATCTCTTTGCATTATACTAGATTCATTATTAGGAGCAGGTGGTTTAGGAGTAGTCAGAACAAACTTATGTTTTTCACTTTGCAGCAACAACCCAATTTTCCTTTCCCATGTGACATAATTATCTCCAGTTAAAGTGTTATCTTTCAGGATGTTCATAAGTGATGGGGTCATGATTTCTGAATAAATCAAAAATATATATAAGTAAATAATCATGATAAAGCACTTTCGAATATTGATCTTGATTTAAATAAATAACTCAATCATAAAAATTCAACGGTGATCTAACGTCCATAACTGTTACGCCTCCTTTGGGAGTTCGCACCATTTACTAGTTAGACTAGGTCCCACCTAATTGTTAACATAACAACCAGCGTTTTCAATTTTAGCCTTGCAATTTTACTGACAAGAACTCTTGGGAGGATATCAATAAAATTACATTGAGTGTGTTACCAAGATATCGACCCTCAATATTTTCTCTCAAGAAAATCCCTCCTTGGGGAGTAGATCTCGTTTGAGTCAATTGTTTAGTCTATCCTTGTAAGGAAGCATGTTGCTAAATTCCATTCATGGACGCCCCTTGGGGGGATTACCAATAAATAATAAAGCTCAACTAATATTGGAGGCCATAGGTGTTACAAAACACCTTCTCCCACTCAATTATTTAAGGCGTGTGATTAAATCCCATAGAATGATTTACCAAGTTATCTAGATGCCAATTAGATACCTAAATCATTCAATGCATGTTCATACCAAAAGAGATATATGAGTGGCACTCCTATTCTATATGACATGTTATCATACAATAACAAATATTGTAATATTTATGCAAAAATAAATAGCCATAATTTTGGTCAATCCTAGAAAAGCAAGTAAATTACAATTGTTAGGAATACAAGATCTTCCTTCTTGACGAACAAGTCTTCAAGTGACCATCGACCACCCGCGCATCCTTCGGCTGCCTCTCATGGGCGTGCACACCCCACAACCCCACAAAGGGCTGCTGTGCGCAGCCCATGAGAACCCTAGGGCTGCCGTGCGCAGCCCACTGTTATATGGGCTTGCCATGCGCAGCCCAATCCACTCCAAGGGTGCACATGGCTCTCGTTCTAGGTTCCGGTTGCTTCCAATTCTTCACATCTTCGAATCTTCGACACTCGAATAAATTACAGCAATATTTAAACAAATAAAATACTGCAGTATATATATATATATATTTTAATCACTGCAGTATTTAATACAATAAAAACTGCACTAAAATAAAATAAAATAAAACTGCAGTATATTTTAATACATAAAAAAAAAAAAAAACTGCACTATTTAATTACAATAAAAAAAATTAAGCAACTATCAAGAAGGAATTATGGCGATAAAAGGCCACCCTTCTTGTTACAATTCCGAAACAAATATTACATTGAAATTCTAGGACCAAAATCGAGCAATAACAATTCACTTTATAACAACATATATAAATCCATACATTCCACATGTAATTATATATGAAAATACCTAGAGTGCTATCTCTTTCTAAAATATGCATAATCACAATAAAAAGAAATAGATTCACGTATATATACGTTAATTAATTAAAGGGTACAACCAAGGCTCTGATACCAATTGTAGGGAAAAAAAAACGTGCATGCAGCGGAAGCGAGACTAAAATGGGTTTAGTATAGTTTAAATTTTTTCCATAATTTGAACCTTAACCCTCTAATTAATTAACATATAATACTAAAGATATCATACATTTGTCGCGTGATCCGATTGACATTGCGTCGATGGTAATCCGCAAGATCTTCCAATCCAATCATGAACGTGAATCACCTAGGAGCGTGGTCTCCCTTCTCTTTGAATTGTGTACCTGAGGATAGATTAACAAAACTTTTTATTTTTCGTTAGTCACAACAAGTTCCAAGAGACAACAAAGAATGTTCCGGTCACTTTTGAATTCACAATCTTTAGATCGAAACTCGCGTGAACCTTATTCGAAATTGTGCACAAAACCTTTTGATGTAAAAGTAACTAGTGCACTATCGAAATAAGAACAAACTTTTTCCTCTTTTCCTCTTGGCCGAATTTATCACACTATTGTCTAGAGTTGGATTTTATTTTTCTCAAGCAAAAGAAAAATATTCTCTCAAGCAAGAACTCTAGGGTTGGCCGAATTCTCTTTGCACAATATATATATATAGGTCGCAGAATCCACTTGCCTAATCTAATATATATTATTGCACTGAATCCAACTTTTTAAATATATAGTCTATATATCTTCGCATGCCTTTAACATGCATATATAATATATAATCTATCTTAATTCATTCTTGCAATTATATATTCTATATATATCTGCACGACTTTGCATATATATAATATGTAATCTGCATGAATTAAACTTGCATATATATATATATATATATATATATATATATATATATATATATTATATTATATTATATAGGAAACGAATTCAATTGCCTATATTATATATCGTCATGCACGAATTCTCTTGCCTTTAATAATATTAAAGGGTGGCCGAATTCTCTTGATAGGAAACCTAGGGTTGGCCTCATTCCTCACTTTAAGAGGATTTGTGCTTTACCCAAATTCCTATCAACCTTAGAATCCTAACCCTAATCCAACTCTTTAGTGTTTTTGTGACTATATTAAAGACTTCCTAATTTGACAAAATAAATAAATCCATTATTTATCTACTTACCAAATAAAGTCTTTTATATTTATTATACTACCACAATAGTATACTACTAAGAAACATATTTCCTAGTCAGAAAAAGATTTTCATTTTTAATTAAATAATTAATTAATCAATTAATTAATTTCCATTTAATCAAATAATAAAAATAAAACAATATAATATCATATATATATCTCGGCCATGTGCCATATATATATTAATATATCTATATATTGTTATTCTATTTTATTAAATCCATTGGACATTAATAAAAGGCCCACATGTGAACTAGGCCCATTCTTACTAAAAGAAACAAGTCCACATGCCTTAATACAATTCTAGATGGACCCATAAATTAGTCCGGTAGAATATATCAAGTGATTCATGTAAGTCCGTGTGGATTGAGGATCTTGGCGGGCCTATCTAAATTTAAGCTCCAATAGACATAACCCAATCACAATCAACAAATGATTCACTTAGGTTCAATCTATTAATTTTAGTTCATTCCACTAAAGAACTAAAATTGCACTCTTAAATAAAGATTGAATAAGTAAATGATTCACATTCATACCCTAGACAATCTTATAGGAGAATCAATCTTAGTTGTTCTTTGTTCGGGACAACATCATCATGCCGCCGAGAAGACGACCAGACCAGATTCCTGTAGACCTAGCCATTGAACGTGACCGTGTGATACAGTTGGAGCGACAGGTGGAGCAATTAACGGCGCAACTTGCAGCGTCAAGAGCCAACCAAAACCCGTTTCAGGCCTTACATCCTGAGACAAGTAGTGACGAAGTGGAAGGGGATTCGCAACCATGTCTTCGACAGAGAGCGCCTTTAACTGACGACAGGGCTGATGACAGGGCTGATGACAGAACTGAAGACGTCAGGCGATGGAAGTCAGGGATGAGGTCAGAGGTTCCATAATTTCGTGGAAGCATGCAGCCAGAAGAGTTTCTGGAGTGGATTGGAATCGCTGAAGAAATTCTAGAATTCAAAAGAGTTCTTGCGAATGAGAGGGTGGCATTGGTGGCCACGAGGTTTCAGGGTAGAGCCGCGGCTTGGTGGCAACAACTTAAACTCGCTAGGAATCGCGCGGGAAAACCCAAACTTTCTGACTGGGAGAAGATGAAACGAAAGTTGCGTGAAGAGTTTCTACCTCACAATTTTAAGAGATTGATGTACCAGAGATTGCAGAATCTGCGTCAAGGCATGAGGTCTGTTGATGAATATACAACCGAGTTCTATCAGTTGTTGGTGCGAAACAATATAGAGGAGACACAGGATCAGTTGGTGTCGCGCTACTGTGGTGGGTTGCGTACACAAATCCTTGATATGGTTAATCTTTTCGATCCCGTGACAGTAACTGAGGCGCATCAGAGGGCTTTACAATTGGAGAAGACATTGTCGCGAAAATCTAATAGTGGACAGACGCTGAATTTCGGAGGAGGAATGAGCAAGTAGTTCCAGTGAAAATACTGGAAGTTGACCAGGTGTTAGTGCTAGTAGTAGTTCATATTCTGGTCCACGAAACCCGACAAACAACGTTCAAACTCCCAGGGCAACCACGGGCGGATTTTGGTGTTTTGGATGTGGAGAAACGGGTCACAGACTGTCTGAGTGTCTAAGGCCAGCAAAGAGGGTATTATTTATTGACCCGGCAGAATTTAATGAGGAAGATGTAGAGATAGTTGAAGAACCACAATCAGAAGCGGAGGAAGTGAGTGAGGAACTGGTAGATGGTGACACCGGAACGATGTTGATGGTGCGACGTACCTGCTTGGCACCGAGAATTGGAGAAGGAGAGCGGCTTTGAAATAACATCTTTTAGTCTACTTGTACCATCCTTGGTAAGGTGTGTCGATTTGTCATAGACGGGGGAAGTTGTGAGAATATTGTGTCAGTCGAAGCGGTACGAAAGTTAGGGGTGACGACAGAAAAACATCCAAAACCATATAGACTAGCTTGGCTGCAAAAGGGGGGAGAGGTGACTGTATCACAGCGGGCGCTAATTTCGTTTTCTATGAGAACCAACTACAAGGATCACATGTGGTGTGATGTGGTGGACATGGATGCATGTCACTTACTGCTAGGGAGGCCGTGGCAATATGACAGAAAAGTGTATCATGATGGGTTTAAGAATACCTATTCTTTCGTTTTCCATGAAAAAAAAAATTGTGCTACTACCGAGCAAACCATCTAAGAAGATTAAGGCGCATGGCGATAATACTAACCTGTTATCATATGCAAAATTCAAGTTGGAGATAAAGGAAGCAGAAACGGTGTATGTGTTAATGGGAAAAGAAACACAGGCTGATATGGAGGTACCTAGTGTAGCAGCTCCTCTGATTTCGAAGTTTGCTGATGTGTTTCCGGAAGAATTACTTGAAGGACTACCACCTCTACGTGACATTCAACATCATATCGACCTAGAGCCAGGAGCTATGTTGCCAAACAAACCGCATTACAGAATGAGTCCTACTGAGCACGAAGAGTTACGAAGGCAAGTTGAAGAGCTACAGTCAAAGGGGCATATCCGTGAGAGTCTAAGTCCGTGTGCTGTTCCCGCCTTGTTAATTCCCAAGAAAGATGGAACCTGGAGGATGTGTGTCGACAGTCGCACAATTAATAAGATCATAGTAAGGTATCGCTTTCCAATTCCGAGACTAGATGATTTGTTAGATCAATTGAGTGGGGCACATGTGTTCACCAAATTGGACCTGAAAAGTGGGTATCATCAGATTCGTATTCGACCTGGGGATGAATGGAAGACAGCGTTCAAGACGCGAGAGGGATTATATGAATGGCTAGTCATGCCATTTGGGTTGTCAAACGCGCCTAGCACCTTCATGAGAGTGATGAACCAAGCCCTTCGACCATTTATCGGTAAGTTTGTTGTTGTTTACTTCGATGATATCTTAATTTACAGTGCAAACCCCGAGCTGCATCTTCAGCACATTCGGGAAGTGTTATGTGTGTTGTGTAGAGAAAAATTTGTTGCTGCAGCCAAGAAGTGTGTTTTTATGACACCAAAGGTGTTATTCTTGGGATATATTATTTCTGGAGAGGGTCTACAGGTGGATGAGTCCAAAATAGAGGCAGTGAAGCAGTGGCCGCGACCGAAAACAATTACTGAGGTACGGAGTTTCCATGGATTGGCATCATTCTACCGCCGGTTCATCCCGCACTTTAGTAGCATTATGGCACCTGTCACTGAGTGTATGAAAAGAGTCAAGTTTCAGTGGACCATCGAAGCTGAAGAAGGTTTTCAGCAAATCAAAGAGAAATTGACAACAGCCCCTATACTCGTTCTACCAGATTTTTCTCAACCGTTTGAGCTGCATAGTGATGCTTCTAAGGTGGGCATCGGAGCTATTTTGAGTCAAGGTGGGAAACCGGTGGCATATTTCAATGAGAAACTGTCGGGGTCTCGAGTACGTTATAGCACATATGACATAGAATTCTATGCTGTGGTCCAAGCGGTGAAACATTGGCGGCATTACTTATTCCACCGAGAATTCATTCTATACACCGATCATGATTCATTGAGACATCTCCACAGTCAAGAAAAAATTTCTTCCCGGCATGCTTCATGGTCAGCTTACCTTCAACAATTTACATTCGTTCTGAAGCACAAAGCAGGTGTTACGAACCGGGTGGCTGATGCTCTGAGTCGAAGAGTCAATCTGTTATCAACAATGGTTGTCCAGGTTCCAGGTTTTAACTATTTTCGTGAATTATTTGAGTCGGATCCACACTTTTCAGAGATAATGGCTGCCGTTCGAGAGGGAAAAGATTCAGAATTTGTATTGGTAGATGGGTTCTTATTTCGGGGAAATCAACTTTGTATTCCCGAGTGTAGTTTGCGTCTGCAAATTATTAAGGAAATACATGGGGAGGGTAACGTGGGCAGAGATCGCACTCTTCAGTTAGTCAAGGCATCGTACTTTTGGCCAACAATTCGGAAGGAAGTAGAGAGATATGTGGAACGTTGTCGGATTTGCCAAGTGTCCAAAGGGAAAGCGACTAATGCCGATTTGTACAGGCCATTACCGATTCCTACTCAACCATGGACGGACTTGAGCATGGATTTTGTTTTGGGACTGCCAAGAACCCAACGAGGATGTGATTTCATCTATGTAGTGGTTGACCGATTTTCCAAGATGGTTCATTTTATCCCGTGCAAAAAAACTACTGATGCTGTCAAGGTCACCCAATTGTTCTTCCGAGAGATTTATCGCCTTCATGGATTACCTTCGTCAATTGTTTCTGACCGGGACACTTGATTCCTCAGTCACTTCTAGCGGAGCCTTTGGAATATGGTCAATACACGGTTGGATTTTAGCAGTGCATATCACCCGCAAACGGATGGGCAGACGGAGGTGGTGAACCGAGCGCTCGGAGATTTGATGAGATGTCTGGTAGGAGAAAATGTTCGGTCATGGGATTTGAAGTTGAGCCAAGCCGAATTTGCCCACAACCATGCTGTCAATAGGAGTACCGGCTTCAGTCCTTTTCAGGTCATGTACTCAATGGTTCCTCGAAGCCCTATAGACCTGATTCCTCTACCTAGCAAGACTAGAGTTCATGGGAAAGCTGAAGATTTCGTTCAAGGGTTACAAGAGGTTCATAAGCAGGTGCAAGAAAATTTGTTGCAATCGGTAGAGAATTACAAGCTGGCCGCGAATAAGAAGAGGCGTCATTTGGAGTTTGATGTGGGCGATTTTGTGTGGGCAGTCCTCACAAAGGACAGGTTTGCTGTGGGGGAGTATAACAAACTTGCTGCTAAGAAGATAGGACCGCTGGAAATTGTGGAGAAAATTAATCCAAATGCGTATCGCCTGAAACTTCCCAGCCATATTCGAACTCATAATGTCTTTAATGTCAAGCATTTGATTCCTTTCCATGGCAACTCCTCTGATGATGATACCGTGATAAATTCGAGGACAAATTTTCTCCAACCTGGGGAGAATGATGCGGCAGCAGTGGATCAACTGGCATTAGATTATTTGGAGGGGTGGGATTTGAAACAAACCAAGTAAGACCAAACCCAGGCGACGGAATCAGAATGACTTGGAATTTTGACAGCTGATGCGTTTCGGTGTTTCCAGAACTACTACGTAGCCTTGCTACGTAAGTACGTCCTTTTTTAGGCAAATTCCGTCGTTTAGGCCTTGAAGTTGCAGTTTTTGCCGTTTTAGGAAAGTTTCTTTTTCGCAATAAATTGAGTTTCCCAATTCCGAATCAACTTCCGTCAATTCTTGAGTGTTTAGGATTCTCAGTAGAATTAGTTTTTGCTTTAAATTCATTTTTTACCTTTTTTGGTAAATTTCCGTTTTTAAGTTGTTTTCTTGCTTTCCAAGGAATTCGATTAGGTTTAGGATTTGTTTGCTTTAAATAAAGATGTAGGCCGAATTGGCCATTCAGTTTTTATTTATTTATAAAATTTAGAGTTTTCTCTAATTATCCCAATTTCGGTATTCTTCGTGAATCAACAAATTGAAACCTAACTTTCCGGTATTTGTGCGCAAATCAATGGAACTTTAGTAGGTTGTTTCTAATCGTTTTACACAGGTTTTTCTCGACAGAGCTTCCGCTACATCAGTTGGTATAAACGATCCTTGCTACCATATATTGGTTCCGGGTCTCACTACTCTTGGTGAGGTTCATATCAGTATCCTTGTAAAGAATATCAGTAATCACCAAGAGCTCATAGACCGCCTATAGCTCTCCAAGTTACCATATTTACTCATATGACCACACTTTGAACTTGGATATATATTATGACTTGTCCAGAAGTCATCTTTCAATAGTCACTATTGAAAACTCAACGTTAAGATTTAATATCCAAAACCTCAAAACATCCATATGATGATATTCTACTCACATTTAATAAATGGAGCCACGATGTCCATATCTACAAATGAAGTCCTATATCGATTAACAAATGAATATCACCAAACTATCGAGGATAGACTATGCTATATAATCGTACTCATTGATAACTCAAATGATACCACTTGCAACCATAAGTCCATCATTTATCTCAGGATTAAGATAGACTCTCCGATTGTCCTGATAATGAAAAAACTATTATCTATTGACGGTTCTAGATAAAGTATTTCATTGTGATCCGTTCAATGCACCCAGTGCACTAGATTCTTTTACTCGAAGACCCTCCGATGATTTTAGACTCATCATAACACATTTAATCCCACTCAAATGCTAGTAAAAGAATTCTACAACTTTAACATGATAAATGTGCCCAACCTTTAACTTAAGTTGTGAACATTATTCAAGACTAACTAAAGAATTGTGTCTTCCTCATACATATCCAGATGTACGAACAATTCTTCTTTTCTCATAGTTTTTAGACCTTATGATTATTTACTTTGACAATTATAATATTAAACTATAAATGCTATAAGATTTGTTAAACCAGAAATTACTTTATTAATATGAAAAGATTATCAATTACAATATTACACTCTTGCTATTGAGCATAATCCTAACACACATCAGGCCTAATTGTCTAAACAAAAGATGGCAAGTTAGAAAATATGCCACCCCAATTCCCAAAACAAATGTCAAGTCCATTTGGATTGCAAAATCCAAGTTGGAGGGCATTGGTGGAAAGGGACCCCTTTGGGTCAAAAAGAAAGACAAGGGATACGTTGTTATTGAGCAACCTATTTTAGGTCGGGCTTTGAGGAGATAAATGGTTTAAGGTTTGCTAAGGTGTGCATAGGTTGTATATCAAAGGCATGCTTATCAAACACTAGCATTGTACATATTTTGATTGTCGAATAAGTTATTTTGTTTTAATGGTGTGATATAGGAGGATTGAGCACCCAAATCTAGCTCGTGTTTACCCGAAGAGCTTAAGATTTATCTTTCAATAGTAGGGGGAACAAAAGAAAGGTTTGGGGGTTTGAAGTCCTAACTATACCTTAGTTTTTAATATGGATTGAGTAATGTAGTATATGTATGTGGTATTTTGTGTGTTTGCATTGTCATATTATGCAGGTAATAGGGAAATTGAAGAAGGAAACTTAGTCAAGTGAAATGAAGTAGGTTTAGGTTTTTCGCTGGTTTCATCCGTGGGTATTTTCCCGCCAGGCAGAGGGAGGAAACTTACGGAGATGGAGGAAATACAAGAAAAGGTGGCGAGCTCATCTCCACAGGAATTTTCTTGCGAACCCGAATGTATGGAAGTCGCGGAGAATACTCAGTAGATTCGGCTAGTTACATTCCCACTGGACTTTTCCCGCCAGGCAGAAAGAGGAAACCCACAGTATGATGATGGATTTTTAAAGAAATCTAGCGAGTTCGTTTCTGCTAGAATATTCCCGTGGGCCAGAACGAGTGAAAGCTGCGGGAATTTGAAAAGTTTTTAGGGAATTCTGGTGAGATTGAATCCACGAAAATAATCCTGCAAACCAGAAGAAGTGAAATCGCGGAGAAAGAGTTTGAAGATCCCCGCGATTTCCATCCGCTGGAATATTCCCGCTAGAGACAACCCCGTGGCAAGCCCAACAGGTAAAACGTAGCGTTTTGGCTGATTTTTAGGACCCTGCGGTTTCCATCTGTGGAAATAAACCCGCGGGAGTCCATTTTTCTAGCCCACTATATAAACCCACCTGTCATTTTCACAAGCACCTTTCCCTTTTATTTGAACTTCTCTCAACTTCCCGTACCAAAATCACTAAAATCTTGCTCCAATCTTGCTCGAAATCAGTTGGATCATCACTAGAAAGGTACATAAACTCAATTCCATCCCCTTTAATCACTAATTTCTTGCTAAATTCGTCTTCACCTGTCAAACTCGTGACAGTTAGGGTTTTTGAGAAAAAGTGAATTAAAATGGATTGTATTGAGTTGGTTGAGTTTGTAAGTGTTTTCTATCCATGCTAGGACTAATTTCAACCATCATTCCCCAAAGATTGAATCAATTTTGAAAATTTTTAGTGTTAGGGTTTGTCTTTGGCCGAAATTATGAAGTGTTGTCATGAGCACTGTTTTATTGCTATCAATGATGAATTAATTGACAATTGAGGTTGTATGCATGTTGTGATTGTGGAATATAGCATGTAATTGAATTGGTGGTGATGTATGCCTATTTGAGATGACATGTTGTGATATATGCTTTATTTTTGTGCATTTTGAATCAAAACACTTATATGCATAGAAATTATGGCACACATTTGCATGGTTGCACACATTGTTATTGTACAATTTAGTTGCACAATTTATACATTTGTTGCGTGCACACACGTGAAGTAGATAGACTTTGTGCAATGTGTTTGCACAAATGTGGTTTGAATTGCTTAATTGAGGAAGTTTTTATAGTAACTTGTGACAAGCAAATTAAGAACTGGGGTCACCTTGATTGTTCAAAAATCTTGTTGAAGTTTCTAATACACACACACACTACACATATATAGTTTAGGATGTTGTTACATAGTTTTGAATTGTGGGGTTCTTTAACCCAATTACTAAATTTTGTGGAGTATTTTTATGCATATATTGTCCTAACCACAGATGGCACCAAAAAGAAGAGCTTCCCAAACCCTAGAGGAGGGTGATGCCTCAAGAAAGAGAAAAGGAAAAGGGCTCTCTACCCCGGGACCAACACTGGAGGAAATTTTCAAGATGAGACTCACGGGAACCTCCAAGCGACCCATGATCTTAGAGAGAGACCTTAGCTTCGATGAGTTGGGTCACACGTCCGTTTTTGAGGAAGTTCACCGAAGAAGGTGGGAAGCATACGTCTCGTTCCCAAAGAGAGCCAATCGGAAGATAGTCTACGAGTTCTATGCCAGCATAAATCCGGACGAGTTTGAAATGGGAGCTCTGGTGGTGGTCCGTCAGAAGCCAATTTCCATGACCGCTGAGCAAATCAACAAGTACTTGATGACTCCAGACTACCCGATGTGGGAAGACGGGTACGAACCCAATGACCTCTTCCAGAATTATGACCAGCGGCTTGGGGTAGCTATCACAGGGATAGAGGACATTCCATGGGAGCCCAAGGACCGCAAGGTTTACCAGAGGGAGCTGGGGTTCAACGAGCATTTCTGGAACATCTACTTCAGCTACTCTCTCATGCCAAGCCAACACCGCACGGATGTCAACAAAGAAGTAGCAATCATGTTTTATCAGATGAGAAACTATTTGGAGTTTGATATGGGGAGAACCATAGTGAGAAGAATAGCGGAATCGGGAAGGAAATCCCACTTGAGCCTCTTCTTCCCTTGTTTGATCACGTACTTTGCACGTGAGGCTGGGATCCGAGTCGACAGACCTCAGGATGGGATTGAGACCTCTAAGGGCACTGTAGGCAAGAGAGCCTATAATGAGGCAACTGAAGGGAAGGAAGGAATTGAGAGACTCCTCGGTCCAAAGAGTTAAAGCAACAAGTGAGGGAGCAGCAAAGATCGATCACTAGGAAAGAGCTTGAAAGACTAGAGGCGGACGTGGGAGATGATGAGAGCAGATCTAAGCAGTTAGCGTCGAAAAGAGAGGATAGGGTGCTATCTTGGGCACATGCCATGATTGATTCTAATACCGCTTTGGCAAAGACAGTTAGTAAACTTGCCAAGCAAGTTAGGAAATTGAATGGGGTGGTTGCCCGTTTGACAGGATACCAGAGGGAGGATCCCACTAAGGAGACCACTAAGTAGGAGTAAGAGCGTCGTCAGAAGCGCATACATGAGGAGCCACCTGTGATACCTGATCAACCTCTCGCCACCAATTGACCAGTTATGCCTACGGCACCAGGGTCAGGTATACCTTTTTCTTATCTTTCATTTTTCACTAACATTGATGATTGTTTTTTCAGTCCAATGGCCCAACCGGACCCATATGATCATGATTTCTACTTCATGGACTTACCTTATGATGAGCAGTAGCGGATCGAGCAGAGTCTAACGCAGATGGTAAACGAACATTATCAGGAAATGATGGGCGAACAGAAGTCGATGCCGAAGTTGGAGCCGGAGCTAGAGCCGGAGCCGGAGCCAGAGCCGGAGCCGGAGCCGGAGCCGGAGCAGAATGATTGGTCGTTCATAGTGAGCATCGAGCTTCTTCCGGAGAGATGTGACTGTTCGAGTGCTCAGTCGGTGGAGTACATTGTGGAGGAGCCCGAGTCACCTACGAGCATAGTTCTGTTTGCTGGGCCTCCTCCTACATCTGAGCCTATTTTCCAATACTCCATCAGAGGCGTTCAGTTCATGATATGAACCTCACCAAGAGTAGTGAGACCCGTAACCAATATATGGTAACGAAGGATCGTTTTCTAATTCAAGTTTATAAAAACAAAGAAAATAAAGGACCGTGACCCATTATCTATATGGAGATAAGAACCAACGGTATCAAGAAGGTTGTAGACGCCACACTCAAGAACAAGAAAGAAGGTGAGTGATAAGTCATGGTTTGAACGCCACAAGGTAGAACCTTGATAAGTTCATAGTTCAATCAAGAACCAAGAGAAAACAATTCTCTGAAAATATTATTTCATTCAAAAGTCTAATCTCTCAAATAATACATCAATACGTCCCTTAAATACTAAAAATATCTAAACCCTAGAAAGAAAGATAAAGGAAATAAAATATTCGGCAATTAATGCCTTACAATCAGGAAACTAAAATGGGCAATTATTGCCATACAAACTGGAAAGAAAATAAAGATTAAAACATGCAATTAGTTGACTTGCTCCTTATTTGGAAGGCTAAATTTGGAAACAAATCAACCCTTTAATTTAGGAAACAAATCAGCTCATTATTCTTTCGAAACTAAAAAAGGAAAAAGCTGAAATTCGGACTCCTCAGCTCAAGTCTTCGCGCAACAAGATAGATGGCCGATTTTGGGCCTGTTGCGATCTTTTACGGACATCAGAGTCTTCATAACATCTGTAGGGCTCGTCTTGGGCTTTCCGAAAACATATTATAATAGACGATCCGACTTAAGATGCTCTCTGTAGAGGCCCACGAAGTTCAGCTCGGATTTGGGCCGAACTTGAACTTCAGCAACTCAGAATCAGCCCATCATTAATTGCTTCTTTGATCCTCTTGGCCCCTTGTAATTGGCCCAACCGGAACATGCAATTGATCCTTTGGTGATGCTTATTGATTCTCATCAGTTCACACCATTACATCCCACCAGTAGCAGTGCCAACACCAGTTATACTAGTGATAGGAGTGGACAATTTTAGGCAGATTGGTACTCCACGAATTTTTATGGGCGGAGCATTATTCCGCATTTTTGTATACTCAGTACTTTGCTTTGGGGTTGTATTTACAGTATTTTTAGTTTCATTATTATATATATATAGTGCTTACTTGCATATAATTTTCATAGTTAGTAAAATGCTTAGATCTAGGTGTGGACTTTTGTGTGGTTGAATCATAGTGCCTAGGATGATACTATCTAGTAACTTATGATATTTTGAAATATCTAGGATGGATGCAATACCATGTGATTGGACATGTTGTGTCCATTTTTGTATGGATTGGGAAGTTGTTTGTTGGCCAAACAACCAAACCTTGTAACCGTGTATTATCTTTCGTGTGCAAACATTGGGGACAATGTTGTGTTTAGGTTTGGGAGTGTGGGCACATTAAACACTTTTCCAATCTGTCACATGATTGTACAGTTTGTACATAGTGTTATTTGGTACATAGTGTTTTAATGTTGTATATAGTGTGTTTGTTAAAAAAAATAAAAAAATAAAAAAAATAAAAAAAATAAAAAATAAAAAATAAATAAAAACTTCCAAAAATAATTTCCGATAAAGCCAAAGGAACACATTTTGTTTAATTAAGATGCTATGAGGTATGTGTTGTTAAGGAGTATGTGCATGCGTTAATTACTAAAGTGTTGCTATCACGATAGCATCTCGATAAGACATTGTGCTCTACGTAATGGTCCCTTTCTCTTTTGCTTGGTGAACGGAACTTAGCACGAGATTGCCTTAACCAATAGTGGAGACTACCCGTGAGAGTCAGTGTCTAAAATAATCACCTTTAGAGGGTAAACACTCTTCATTAATCATATGATCTCATTTGCATAATTGAATGCCCATGAACATGAAAATTGTGAACTGCTTGGTAGACTTGTATTCCCTCGTTAGACGGACTTTTGGAAAGGATTCTAGGCATGTGTGTGCTTAGCTACCAAATGCCCAAACACTGTCCATGTTGTGATGTGTGCTCCAATTGCCAAATTTGAGGCCAAACACAAACCGTTCATTTCATTACCACCACATACCCATATACATATACTTGGAATGATGTAGTATTTGATCACGGATTATGCATGATTATAGATACATTAGGATAGCTCAAAAATTTCTATAATAGCGTCTACTCAGGCGATAATAAATAGTTGTACAAATTTTTTGCTTGTGTAAAAGTTAATAAAACAAATAAAATAAAATAAAAAAAACTCGAGCAAGCCACGACACCTAATTAGAAGTGCTTAAATCCGAGTACTAATTTGCACAAATCAAACCATGAATCTTAGCCTAGACGCTTGGAGACATCTTTATAATGAGCTAAGGAAACAAAATCGAAAGGTTGATCAAAAACTTCAGAATTCCATTGATTCTCCCATTCACCTGATATCACCCTTTGGCCCCATTACAACCAAGAAAAGCCCTAGTTGATCCTTTAGAGAGTCTAGTTGGGGAATGCAAGTCGAAACATGCTGTTTCCACGTTTATGGCATATCAATTCATTCATAAAACAGTTTCCATAATTTGTTCATTAATTTTGATTACATATGCATTACATTTGATTCTTATATATTTTCTCACACTTGCATATGTTGTTTGAGAGCCACTTAGGTTCTGAGAGAAAATTTGACTGAATTTCGGTGAGGATAGAGTCAAGGATAATTGAGTTTTTGCTTTTGAGTGCTTTGTTTCTGAAGCAAAGTATTGAGAGTGTGGGATTCGCCTTGTTGCGTGTTTTTGAAGGGTGTAATTGTGCTAGTTTCCAACCAGAGGTTTTGGCATGCTTTACTCCCGAATCATCTCATCATTTAGCATCTTTGTAATTTGGCTCTCGGAAATATTTTAGTGTGCGTTGTATAAAATTGGTACATAGTAGAATTGTGTTCTTAATTTAATTTCGAGCATTTATAGTTTGCTCGAGGGCGAGCAAAAGTCAGGTTTGGGGGTTTGATCGCGCTACAAATTTTCACATTTAGCACCCCCCTTACTTGGTTTTTGTAATCATTTTCCATGTATTTTAGGGGTTTAATGTTGTAAATATGTGTTTTCAGGTAAGTACGGCGTTTCGAAGGCATTTGGGTCTGAAATGAGGAAAAGACGGCAAAGAAGGCAGAAAACCAAAGTATGCCCTGTTCCCACGGGTTCAGACTTCAAAGGAATAAGCGGGAAAGAACACAAAGCCCCGCGGGTTCATCTCCCCTGCCCCGCGTGAAAGAGCCAGCTGAAGGAAGCCGCGGGCTGTGTCAAAACTGTAGGGAAAAATACGTGCACGCAGCGGAAGTGAGACTAAAATCGAGTTTAGTATATTTTAAAATTTTTCCATAAGTTGAACCTTAACCCTTTAATTAATTAACATATAATACTAAAGATATCATACCTTTGTCGCGTGATCCGATTGACATTGCGTCGATGGTAATCCGCAAGATCTTCCAATCCAATCACGAACGTGAATCACCTAGGATCGTGGTCTCCCTTCTCTTTGAATTGTGTACCTGAGGATGGATTAACAAAACTTTTTCTTTTTCGTTAGTCACAATAAATTCCAAGAGGCTACGAAGAATGTTCTGGTCACTTTTGAATTCACAATCGTTAGATCGAAACTCGCGTGAACCTTTTTTGAAATTGTACACAAAACCTTTTGATATAAAAGTTACTAGTGCACTATCAAAATAAGAACAAACTTTTGTCTCTTTTCCTCTTGGCCGATTTTTCACACTAGTTTAAGAGTTGGATTCTATTTTTCTCAAGCAAAAGAAAAATATTCTCTCAAGCAAGAACTCTAGGGTTTTTCAAATCTTATTGCCTTCAAATATATATCATGCAATGACCGTGCACAATATATTATATATATCTAGTGCAATATATTATATATATCTGATGCACAATAAATTATATATATCTAGCACAATATATTATATATATCTAGTGCAATTACCGTCCACCATATATTATATATATCTAGTGCAATATATTATATATATCTGATGCAATTACTGTGCACCATATATTATATATATCTAGTACGATAATCTTACACGATATATTATATATATGACCGTATGCTTTATATATATATATATATATATATATATATATATATATATATATATATATTCCAGCAATTAATTGCCATATATATTTCATATATATCTATATATTGAGGCCGAAATCCTTTACCTTGTAGGATTTGTGTCTTTTGACTTAAATCCTAACCTTAGGTAGATTTCCTTAGAATTCCAAACCGTAATCCAACTCTTTAGTGTATTTGTGACTATATCAAAGACTTCCTAATTTGACTAGATAAATAAATTCCCTTTATTTATCTACTTACCAAATAAAGTCTTTAATATTTATTATACTACCACAATAGTATACTACTAAGAAACATATTTCTTGGTCAGAAAAAGATTTTGATTTTTAATTAAATAATTAATCAATCAATTAATTAATTTCCATTTAATCAATTAATAAAAATAAAACCATATAATATTATATATATCTCGGCCATGTGCCATATATATTAATATATCTATATATTGTTTTTCTATTTTATTAAATCAGTTGGACCTTAACAAAAGGTCCACATGTGAACTAGGCTCATTCTTACTAAAAGAAACAAGTCCACATGCTTTAATACAATTCTAGATGGACCCATAAATTAGTCCGGTAGAATATATCAAGTGATTCATGCAAGTCCGTGTGGATTGGGGATCTTGGCGAGCCTATCTAAATTTAAGCTCCAATAGACATAACCCAATCATAATCAACAAATGATTCACTTAGATTCAATCTATTAATTTTAGTTCATTCCACTAAAGAACTAAAATTGCACTCTTAAATAAAGATGGAATAAGGAAATGATTCTCATTCATACCCTAGACAATCTTATTGGAGATGGTGTATCCTCGTGAAGAATACCAGTAATCGCCAAGAGCTCATAGACCGCCTATAGCTCTCCAAGTTACCATATTTACTCATATGACCACATTTTGAACTTGGATATTTTGACTTGTCCAGAAACCATGTTTCAATAGACTCTATCGAAAACTTGACGTTAAGATTCAATATCCAATACCTCAAAACATCCATATGATGATATTCTACTCTCATTTAATAAATGGAGCCACGATGTCCATATCTATAAATGAAGTCCTCTATCGATTAACAAATGAATACTACCAAACTATCGAGGATAGACTTTGCTATATAATCGTACTCATTGATAACTCAAATGATAACACTTGCAACCATAAGTCCATCATTTATCTCAGGATTAAGATAGACTCTCTGATTGTCCTGATAATGAAAATACTTTTATCTACTGACGGTTCTAGATAAAGTATTTCATTGTGATCCAGCTCAATGCACCCAGTGCACTAGATTCTTTTACTCGAAGACCCTCTGATGATTTTAGACTCACCATAACACATTTGATCCCACTCAAATGCTAGTAAAAGAATTCTACAACTTTAACAAGATAAAGGTGCCCAACCTTTAACTTAAGTTGTGAACATTATTCAAGACTAACTAAAGAATTGTGTCTACCTCATACATATCCAGATGTACGAACAATTCTTCTTTTCTCATAGTCTTTTGACCTTATGATTATTTACCTTGACAATTATAATTATAAATGCTATAAGATTTTGTTAAATAAACAGAAATCACTTTATTAATATGATAAGATTGTCAATTACAATATTACACTCTTGCTATTGAACATAATCCTAACAAAAACCACATCCGGTGACTTCAATTCGTCTGTTCCGCGGGCATAAAGCCACCAAACAAAGATGCGGAAGCACATCAATGGTTTCAGACCAGTCCTCCAGAGAGATAATTCCAGCGGACGGAATCCGAGATAACAAAGGAAGATCAGCCGCGGAACATACCCGCGGGAGACTCTCACGAGCTGCAAGTGAATTGAATCCAGTCGCTTCATACTCACTTTCTATCCATTTTACACTTTTAGCCTTGGTTATGGACAAAATGACCCTTGCTTGTCTTTGAAAGGCCTCCCCTTTATTGTATTTTTCCATCCAATTTTACTTCTCTAAGTAGGTGGAGGCACAAAAACCATATATGGATAGTTAAGGAAGTAGTGAAAAGATAGATATTATTTTTTTAGATATTTTTCTCTTAGGAAAGCCAAGTTAGTTTTTCTTGGCAATTCTCTAGGCAACCAAACACCATTTTGGTACCTTAGTATAGATTACTTCAAGTTGCCATAGAAGAAGTTGTTGCTTTGATTGCAAAAGGAAATCATTTCCATTTCCCAAGAGTTATCATCTGGTGAGGTTTCCTTCAATTGTATCTCTTAGTTGCTTTAATTCTATGAGTAGCTAAATCCTCCTTGTTAGGAGATTAGATGTAATTCTTGTAATTAACTTTACTATATAATCAATCATGTTTAGTTCACTTCTCAAGTTATGTATGTGCTTATTATTCCATTATGATTGATTGTTGCAACCACCAATCTTTCATTGAATGTACAAGCAACTTGAGGAACTTATATGCATTAAAGACCATTTATGCATGTTCCTTTTTATGCCATCCAATTTGTAAAGATTGTTATCTTATGAATCTTTATCAATACTCTTTAGTAGACTTCCTTTAATCACTCTCCTAACTCTAGGTTGTTGTTAAAGTTGAGGAACTAAGGCCTTATAATTTGACATGAGTCGATGCATGATAGGGACTTTGTGATTAATCTTAATGAATGATTGATTAGCTAGTAAGTTGTTACTTGAATGAATATATCTCCTAGCAATCCTTTAATCTAGAATTTAAACCAAATAGTTGTAACCAATTTCTTTATCAATCCGAATTTGAGCATAGTTAATGTGTTGATTGTCGTAGTTAATTAACAAACATTAGTTAGAGTTAATTTTATTAGTTACCATTAGCTATCTACGTAAGCGTAAACTTGCTGATCTCTGTGGGAATGAAACCCTTACTTGCACACTATACTAGTTTGCGACTTGTGCACTTGCAAAAAAGGTGAAACACTCACGCACCCCTTTAGAATAACCATAGTAGAGTAGCGTAATTTGTAGTAGTATTTGTAGAACCGGTTCGGGCGCGTCAAAACTCATGGGAGATGCCTAAGCTATTGCAATAGCTTTCAAAGTGGGCATTCTCAAACTCCCTCCCATGATCACTTCTAATCCGTTTAATGCTTTTAATGTTTGAGTCTTTTTCATTTTGAATTTTGGTGCAAAGCATTTTAAACTTATCAAAAGTTTCAGATTTCTCTTTAAGAAAATATGTCCACGTCAACCTGGAGAAATCATCTACACAAACAAAAATGTATCTCTTTCCACCTAAACTCTCGGTTTGCATGGGACCCATAAGATCCATGTCGAGAAGCTCTAGGGGCTCCTTGGTAGAGAGATACTTGCCCTTTTTGTGCATGATCTTGGTTTGTTTCCCTTGTTGGCAAGGTCAACAAATACCATTGACTTTCTGATATGAACCTCACCAAGAGTAGTGAGACCCGGAACCAATATATGGTAACGAATGATCGTTTTCTAATTCAAGTTTATAAACAAAGAAAATAAGGACTGCAACCCATTATCTATATTGAGATAAGAACCAACGGTATCAAGAAGGTTGTAGACGCCACACTCAAGAACAAGAAAGAAGGTGAGTGATAAGTCAAGTTTGAACGCCACAAGGTATAACCCTTGATAAGTTCATAGTTCAATGAAGAACCAAGAGAAACGCTCTCTATCAATTTTATTTCATTCAAAGTCTAGTCTGCAAATAATACATCAATACGTACCTTAAATACTAAAATATCTAAACCCTAGAAAGAAAGATAAAGGAAATAAACTACTCAGCAACTAATTGCCTTACAATTAGGAAAGTAAAAGAATAAAAACTAGCAACTAGTTGACTTTGTTTGGGAAACAAATCAACTATTTATTTGGGAAATAATTAAAAATAGGAAATATGCTAAAATTCGGAATCCTCCAACCCTAGCTTGTATCTCACGCCCAAATCAGCTCTTTATTAGGAAATATGCTGAAATTCGGACTCCTCAGCTTGAGTCTTCGCGCAACAAGATAGATGGCCGAATTTGGGCCTATTGTGATCGTTTATGGATGCTGGAGTCTTCATAACATCTGTAGGGCTCGTCTTGGGCTTTCCGAAAACATATTATAATAGACAATCTGACTTCAGATGCTCTCTGTAGAGGCCCACGAAGTTCAGCCTGGATTTGGTCTTCATGTGGGCCAAACTTGGACTTCAGCAACTCAGAATCAGCCCCCATTAAATGCTTCTTTGATCCTCTTGGCCCTTTTAATTGGCCCAATTGGAACATGCAATGGACCTTTTGGTGATGCTTCTTGATCCTCATCATTCCCCCTCTCTTCAAAAGGATTCGTCCTCGAATCTTCACCGTAATGTTGTTGATAGCCTGCGACACTTCATCAAAGTCCTGAAAAAGAGAAACAAGAACACCAAGCCAAGAAGTTGGCTGATTTGAAAATAATGCCTTTTTGATCTCACTCTTTTTTGCATAGAAGTTCATTTGTTGTTTTTTTTTTTTTTTTCTCATCAGCCGAGATTTCTTTTTTTGCTGTTTCAATCTCTCTTTCTTTTGAACTCTCACTCTCCTTTTTTACATCTCTCTTTTCTTTTAACCTCACTTGATCTTCATATACTTGTATTGAGGTTAAGTGTACAAGAGTGATTCGTTTTTTATTGAGTACAAATGAGTATCTATTTGTATAACCATCATGAGTTACACGCCTATCAAACTGCCATGGTCGCCCCAAAAGGATATGGCTTGCTTGCATTGGTACCACATCACACAAGACTTCATCTTTGTACTTCCCAATGGAAAAAGACACCAACACCTGTTTAGTCACCTTGATTTCTTCACTATCATTTAACCATTGTAGCTTATAAGGTTTTGGGTGCTTTAAAGTGGCCAAATTCAGTTTTTCCACCAAACTAGTGCTAGCCAAATTAGTACAACTCCCCCCATCAATTATCATGCTACATACCTTATCATTAACATGGCATCGAGTGTGAAAGACATTGTCACGTTGTACCTCATCATCTTCCTTTGCTTGAGCACTAAGAGATCTTCTTGCAACCAAAAGCTCTCCATCTTTGTGATCTTTGGAAGGTTCGGCCTTGGCCTTAAAACTAGGTTGGTCATCCCTTTTGTTCCAATTCAGTTCCCATGATGAAGAAGAACCCGAATGTTGCCCAACTCGTGTGGAATCCTTCCTCTTCAATTTTTGATCCAACCTCATCTCCAACTGATCAAACTTTTGATCCAAGAACATTAAGAAAAGTTTGAAATCGATCTTTTCTAGTACATCGGTAGACATTTTTTTTTTTTTTGTAATGGATCTGATCAAACTTTTTTTTTTTGTAACGGATCTAATCAATCTTTTTTTTTTTTTACAACAGATCTGATCAACTTTTTTTTTTTTTGAATCGGAATTTGATCAAACTTTTTTTTTTTTTTTGTAACGGATCTGATCAACTCTTTTTTTTTTTTTTTTTGATCAAACGAAAAAAAAAGAAGAAAAAAATAATAATAATAAAAAAAGGGATAGATCAAACCTGATTTAGAAGCCTAAGCTCTGATACCAACTGATATGAACCCCAAAGGACTTGCCTTGAAACCCAGCAACAATAATGATGCGAACCTCAAAGGACTTGCCTTGAAACCCAACAACAATAATTTGGGAAACTTGCCCTAGAAAGCCAAAATACAAATTTGCTGTGAAAGAAAAAAAAAAGGATAGATAAAACCTGATTTAGAAGCCTAAGCTCTGATACCAACTGATATGAACCTCACCAAGAGTAGTGAGACCCGGAATCAATATATGGTAACGAATGATCGTTTTCTAATTCAAGTTTATAAACAAAGAAAATAAGGACCGCGACCCATTATCTATATGGAGATAAGAACCAACGGTATCAAGAAGGTTGTAGACGCCACACTCAAGAACAAGAAAGAAGGTGAGTGATAAGTCAAGTTTGAACGCCACAAGGTATAACCCTTGATAAGTTCATAGTTCAATGAAGAACCAAGAGAAACGCTCTCTATCAATTTTATTTCATTCAAAGTCTAGTCTGCAAATAATACATCAATACGTACCTTAAATACTAAAATATCTAAACCCTAGAAAGAAAGATAAAGGAAATAAACTACTCAGCAACTAATTGCCTTACAATTAGGAAAGTAAAAGAATAAAAACTAGCAACTAGTTGACTTTGTTTGGGAAACAAATCAACTATTTATTTGGGAAATAATTAAAAATAGGAAATATGCTAAAATTCGGAATCCTCCAACCCTAGCTTGTATCTCACGCCCAAATCAGCTCTTTATTAGGAAATATGCTGAAATTCGGACTCCTCAGCTTGATTCTTCACGCAACAAGATAGATGGCCGAATTTGGGCCTATTGTGATCGTTTACGGATGCCGGAGCCTTCATAACATCTGTAGGGCTCGTCTTGGGCTTTCCAAAAACATATTATAGTAGACAATCTGACTTCAGATGCTCTCTGTAGAGGCCCACGAAGTTCAGCCCGGATTTGGTCTTCATGTGGGCCAAACTTGGACTTCAGCAACTCAGAATCAACCCTCTTTAAATGCTTCTTTGATCCTCTTGGCCCTTTTAATTGGCCCAATTGGAACATGCAATGGACCTTTTGGTGATGCTTCCTGATCCTCATCAATGCATAAGCTCTCTTTGCTTGAGTTCCCCATATGGGGTCAATATCATCCTTCATCAATGAAGGTCATGAGGTCCTATGGACCTCCCAAGTCCATTTGACTTGGTTGAACCTATTTGAGACTTGTTAGTCTCATAGCAAGCGGGTTCATTTTTCCTTATCCACATAGATATGACATTTTTCTTCCTAGTGGACAATGGTTCAAGAGTACTAGAAATAATAGGATCATGAACATGAATATTTTCCTTCCTATTAGTATGCATTCTAGCTCTTGTCATTCTCTTTTCAATCATGCTTTTGATTCTACATAATTTAATAAAATGAAAGCAATTTAGTCTAATGTGACCATCAATACCACAAAAGTGACATGTAGGGATAAATTTAGAATTCATACCATGTCCTTGTGCCTGCATAGGAGCCTTCCCATGACTTTGTGGTTGAGCGGGTTCAAATCTTCTTTGTTGTTGAACCGGTCTCACTTGCTTCCTTGATCCATTTTGCATGATTGGCCTCTTCCCCTGATGAATATGAGCTTGAGGGAAGTTTGGTTGAGGAACTTTTTGAGCTTGAGGTTGTCTCCTAGGAGCTTCCTTCACATGTGCACTTCTTGAGCATTGTCCTAGATCGATTTTCTTCCTAGGTGTGTGCACCGGTGAGGCTTCATTCTTGCCCAAACTCTTGACAAAGATGGTCTTGGTTGGAGTAGTGATCTCCTTGCTTACTTCATACCCAATACCTTTCTTGTCACAAGGGTTCTTTCCACTACCAAGAATGTGGTCAAGTTTCTTGGTGCTTGTAGTCATCCTAGTCAATGACTCTATAGCTTCAACAAGCTCTCTCTTCAACCCTTCTTCATTCCTCTTAGACATAGCTAGCTCATCCCTTAGCTTGTCTTCAATCTTCTTGGATGCCTCCACTTGTTTACTTAAGTGGTCATTATGTGTTGAAAGTTCTAGATTTTCATCCTCTAAAATCTTCAATTTTCTATTGTTCTTCTCCAATGAACTTTCATACTTGACTATAAAGTCATTCACATCCATTTTCTCTACACTTCCATTTGTAGAGTTAGATGAGGAGTCATCTATACTAGAGCTATCTCATCCACTCTCCTTCTCACCTATGGAGTCATTTCCCTCATTTAGACCTTCACCTTGGTCTCTTGAGTCAATAAGAGCCATATCCCAATGAGTAGCTTCGCCTATCACCTCTAGAGCTACTTCTTCATCTTTTTCTTCTATGGGATCATTGGTTAAGTCATTCTTACCAACAACTTTATCTTGTACACAAGTGGCCCCAAATGCCGTGTAGTTGATGGTAAGCTCATCATCACTAGATGACTTGTCTCCCTTTCCGGAGTCATCACTTTCACTCCACGTGGTGGCCATCACTTTTGCCATCTTGTTCTTCAAGTTCCCACAATCGGGTGAGATGTGACCTATACCACCACACTCATAGCATTGGACCCCTTTCTTTTCACTCTTCTCTTGCCTAGGCTCAAAACTCTTGAAGGGAGCCTTTTTCTTCAAGTCTTGGCCTTTGGATCCAAAGCCCTTCTTCTCGAACTTGATGAATTTCTTGAATCTTCTAAGCAACAATGCCATGTCTTCGTCCGAGTCACCTTTTTCCTCCTTCACAACCTTGGAAGCATTCAAAGCAATTCCTTTTTGCTTTTTAGGAGGTGAAATGCTAGGAGCCTTCCTAGATTCATAGGCGAGGAGTCTTCCAATAACCTCGCTCGGCTTCATGTCCTTATAGGTGCTATTTTCCTCTAAAGCCGTCACCTTTGATTCAAACCTAGCAAGGAGAGACCTCATAATTTTCTGCTTAACTCTCCTATCCGAATAAGGATCACCGAGTTGATGGCTTTGATTCACAATATCCATCAACTTGACTTCAAAGTCATTGAAGCACTCGTCCTCCTCTATCTTAAGCAACTCAAATTGCGTTTGAAGGACTTGTAGCTTGGAATCCTTAACCACATCGGTTCCTTCATGTGCAACCTCTAGGATATCCCATGCCTCCTTGGCTATCCTAGTGTTCTGAATCAGTTTGTACTGATTTTCATCCACTGCACATAGAAGAGCATGCCATGCCTTCCTATTCCATTTTGAAGTCTCAAACTCTTCAGGTGACCACTGAGCCTTAGGCTTGAGTACTTCTTCTCCACCACCCGTGGGAGTCATCATAGGAGGTGCATATCCATCTTCAATAACCATCCATGCCCTATCATGGATTTGGCACACATATGCTTCCATCTTGCCTTTCCATGAGGCATAATTCACACCGGTGAGGAGAGGAGACCGTGTGCTTGAAGCACCCTTATGGTTGCCACCGTATCCACTCATTGTATATAATGAATGAATTCAAATGAATGCAAAATGTATGAATGAGCAAAAATCACACAAATGCAAAACACACCTAAAATGAGCTAGGATCACCTAAGTATATCTAGGAACCCGCTCTAATACCAATTGAAAGTAAATAACAATAACGCTCGATGTGTTAGATATATCTAGAGGGGGGTGAATAGATTTTAACTATTATTACCCCATTTTCGCATGCAAGTCAATTTTACGAAAATACCCCTACTAGTCAAAAATACAAGCAAGTGTAATATAGTGCGGAATTTAAATAACACTTGATGTATTTAGTGCGCCACACTCAGACCTCTAAATCCACTAATCGAAATGGAGTTTACAACCTATGTAGACCTCGTCTAACACTCCGGTCAATAACCCCCAATTCTACCACTCGGGCCTTTAAAAGTGGCTCTAGTCCTAATTGCATGAGGCCTAAGCAACCTTAGCCTCAAGACTTAAATCTCTAAGAAGAGATTATACAACCTATGTGAATATATATGAATATTCAAATAACAAACAAGGCTAGGTAACCTTAGATGCTTATCTAGGATGATGAGATAATCAATTTAAATCAACCCTAGATATCAATTGCTAAATGACATGTCAAATAGCTTAGCTAATCAAGATTAATCAAAAACTTAATTAGCTATCACAAAAACAACACTCAATCAATTCATCACAATTAATTCTCTATTCTTGTATTTATCATATGATCAAAAACATACAAGTAATTAAAAGAGAATATGCTTGATTAGTAAAATACTAAAATAAGATGAAATTAATCAAAATCTTACCAAGCATGTTGTGATGATGCAAACCCAATCATAGATGAATGCAAGAAGAACTTTGATGCAAAAAGGATTTGATTTGAGTGTTTAAAGGTGAGTTCTTGATTTGATTTTTTCTCAAAAATCTCTCTTTGAAGTTTAGGGTTCTAATAACTCAATGAACTTGATCAGAGAATGAGAAAGTAAGATATTTATAGACATCAAGAATTGGGCATATGAAAAGACAAGTTTGCCCCTGAAACGCACCGTTCGGCGGTTTCAATCGGCGGCCAGGCCGCCGAATTGAGCCCGTGAAGAACAGAGCATCAACGGCGGTTTCATTCGGCGGTTTCGTGACCACCGATCCAACCGCCGAATTAGACCGAGAGATTAAAATCGATCAGGTATGAACGGCGATCGTGACCGTCGATCGTGACCGTAGAATTTCTTCAGACCTGTCTGGACTGAAACGGCGGTTTCATTCGGTGGCCAGGCCACCGATCATAACCGCCGATCACCAACAATGGTGAAAACCAAGGAGAAACCAAGGGCATTCTCTGTGGGCGGTCTTCGCGCAAAACCAAGCACACATACGTGTGAGCGCGGACGTTTCCGAACACTATCGGGAAACGAATTACTAAGCACATATACACACAACAAGATATAAAACAAAGTGCTAGTGTGTAAAGTGACATGTGAAGAGTATGCACACAAATGCAAGTATGCTAAGTGTGTGTGTGCTTACTAAATCTCTTCAAAGAAAAATCAAGCACAAGAAATTATACCTTTGGCGTGCTTGTCCCTTGAGGTCTTGAAAGGGCCTTCGAGCATGAAGTTCAAACACCTAAACTACCCTTACATTATCAACCCCAACATGTGGTTTGTCCACGAAATAAGCCAATCAATATATGGGAATCCTTACAATTCATATTTTGGTTGATGAGTTTATTTGCTTGAGCTTAATATATTCATGTTAATTGATTAACCAATTAATTGATATGTAATTGATTTATACTAATTGAGACATCAATAACATGCATGAATGATTATTTGTGTATGTGTCTTTATTCTAGTGTAGATTGGTGAGAACCAATCTTGTGAGCTTATTTGCTATCAACTAGGAATTGGATTTATTGCATGAAAACCATTTCCTAGCATTTCCATGCCCTTACCACCTCTCAACTAAACTCTTCCATGACCATGCATGAGTTTAGTTTAGTTTAGTTTAGTTAGTTAGTGTTAGATTAATTAATTTTATTTGGTAAGCTTGTTAGTTTAGTTAATTTAGTTAGTTAATGTTAATTTAGTTGTTATTTAATTATTTGCTTGTGACCATTCCCTTTTACTTTTATTGCATGTTAATAGTGTAATTATATTGTGTATATATATATATATATATCTATGTTAGGATTATGTTCAATAGCAAGAGTGTAATATTGTAAATGACAATCTTATCATATTAATAAAGTGATTTCTGTTTATTTAACAAAATCTTATAGCATTTATAATTATAATCATAAGGTCAAAAGACTATGAGAAAAGAAGAATTGTTCGTACATCTGGATATGTATGAGGTAAACACAATTCTTTAGTTAGTCTTGAATAATGTTCACAACTTAAGTTAAAGGTTGGGCACCGTTATCTTGTTGAAGTTGTAGAATTCTTTTACTAGCATTTGAGTGGGATCAAATGTGTTATGGTGAGTCTAAAATCATCGGAGGGTCTTCGAGTAAAAGAATCTAATGCACTGGGTGCATTGAACTGGATCACAATGAAATACTTTATCTAGAACCGTCAGTAGATAAAAGTCTTTTCATTATCAGGACAATCGGAGAGTCTATCTTAATCCTGAGATAAATGATGGACTTATGGTTGCAAGTGTTATCATTTGAGTTATCAATGAGTACGATTATATAGCATAGTCTATCCTCGATAGTTTGGTGGTATTCATTTGTTAATCGATAGAGGACTTCATTTATAGATATGGACATCGTGGCTCTATTTATTAAATGAGAGTAGAATATCATCATATGGATGTTTTGAGGTATTGGATATTGAATCTTAACGTTAAGTTTTCGATAGAGTCTATTGAAACATGGCTTCTGGACAAGTCAAAATATCCAAGTTCAACATGTGGTCATATGAGTAAATATGGTAACTTGGAGAGCTATAGGCGGTCTATGAGCTCTTGGCGATTACTGATATTTTTCACAAGGATACACCATCTCCAATAAGATTGTCTAGGGTATGAATGAGAATCATTTACTTATTCCATCTTTATTTAATAGTGCAATTTTAGTTCTTTAGTGGAATGAACTAAAATTAATAGATTGAACCTAAGTGAATCATTTGTTGATTATGATTGGGTTATGTCTATTGGAGCTTAAATTTAGATAGGCCCACCAAGATCCCCAATCCACACGGACTTGCATGAATCACTTGATATATTCTACCAGACTAATTTATGGGTCCATCTAGAATTGTATTAAGGCATGTGGACTTGTTTCTTTTAGTAAGAATGGGTCTAGTTCACATGTGGGCCTTTTGTTAAGGTCCAATGGATTTAATAAAATAGAAAAACAATATATAGATATATTAATATGTATTATCCGTTGCCGGCTCTCCTCTATCAACTTGAAGGATTGGCCTCTTCTAGCATTGAATTGGAACATCAACTCTAGATAATCCAATGTGTTGTAGGCCTGCTTGTTTGCTTTTGGCTTTTGTGTTTGGTTGTGCTTTGGTGTAGCCTTTGTTTAGCTCTTGTTTGAGCTTTGTTGTGCTTGTTTTTTGGGCCTTTCGGCTCTTGTCTCTTTCTTCCTGGGGTATGCCCCTTGAATTTGTACATTCTTTCCTTTTTTCTATGATACTATTTATTTACCCAAAAAAACAAAAAAATATGTATGGCACATGGCCGAGATATATATAATATTATATGGTTTTATTTTTATTAATTGATTAAATGGAAATTAATTGATTGATTGATTAATTATTTAATTAAAAATCAAAATCTTTTTCTGGCTAGGAAATATGTTCCTTAGTAGTATACTATTGTGGTAGTATAATAAATATTAAAAACTTTATTTGGTAAGTAGATAAATAAAGGAAATTTATTTATCTAGTCCAATTAGGAAGTCTTTGATATAGTCACAAATACACTAAAGAGATGGATTAGGGTTTGGAATTCTAAGGAAATCTACCTAGGATTAGGATTTAAGTCAAAAGACACAAATCCTACATGGTAAAGGATTTCGGCCTCAATATATAGATATATATGAAATATATATGGCAATTAATTGCCGGAATATATATATATATATATAAAGCATACGGTCATATATATAATATATTGTGTAAGATTATCGTACTAGATATATATAATATATGGTGGACGGTAATTGCACTAGATATATATAATATATTGTGCATGGTCATTGCATGATATATATTTGAGGGCAATAAGATTTGAAAAACCCTAGAGTTCTTGCTTGAGAGAATATTTTTCTTTTGCTTGAGAAAAATAGAATCCAACTCTTAGACTAGTGTGAAAATTCGGCCAAGAGCAAAAGAGAGAAAAGTTTGTTCTTATTTTGATAGTGCACTATTAACTTTTATATCAAAAGGTTTTGTGCACAATTTCGAATAAGGTTCACGCGAGTTTCGATCTAACGATTGTGAATTCAAAAGTGACCGGAACATTCTTCGTAGCCTCTTGGAATTTATTGTGACTAACAAAAAAGAAAAAGTTTTGTTAATCCATCATCAAGTACACAATTCAAAGAGAAGGGAGACCACGCTCCTAGGTGATTAACGTTCGTGATTGGATTGGAAGATCTTGCGGATTACCATCGACGTAATGTCAATCGGATCACACGACAAAGGTATGATATCTTTAGTATTATATGTTAATTCATTAAAGGGTTAAGGTTCAACTTATGGAAAAATTTTAAAATATACTAAACTCGATTTTAGTCTCGCTTCCGCTGTGTGCACGTATTTTTCCCTACAATCTAAGACTTAGAACCGACTTAAGATAAACACCTCCTTGTTGGGAATGATACCTTTTACTCGTAACCACTATACGTGGCGAACGATTCGTATACTTGTGAAAGGGTAAAAACACTCACAAGCGCCATATCATTTACCGTAGTTTATTAGATCCGGTCTGTGCGCCGATCAAGTTTTTGGCGCCATCGGGGATATATTTTTGAACTATCGCATGCATGTCAAAAACATTGAGCTTTGAAGTGCCCTTTTTGAAAGCAAAAATAGCAAGTAGGAGGATGGTTTAGAAAACTCCCTCTTGGTAGGTGATTATGAGGTCTATGGTGTTGTCTTATTTGTAGTGCTTTGACCTCCTTCTCCACCTTGTCTAGATTGACTATGAAGTCACATTCTTTGACCTTGGCTACCTTGAGGGCTTCATCCTTCCTACCAAGTGCTTCCTTCGTTTCTTCCAAAGCTTTTGCTTTTCGCTCCACTTCCATAAGTAACTTCCTTGTCTTCTTTGCACATTCTTCTTCAAATTCTTCAAATAGTCTTGTAAAGTCTTCCAATTCCCTTGATGTGGAATTCCTCTCAACTTCAAGTCTCCCAACATGTATTTCCAATTCCTTGTTCTTGTTGGAGACTTCTCCTACCTTCCTCTAAAAGGTAGCATTCTTTTCTTTGAGCAAGTTTACTTCAAGAGTGAGCTTCTTGTTTTCCATTTCAAGCTCTTCCACTTTCACCTTTCCCAAGGCCTCCTTTTCTTCAAACTCCTTCATCATGAGTTGTATTTTTCTCTCCAATTCTTCCTTTCCTTGGGAGGTTTCCACTATCTTCTCTTGAAGCAAAGATAATTTTTCCTCAAATTTCATGCATCGCTCTTGGGTCTTCGACGGTTCTTCCTCGATTTTCGCACCCTTCTCATATACTTGTACAAGAGCGTGTACATGGCTCCTTGTCCTCCCTTGCTTGGGATAGCCCGATTCTAGTGATTGATCCGGCTGACTAAAAACCACATGGTTTCTTATCTTCTTCTTATGTGCTTGTTGTGCGGATTGGAATAACTCCATGGTCTCTTGTTGAGAAGCTTGGAATCTCTCACTCTCTCGAAAGTGATCCTCCATGAAATTTTTCCTCTCATCATCAATGGTGTTTGATTGGTATGATGAGGAGGAATCTTGATTCATCCACCAATCCATATTAAAGCTATTCCCATGAGTCTCGTAGCTCAACCCATGATATTCCGTGAAGAAATCCATAGAATTTTGAAACAAAAGAAACAAAAACTACCAAAGAAGTAAAAAAGAACTAAAAGACTAAAAATTAATAAAAACCTACAAAGAAAAGTTAATTGATTCAACAATCGCTTTAATTCCCCGACAGCGGCACCAATTTTGATGAGCCGTCGTTGGTACTCAACAAAATGATTGTTTTTAAATGTGTTTGTGTTGAAAAACCGATTTCACCACTTAGATGTAAAATTAGTAAAGTGGCAAGTAGGATTCGTTCCACAGGGAATTAGAGTAATAGTTGAATAAATTAACAATTCATAAATGCAACAAAATAAAACATAAGCAATGGATGGTTGAATGGTTTGTCAAGCCATCAAACATACATGTAAAATAAACCTAATAAAACTAATAAAATAAATAGAAATCTAGATAAGAGATATATGGGGTAAACAATTAAGGGAATTGCTAGGGAATTAATGGGATCACAAGTGGATTACGGGAAGTGTTTCTCAAGCTACCTTAGTGAGCCAATCTCACAAATGTTAACCAATTGATTTCTAGAATGTGTTTAGACCATTACTATGAACCCTAAACAACTTCCCACCGCAATGCCTAAACGATTAAGGAGAGTGGGTCACGGCGGGATCGGTTTGTTACAATTAACGGTTTAGATAATCACGGTTGATATACCCTCCGACGATCTATCCCACTCACTATGTTGTCAATCCATCAAGGTTGTCAATCCAATCATGATTATATAACAAATTATCCTAAGCAAGAGTATAATCAACTAGTGGATATACATGTCAATTATATAATGCATAAAATCCAATTATAAAATGAGCAGAACATAAATAGAGATTAAATATATATTAAAGCTTAAGCATGTTAGGATTATGCTCAATAGCAAGAGTGTAATGTTGTAATTAACAATCTTTTTCATATTAATAAAGTGATTTCTGGTTTAACAAATCTTATAGCATTTATAGTTTAATATTATAATTGTCAAAGTAAATAATCATAAGGTCTAAAGACTATGAGAAAAGAAAAATTGTTTGTACATCTGGATATGTATGAGGTAGACACAATTCTTTAGTTAGTCTTGATTAATGTTCACAACTTAAGTTAAAGGTTGGGCACCTTTATCTTGTTAAAGTTGTAGAATTCTTTTGCTGGCATTTGAGTGGGATCAAATGAGATATGATGAGTCTAAAATCATCGGAGTGTCTTCGAGTAAAAGAATCTAGTGCACTGGGTGCATTGAACTAGATCACAATGAAAAGCTTTATCTAGAACCGTCAATAGATAATAGTCTTTTCATTATCAGGACAATCGGAGAGTCTATCTTAATCCTGAGATAAATGATGGACTTATGGTTGCAAGTAATATCAATTGAGTTATCAATGAGTACGATTACATAGCATAGTCTATCATCGATAGTTTGGTGATATTCATTTCTTAATTGATAGAGGACTTCATTTATAGATATGGACATCGTAGCTCCATTTATTAAATGAGAGTATAATATCATCATATGGATGTTTTGAGGTAATTGGATATTAAATCTCAACGTTGAGTTTTCGATAGTGACTATTGAAAACATGGCTTCTGGACAAGTCAAAATATCCAAGTTCAAAACGTGGTCATATGAGTAAATATGGTAACTTGGAGAGTTATAGGCGGTCTATGAACTCTTGGCGTTTACTGATATTAATCACGAGGATACATTATCTCCAACATGATTGTCTAGGGTATGAATGAGGAACATCTTCTTATTCTATCTTTATTTGAGAGTTCAATTTTAGCTCTTTAGTGGAATGAGTTAAAATTAATGGATCGGACCTAAGTGAATTATTTGTTGATTGTGATTAGGTTATGTCTATTGAAGCTTAAATTTAGATAGCCCGCCAAGATCCCCAATCCACACGGACTTGCATGGATCACTTGATATATTCTACCGGACCAATTTATGGGTCCATCTAGAATTGCATTTAATATATTAAGAATATAATTTGCACATTATTTGTTTAATGGGCTGATCAATTATATTAATATATTAATGAAAGTGTGCTTGTTTCTTTTACTAAGAATGGGTCTGGTTCACATGTGGGCTTTTTATTTAAAGTCCAATGGATTAAATAAAATAAGGAAATAATATTTGGCACATATATATGATGTGGGGCGGCAAGGCTATGTAATTAGTCAAAAATATTATTTTATTTTATTGTTTGATTAAATGAGAATTAATTAATTTATTAATTAATTATTTAATTAAGAAACAAAATCTTTTTCTGATCAGGAAATATATTTCCTAGAGTTATACTATTGGTAGTAGTATACTAAAAGTAAAAAACTTATTTGGTAAGAAAATAAATAATAAGTTTTATTTATTTAATCAAATAGGAAAGTCTTTTATTAAGTTAATTAAAAGAATAAAAACACTTATGAGTTGGATTAGGGTTAGGAGTCTAAAGTTGATAGGAATTAGGGTAAAGCACAAATCCTTTTTTGTAAAGGATTTTCGGCTAACCCTAATAGAATCACATGTAGATTTCAGCAACCCTAAAGGAAAGGAGAAGTAAAATTCGGCCATCCTATATAATACAAGCTATAGGGTTCGGCCACCTCCTAGTGTTTTACTGGATCAATTTCTTCTTCTTCTCATACTCATAAAAAAGTGTTTGATTATTCTGCGAAGACAAAAAAGAGAGAAGAGATTATTCTTTTGATAGTACACTAATTGCTTGTTCATCAATAAGCTTGTGTGTACAACATCGAATTAGGTTCACGCGAGTTTCGATCATTAGATTGAGAACTCAAAAGTGACTGGAATAATCTTTGTATTCTTTTGTTTGTTTCGTGACTAACAAAAGGAAAAAGAAAGTTTGTTTATCCATTCTCAGGTACGCAATTCAAAGAAAAGGGAGACCACGCGGAGACCACGCTCCTAGGTGATTCACGTTCGTGTTAGGATTGAAGATCTT
Organism: Acer yangbiense; assembly: GCA_008009225.1. Lineage (NCBI taxonomy): Eukaryota > Viridiplantae > Streptophyta > Magnoliopsida > Sapindales > Sapindaceae > Acer > Acer yangbiense. The sequence goes on from CM017767.1 coordinate 6,636,801, forward strand.
GCGGATTACCATCGACGTAAGTCAATCGGATCACGCGACAAAAGGTATTCTACTTTTTGTTACTTTATATGTATGTTTGATTAATTTAAAGGGTTAAGGTTCATCAAAGGAAAAATTTTTAAACATACTAAATCTATTTTTAGTCTCGCTTCCACTGCGTGTACTGCGATTTTTCCCTACAATTGGTATCAGAGCCCTGGTTGTACCTTTTAATTAATTAACGTATATATACGTGAATCTATTTCTTTTTATTGTGATGATGCATGTTTAGAAAGAGATGGCACTCTAGGTATTCGCATATATAATTACATGTGGATGTTTGGATTTATATATGTTTTTATGTGGATTGTTGTTGCTCGATTTTGGTCCTAGATTTTCAATGTAATTTTTGTTATGGAATTGTAACAAGAAGGGTGGTCTATCATCGCCATAATTCCTTTTGATTGTTGCTAGTTTTTTCTTTTATTTTTATTGTATTTAAATAGTGCAGTATTTTATATATTATAATTTAATGCAGTTTTTTATTTAATTTTAAGTGCAGTTTTTTTTTTGTAAAAAGTACTGCAGTGAATAAAAAATAATAATAATAATGCAGTATTTTATTAGTTTAAATACTGCTGTGATATGTTCAAGCATTGAAGTTTCGAAGACTTGAAGAAAAAAGAAGCAACCGGAACCTAGAACGAGTACCGTGCTCACCCTAGGAGTGGATTGGGCTACGCATGGCAAGCCCATATCTTGGTGGGCTGCGCACGGCAGCCCTATGTGGTCTCATGGGCTGCGCACAGCAGCCCCTTTGTGGGGTTGTGGGGTGTGTTCGCCCATGGGAGGAAGCCGAGGGATGAGCATATGGTTGATGGCCACTTGAAGATCTTGTATTCCTAAACAATTGTAATTTACTTGCTTTTCTAGGATGGACCAAAATTGTGGCTATTTATTTTTTGCATAAATATTACAATATTTGTTATTGTATGATAACATGTCATATAGAATAGGAGTGCCACTCATATATCTCTTTTGGTATGAACATGTATTGGATGATTTAGGTATCTAAATTGGCATCTAGATAACTTGGTAAATCATTCTATGAGATTTAATCACACGCCTTAAATAATTGAGTGGGAGAAGGTGTTTTGTAACACCTATGGCCTCCAAGATTAGTTGAGCTTTATTATTTATTGGTAATCTCCCCAAGGGGCGTCCATGAATGGAATTTAGCAATATACTTCCTTACAATGATAGACTAGACAATTGACTCAAACGAGATCTACTCCCCAAGGAGGGATTTTCGTGAGAGAAAATTGAGGGTCGATATCTTGGTAACACACTCAATGTAATTTTATTGATATCATCCCAAGAGTTCTTGTCAGTAAAATTACAAGGCTAAAATTGAAAACGCTGGTTGTTATGTTAACAATTATGTGGGACCTAATCTAACTAATAAATGATGCGAACTCCCAAAGGAGGCGTAACATTTATGGGTGTTGGATCACCGTTGAATTTTTATGATTGAGTTATTTATTTAATTCAAAATAAATATTTAAAAGTGCTTTATCATGATTATTTACTTATATATGTTTTGTTTTATTCAGAAATCATGACCCCATCACTTATGAACATCCTAAAAGATAACACTTTAACTGGAGATAATTATGTCACATGGAGAAGGAAAATTGGGTTGTTGCTGCAAAGTGAAAAACATAAGTTTGTTCTAACTAAACCACCTGCTCTTAATAATGAATCTAGTATAATGCAAAGAGATGAGTATGAGCAGTGGAAGACTTCAGATGATATGGCCAAATGTTACATTATGGCTACTATCTCCGACGTGTTGCAACAGCAGCATGAAGGAATGGAGTCTGCTGCTGATATAATGATGTCTCTAGAGGAGATGTTTGCTATAAAGTCCAGGACGACTAAAAGAGAGGCAGTGACTGCTTTTATGAATCTTAGGATGAAACCTAGACAGGCTGTGAAAGATCACATGATGAAAGTCATAGCACATCTCAACATTGCTGAACTGCATGGCGTTGAGATAGATGGTGAGACAAAAATTGATATGGTTGTCAATTAACTGTCAGATTCCTTTGATCAATTCAAATTGGACTACACTTTGAACAAAAAGGAATACACCTTACAAGGCCTGATGCAAGATGTTCAAAGTGCTGAAAAGATCCTTGTGAAAAGCAAAGGTCAAGAGATTCATATGGTTGGTAAAGTTGCTACTGTTAAGACCCATCAGAAGGTCAAGAAACAACAGAAGAAAAAGTAACTTAGGCCTACCAAGAAGGAAACCAAGAAAGTAACCGAGATCAAAGGGAAATGTTTCCTTTGTGGTGAAAAGGGACATTGGAAAAGAAATTGCCCAAAGTCCCAGAATAAGAAGGAAGAAGGTAATGTTAATTATTTTGAAACATATTTTCTGGCAGATTCTACTGATTCTTGGATCATAGACTCTGGAGCCACTAATCATGTTTGTTATTCCTTGCAGGGGTTTCAAGAAAGGAGAAGGCTGAGTAAGAATGAAATCAATACGTTAGTGTCTGCAAGTGCAGTGGGAGATATTAGAGTTTATTTGGATTCTAGAAGGCATTTAGATTTGATAGACGTTTATTATGTACCTCAATTCAAGAGGAATTTAATTTCAGTTTCTTGTTTGAATAAATTTGGATATTCGGTTACTTTTAATAAAGTTTTTATTATTAGTAAGAATGACAAAATTATTTGCCAAGGTACATTGGAAAATGGTCTATACTTCTTGCATAGAAATATCTCTCACTCGTTAGACACAGAATTAACGGAACCTGATCATAAAAGAGTAAAATTATCAATAGATGAAACCTACCTATGGCATTTATGCCTAGGTCATATTAACCTTAATAGGATTAAAAGATTGGTACGTGACGGACCTTTAAGTGACTTAAAGGTTGATGATCTACCAACTTGTGAATCTTGTTTGGAAGGTAAAATGACCAAAAGGTCGTTCTCGGCCAAAGGCGCAAGAGCCACTGAATGTTTAGGATTGATACACACTGATGTATGTGGTCCTATGAGCATTCAAACTAGAGGTGGATATGAGTACTTTATCATCTTCACAGATGATTACTCGAGATTTGGCTATGTGTATCTCATGCGACATAAGTCGGATGCTTTTGACGTGTTCAAAGCATTCAAAGCTGAAGTAGAAAATCAGCTTGAGAAACACATAAAAATCTTGAGATTTGATCGTGGTGGAGAATATCTATCTGGTGAGTATCAGCAATATCTTATTGATAATGGGATAGTTTCTCAGTTTTCTGCACCAGGTACACCTCAACAGAATGGGGTAGCATAAAGGAGAAATAGAACTCTTTTGGATATGGTTAGGTATATGTTGAGTTATTCAACACTTCCTATTTCCTTTTAGGGATATGCTTTACAAACTGCTATATACATTCTAAACGATGTACCATCTAAGTCTGTTCCTCAAACACCGCATGAGTTGTGGACTGGGCGCAAGCCTAGTTTACAATACTTAAGGATATTTGGTTGTCCTGCACATGTGTTAAAAGGAAAGACAGAAAAGATGGAGTCCCGTTCGGAAACGTGTATATTTGTAGGGTATCCAAAAGAAACTAAAGGATATTATTTCTATAGTCCTTCAGATCTTAAAGTATTTGTTTCGACAAATGCTAAATTTCTGGAAAAGGACTATATGAATGATTTTGTGCCTAGAAGTATAATTGTCCTGAATGAGATGTCAGGAGATACAATTCCACGAGAGGTTACACAACCTAACCCAATTGTAAGTTCCGATCCAACACAAGATCAACAACCTACCATTCCTCGTCGTAGTGGGAGGGTTAGAACACAACCCGAAAGATACATCGGTCTGGGAGAATCAGTGAAGAATCTCCCGGACAACGATGATCCCTACACGTATAAGGAAGCAATGGAGGATGTTGATAGTCGCCATTGGCAAAAGGCAATGCAATCTGAGATTGAATCCATATTTGATAACAAAGTCTGGTCCCTTGTAGACTTACCTAAAAGGATAAAACCCATTGGGTGCAAGTGGGTATACAAGAGGAAAAGAGGTATGGATGGAAAGGTGGAAACCTTTAAAGCTAGATTGGTAGCTAAAGGGTATACACAGAAAGAAGGTATCGATTACGAGGAAACCTTCTCTCCTGTGGCCATGCTTAAATCCATTAGGATACTCTTATCCATTGCAGCATCTTTAGATCTAGAGATTTGGCAAATGGATGTCAAGACAGCTTTCCTTAATGGAAGTCTTAACGAAAGCATCTACATGATGCAACCAGAAGGATTCATTGAAAAGGGCCAAATGGAAAAGGTATGCAAGTTGCGGAAATCCATATATTGATTAAAGCAAGCATCCAGATCCTGGAACATAAGGTTCGATCAAGCTGTCAAAGGTTTTGGATTTATTCAGAATCCTGACGAACCTTGTGTATACAAAAGGATTAAGGGCGACAAGTTGGTTTTCCTGATTCTTTATGTTGATGATATACTACTCATTGGAAACGATGTAGGTGTATTGACATCAGTAAAAGAATGGTTAGCAAAACAATTTGATATGAAGGACTTAGGAGAAGCAAGTTTTATTCTAGGTATCCAAGTAATAAGGGATAGAAAGAATAAAACGATTGCATTATCCCAAGCTTCATACATAGACAAGATCTTGTCTAGGTTTTCCATGCAGGATTCCAAGAAAGGTATGTTACCTTTCAGACATGGAATCAAACTTTCTAAGGAACAAGTTCCTAAGAATGAGCATGAAGAGCAATTCATGAGTAGAGTTCCATATGCCTCGGTAGTTAGAAGTCTCATGTATGCAATGCTCTGCACTAGACCAGATATTTGTTTTGCTGTTGGCATAGTTAGCAGGTTTCAATCGAAACCTGGTCTTGATCACTGGACGGCAGTCAAGCATATTTTCAAGTATCTCAAGAGAACGAGAGATAATATGCTTGTATACTCTAGAGGGGATTTAATTTCCGTTGGGTATACAGATTCTGATTTCCAATCAGATTCTGACTCTAAAAAATCCACATCAGTGTTTACTATTGGAGGAGGAGCAGTCATATGGAGAAGTATCAAGCAATCTTGTATTGCTGATTCCACCACGGAAGCTGAGTATGTTGCTGCATGCGAGGCTGCTAAAGAGGCTGTTTGGCTCCGCCAATTCTTGATAGACTTGGAAGTGGTTCCTAGTGCGAATAAGCAGATCACTATCTACTGTGACAACAGTGGAGCAGTGGCTAATTCGAAAGAACCAAGAAGTCACAAGAGAGGAAAACACATTGAAAGAAAGTATCATCTTTTAAGGGAGATTGTTCAAAGGGGTGACGTGACGATTACCAAAATCGCGTCAGCAGAAAATTTAGCAGATCCCTTCACAAAGGCTCTACCTCAGAAGAGTTTCGATGGGCATCTAGAGAACATGGGCATGAGAGATATGACACATTTGCTATAGCGCAAATGAGAGATTGTTAGGATTATGCTCAATAGCAAGAGTGTAATATTGTAATTAACAATCTTTTTCATATTAATAAAGTGATTTCTGGTTTAACAAATCTTATAGCATTTATAGTTTAATATTATAATTGTCAAAGTAAATAATCATAAGGTCTAAAGACTATGAGAAAAGAAGAATTGTTCGTACATCTGAATATGTATGAGGTAGACACAATTCTTTAGTTAGTCTTGAATAATGTTCACAACTTAAGTTAAAGGTTGGGCACCTTTATCTTGTTAAAGTTATAGAATTTTTTGCTAGCATTTGAGTGGGATCAAATGAGATATGATGAGTCTAAAATCATCGGAGTGTCTTCAAGTAAAAGAATCTAGTGCACTAGGTGCATTGAACTAGATCACAATGAAAAGCTTTATCTAGAACCATCAATAGATAATAGTCTTTTCATTATCAGGACAATCGGAGAGTCTATCTTAATCCTGAGATAAATGATGGACTTATGGTTGCAAGTGATATCATTTGAGTTATCAATGAGTACGATTATATAGCATAGTCTATCCTCGATAGTTTGGTGATATTCATTTGTTAATCGATAGAGGACTTCATTTATAGATATGGACATCGTGGCTCCATTTATTAAATGAGAGTATAATATCATCATATGGATGTTTTGAGGTAATTGGATATTAAATCTCAACATTGAGTTTTCGATAGTGACTATTGAAAACATGGCTTCTGAACAAGTCAAAATATCCAAGTTCAAAACGTGGTCATATAAGTAAATATGGTAACTTGGAGAGTTATAGGCGGTCTATGAACTCTTGGCGTTTACTGATATTAATCACGAGGATACATTATCTCCAACATGATTGTCTAGGGTATGAATGAGGAACATCTTCTTATTCTATCTTTATTTGAGAGTTCAATTTTAGCTCTTTAGTGGAATGAGTTAAAATTAATGGATCGGACCTAAGTGAATTATTTGTTGATTGTGATTAGGTTATGTCTATTGAAGCTTAAATTTAGATAGCCCGCCAAGATCCCCAATCCACACGGACTTGCATGGATCACTTGATATATTCTACCGGACCAATTTATGGGTCCATCTAGAATTGCATTTAATATATTAAGAATATAATTTGCACATTATTTGTTTAATGGGTTGATCAATTATATTAATATATTAATGAAAGGCATGTGGGCTTGTTTCTTTTAGTAAGAATGGGTCTGGTTCACATGTGGGCTTTTTATTTAAAGTCCAATGGATTAAATAAAATAAATAATATTTGGCCCATATATATGATGTGGGGCGGCAAGGCTATGTAATTAGTCAAAAAAATATTATTTTATTTTATTGTTTGATTAAATGAGAATTAATTAATTTATTAATTAATTATTTAATTAAGAAACAAAATCTTTTTCTGATCAGGAAATATATTTCCTAGAGTTATACTATTGGTAGTAGTATACTAAAAGTAAAAGACTTATTTGGTAAGAAAATAAATAATAAGTTTTATTTATTTAATCAAATAGGAAAGTCTTTTATTGAGTCAATTAAAAGAATAAAAACACTTATGAGTTGGATTAGGGTTAGGAGTCTAAAGTTGATAGGAATTAGGGTAAATCACAAATCCTTTTTTGTAGAGGATTTTCGGCCAACCCTAATAAAATCACATGTAGATTTCGGCAACCCTAAAGGAAAGGAGAAGTAAAATTCGGCCACCCTATATAATACAAGCTATAGGGTTCAGCCACCCCCTAGTGTTTTACTGGATCAATTTCTTCTTCTTCTCATACTCATAGAAAAGTGTTTGATTATTCTACCAAGACAAAAAAGAGAGAAGAGATTTTTCTTTTGATAGTACACTAATTGCTTGTTCATCAATAAGTTTGTGTGTACAATATCGAATTAGGTTCACGCGAGTTTCGATCATTAGATTGAGAACTCAAAAGTGACCGGAATGATCTTTGTATTCTTTTGGTTGTTTTGTGACTAACAAAAGGAAAAAGAAAGTTTGTTTATCCATTCTCAGGTACGCAATTCAAAGAAAAGGGAGACCACGCTCCTAGGTGATTCACGTTCGTGTTAGGATTGAAGATCTTACGGATTACCATCGACGTAAGTCAATCGGATCACGCGACAAAAGGTATTCTACTTTTTGTTACTTTATATGTATGTTTGATTAATTTAAAGGGTTAAGGTTCATCAAAGGAAAAAATTTTAAACATACTAAATCTATTTTTAGTCTCGCTTCCGCTGCGTGTACTGCGATTTTTCCCTACAAAGCAAAACCCAATCCAAATGTTCTCACATAAAAAAACCCTAGAAAAGGGGGTTTAATTACACATATTACAATCAAAGGGAAGGCAAGTAAAAGATTAGGAAATCACCCTTGGGTCTCCTTTTGTAAGCTTGATCATTTCCTTGCCTTTGATGTTCCTTGTGCAAAGAGTGGATGATGAGGATGTGTCTAAATAGGTGGAGTCAAATGGGAAGTGACTAAGGAGATTTGTGGAGAAGATGGGAAGAAATGAATGATTTGGGGAAGGTAATCTAGATATTTAGCTTAGGTAGGAGAGAAGTTAAGGGATTAGGAATGGTAGAAAGGAAGTTTCTTGGTTGTCAAGAATTGCCAAGAGTTGTTCAAAAGAGGAAAATAGTGATGAATTTATAGGATTTTCAAATTAGGTCTTGGGTGGCAAATTACCAAAACACCCCTAACCATGGCAAATTACCATTTAGTCCTCAAGAGGGGTGCATTTTGTAATTTGCACACCCAATCAGAGTTGAACAGAGAGGAGTGTCGCTACTCTTCAATGGCAACCAAAGTGGCGACCCAAATGGCAATATCATCAGGTGTGGAAATCAACTCCCTGTCGCCATGGCGACATCGATGAGCAAAATGGCAACAATTAGGGGTGACATAGGAGAGATTTGGAGAGCTTGGATTCCTGTGATTTTTGCGGCCACGAAGTTTACGAATGGGTTGCTGCTGCGTTTGCCATTCTTTTGGGACCAGAATCGGTTGGCGGTAGCTTGAGGAGGGGCATTGATCAGTGGTGGCGGCGGCTTAGGGTTTACAAGCATCCATGGATGTCAGCTCGTGAGGAAGAAGAAGGTAAACATGTGAAGAAATGGGGGGCCATTTAGCAGAGGCGTGGGGTGCGCTCAAACGCAAGTCTCTGTCTCTTCTTGGGGTGCGTTTAGCAGCGATCTAGGGTGCGTTTAGAGGCCTAAGCTTGCCTCTAAAATGCAACATTTCATTAAAGTGTGTATGGGCTGTGGGCCTGCGTTTGGGTGCGTAAAGAAATAGGCCGGGGTGTGCTTAACAGCCCATTATCAGCCACCACCCAAAACGCACCACATCAGGTGACGTGGCGAGCCTTGGGTGCTCTGCTTGGCAAATTGCGGTTAGCCCACTAAACTCTTCTATATTTGCGATAAACTCTAAACCTTCTTCAGAATTTACACTTTTGCCCCTATTTCTCCAAAATTACTTCAATGCCCATGAACTCTGTAAATATCTAAAAACCCTTAATTTATACAATTAAATCACGGGATAATGCCCAAGAATTAAGCAAAAAGAGAAGGAAGTGAGGGCCAAAATCATATCAATTTTGGTTCAATCACATCCCAGTATGGCTCTTCCGCCTCTACTGTTGAGCTGTAAAAAAAATTATCTTTGGCCACTAACTTATGCAGTGTTGCAGCCTTGTTTTGGCTCCAAGCAACCAAGGGTACTTGGAGCCTGCTTACATACATTCTTTTTGTGAAATACATCTCCAATAAAAGATCTGGAAAAAAAAAATGCAACCTTGAAAATTTCTTGAACCTCCATCCCTGAACTTTCTAACACCATCCATTGGATACAGAAAACAATATTTTGCCCACTTCTTATGCCTTATTAGTCTAGGATCCTTTAGTTGTGTGAGCAATGCTTCGTCGATTTTTGATGATGCCGGATGGCATAATAAGGTGGAGATCGTAAACAAAACGAATGAAATCTTGAAAATATCATCCACATCTTTCATATTCTTTAATTTCATCATCAAGCTAGACAAAGTAATCGTGTGCTTACCAGTATTAATCAAAAGATTTTTCATCCTAATGAATGTTTCGTCAAACTCACCCATGTCGCAGTCTACATCAAAAGTGTCATCACTTTTTTAAGGTCAGGCTCCTTGATTGGAATCGACTTTCCATGTAGCATAATTTCCTTGGTCTTCGGTGCAATGGTTTTTAGCAACATCTCGCATAAAAAGAGGTGGGATACAAGACAGTTAATGTTTAACAGCACCCAAAATCTCATATCTTCTTTGCATTCTCGCTGTTTTGTAGTCAAGTCTTTTACAATTTCAATGAACTTTTCGGGCTGCACATAGTATGCAATTCACCTTCGGTTTCTTCAACGAAGGACATTGTTATAGGGGTTAAAAAGTGTGAAGAATTTTTGGTTTTGAGAGTGGGGGTGAAGAGATGAACAGTTGAACAGATGAACAAATGAACACATGAAGAGATGAAGAGATGAAGTATGTCATTAATTAGCAATCATGCAGGGGGGGTGGCGTTTTGCGTGGGTGGTTGTTTATTTTATTAAGATTTGCCAATGGGGTGAGAAACCTACTGATATCTCTTAAGTTATTCCATGCATTCTTTGAAGGCTACTAATCATAACATACATGCTAGTCTATGCAAAATTTCTAGACAAATATAAGATATGATGAAGAATATTTATTGGTGATCTGACTTCTAATTTCGTATATTATTGAAAACCGTGCATTTTCACAGTATTTATGTATTAGAAAGACGAATTTGGAGTGCACATACGACCGTAAATATATATGTGATTACTACCACCAGAACGTAATCACTTTCTTGTAGAATATATTAGACAATCCAAATAATATTTACATGTTGTATCAGCTAAGCGAAACGTTAAGCGTGAAAATTTCATAAAAAAAAAAAATTAAACTGATGAATGGAAATGTACATGTGTGTTTTTACTTAAAAAAAAATTTATTGCAATTTATATTTACAAAACATATTGATGTATGGAAAATGATCTTTTGATCGAATATACTGTACTGTGATCACTTTGATTTGTAACCGTATTGTGATCGAATATAAATAATTCCGATCGTTTATAATGTATTGCGATCGAATATAAAGATTTGTGATCAATTGTAAAGTATTGTGATCACTAGGATTCATAACCTTATTGTTTAGTTTACACAGACCAAATCATGTATCCATACGTCGTTTACAGTACGATAACACAACTTTTGAATTGTAAACATTAAAGGGTGTGTACATATGAAAATAAAAAGAATGTGATCATTCTATTCTTTAAGCGTATTACAGTTTGTTAGCCAATCCAAATATTGTTTACAGGTTCGATAGAATAAACACAAGATTCGTAAATATATTAAGAATGCATGCGAGGTCTTCATAAATTCATCACGCATGCATGAGAGGTTTGTGGTGATCTTCATTAATTTGGCCAATAAGGTTGCGTTTTCATTTTGATATTCAGAAAGCATTCATTGCTTTTTAAATTTGAAATCCAATGAATGCGTTTAAAATTTAAAAAGAATGGATTTATTGCCTTGGGAAACAAAAAGCACTCCAAAGGAAAAACACTTGTGCTTATTTACATTGAAGAGACTAGTTGCACACACACCTCAGTTGCATGACTTCTTGTTGCATGTGTGTTTTTATTGTCTCTCCTTGTGTGTTCTTGTCTCCCTTACACACTTGCACTCACTGCATGCATTTTGGTGTGTTAAACCGCATGAGAAGGCCTTGCCTTTCTCTACCGCGGTTGTGCTGCCGTCTTGGATAACCGCGTCATGCAAGCGGTAGAGATTTCCACGGTTCAACTGCCGTCTTGGCCAACCGTGGCAATTAGAACCGCGGCAATCCGCCTACGACAAAACGCTGTAGTTTTTTACTCTCCCTATAAATATCCCATTTTTTTGGGTAAATAAATAGTATCATAGAAAAAAGGAAAGAATGTACAAATTCAAGGGGCATACCCCAGGAAGAAAGAGACAAGAGCCGAAAGGCCCAAAAAACAAGCACAACAAAGCTTAAACAAGAGCTAAACAAAGGCTACACCAAAGCACAACCAAACACAAAAGCCAAAAGCAAACAAGCAGGCCTACAACACATTGGATTATCTAGAGTTGATGTTCCAATTCAATGCTAGAAGAGGCCAATCCTTCAAGTTGATAGAGGAGAGCCGGCAACGGATAATGTCAATAATGGACCGGGCAACCTCAGCATTAAGCTTTCGAGAGCTTTTAAAAATGCGACAATTTCTTTCTCTCCAAATAAAATAGACAGCCACCGCTAGACATAGCTTTTTAGTCACCGTGGAGGGAGAGTTCCCCTTCCAATGAATGGACACCCAATCTATAAAATCATACCAGCTGAGACCAATCCAAGGACAACCACATTTATTCAAAAGTTGTGTCCATATGGCTTTGCTATACGAACACTCAAAGAAAAGGTGAGCATGAGTCTCGGCTTGAGAGTTGCAAAGGACACATGTAGCAACAACTTGAGGGTCATAGCGCTGAACACGATCCAAGGTAGAAAGCCTACCTTTAATAGCCAACCAAAGGACAAAACCCATTCTCGGAATATTCTGAGGAAACCACACAATTTCATACCAAGAAACAAGAGGATGAGGGGTTCTAAGAGACTCCATAGTAGAAGCAGCTGAATAAATGCCATTTGAAGAAGGAAGCCACCGAATACTATCATCCAAATTAGAGTTTGGGTTGTAAGAAGGCATACGGCTCCTTATTTCAGCAAGATCAATGGACATAGCAACAGGCCATTTCCAATTATCACCTACAACAATGGCATTAACCTTAGCATTGATAGAGAGGCCAGAGTCATAAATTACACGGGAGCTCCATTTCGAACGAATAGGGCCATCCGGGTGCCAATTATCAAACCATAGGGAAGTTTTCAAGCCACTACCAATGATGTGCTGAATTAAAGGACGAACGAAAGGCCTAAGATGAAGAAGCTTTCTCCAATTCCATGAACAGGTATGCGGAGCTTTCACCTTCCACAAATTAGTACCTTTGAGGTGATAAGCTTTGAACCTAGCTCATATTTTGACTCCTTTGAGAGAGATAAAGAGAATCTAGTGAGAGAAACTTCAAAGAAATCATCTTTGATCGTTCAAACTCAAATCCATGTGCATCAAACATCATCTATCATTATCTAGGATCATCTAGGATATATCTATGCATGGGTTTTCTTCAACACACATAACTTGGTAAGTTGTTCACTAATTTCATCCATTTTAGTGTCTTACTTAATAAGAAATATCATTTATTACTTGTATGCATCGAGATTAGATTCTATATACAAGATTGAGATATTTGTGTTGATTGATTGAGAGTTGTATTTTGATAGCTATGACATCTAGGATTGTTTAATCTTAAATAGCTAAGTTTACATATGACATGTAGACACATGATGTCTAGGATTGTTATTACTGACATATTTAATTCCTAAATAAGCATTTAGTGTAACCTAGCATTATTTGCATATTGAATATCATGATATTTACTTAGGTTGTTGATCTCTTCTTTGTGAAGTGAAACCTTGTGACTAAGTTGCTTAGTGTGCAAGCAAGTAGGTCTAGAATCACTATTAAAGGCCTATTAGGTAGTAGTGGTGGGTTAGTGACCAAGTATGGTTTGACGGTGGTCAACCTAAGTTGTAAACATCATTACGAGTAATGGATTTGAGGACCATGTGTGGCTAGCATATTAACCCGTGAGTTTTTCCCTGTTGAGGGTTTCTCACATAAATCAATTAACGAGCAATTTATTGTTTTCCACATGTAGATTAAGTTGATTGAATATTTTGACTAGATTGGGTCTTTTGATTGAATATTGACTAATCAAGAAAAATTGGTAATTAACTTGATTAAAACATGTTCACCCCCCAGGTATATTTAGACACACCGTTATTTGTTTCAACATATTAGTACCTTTTTTAATGAGATCTAGGCAAAGATAACGGTTGATGTCTCTACGGAGTCCTTTAGGCAATTCTCTGATTAATTCCATTTCATCATGTCCTCCCATTGTAGCCCATCTTTGGCGCTCAAAATGAGGAACTCTTTGTCTTAATCACGATGGCAACTGTCTATGCCTCATCCGCCATTCCATGTCTCTACATCTCAGCTGCATTTTCCTCTTCTTTGCCATAACCGCATTGTGATGATAAAAAATAAGGATTCGAGGGAAACAACTGGGTTGATGAATATAACGAACGTGAAAACTGGGTAAACCTTGTGATTTGAGGTTTCAATTAGACGGTTTTCAACTTAGTTGTGAAACTAATCAGAATCCCTGAGGGGTGTGGTTCATATTTATAGAGCTTCATTTAGACAGCTTCGCTGCTCGTGGTCCCTAAATCCTTGAGGTTGAGACCTGATGTCATGGGATAAGTAGTTTGAATCCCTTGTAACTGCTATTTCTGTTGTTATCCGATAACAATTGAAGCTAGACCAAGTCAAATTGCTTGTTAGCTCAGCTGACTGGTTCTCGGGTCAACTCGTCGAACATGGGCCTGACCCGAGTCACTTGCTATATCCTTTGTGGGCTTCAATATTGGGCCTAGTGCCCGTTTTTGGCTACCACATCAACTACTATCATTTACATTTAATTATGTTTTTAAAAATTTGTGTACACATGATCCAATTTAGTTGGTTAAACACAAATTCAAACACTATATTTGGACAAGTGATTTGATCAAATTTGTAATCCCTGTATGGCAACCCCATCTTATATTTTTAAAACGGTTTCATATATATCATATCAATTGGGTTGAATGGGACTTCTTCAATCCAATTAGTTTGGACCAGATGGTGGATCGTGGAAAATCCAATTCACTGCATAGATTATTTTATTTTTATTTTTTGAATAGTCTGCATATATAATTGTTAATTTCAATTCTTTGTGAAAATGCTTTTGCATGAAGTCTTATTTTTATTTTATTTTTTTCATTATTGAAAACGATATTCATAAAATTACTTCAAAACATTTTCTTGAAAACTATCACACAGCAGTGGTTTTTAAGAAGTGATTCAAATCCAATGCATTCTAGTAAAATATCTATCATTATTTTTTATCAAAAGAAAAAAACTCTATTTAATAAAAAAAAAAAAAACTACTAAAGTTGTTTATTTCCAGAAAAATACAAAATAAGGGCTCGAAAATTTAATAACACTCTTTAATTAAAGAGCTTTAAGACTATCACAAACTTAATAACTTAAGTTTTAGGCTAATTGGCATTGATGCCCCCTGAACTATGCTGGAATTTGCACTTTATCCCCTATACTTTTTTTTTTCGCCATTAAACCCCTTGAACTTTCATAAATTGACAATAGCTAGCGGAATTGTAACGCCGTTGATTTTTCTGTCATGGCAAATTGCATTAATTTCCCCTTATTATATACAATAATTGTATCAAACCGGAAAAAAAAAATTTATATGACCTAAATACCCCTCTGACCAAAATTTTTAAATCAAATTATAAAAATAAAAATTTAAAATTTAAAATTGAAATAACAATTAAATAATAATAAAATTCTGAACTTTTTGGTATTGAAAATTAAATGAATAGAGAAATGAAAAAATAAAATTGATTTAACAATTATTTAAATTAAATTTTTTATTTAAATATCCCTAACCTAAATATAAAATCCAGATAAATATTTAAATTATTTAAGGGGAATTATCATTTAAATATTATTTATTTATTTATTTAAATATCCCTAAATATCACTTGTTCTTTTACAATAACAATGGTATTAATAATGTCAAAAACAAAAATAAAATATTAAATAATAAGAATAATAATAATAATAATAATAATAACAATAACAATAATAATAATAATAATAATAATAATAATAAATAATAATAAATAATATAATAATAATAATAGTAAAATAATAATAATAAAATAATAATAATTATTATAATATTTTTTTAATTAGGTAGATATTTAGATTGATCTTCACCATCCATCTCAAATATTCATGGTGGTGATCAAATTACAAATAATAATAATAATAAAACAAATTAGAAGAAAATTGAAAAAACAAATAAAAAAATTTGATGGTGTGGAGATTCAGGATCTCCACCATCCATCTCAAAGGACGGTATAATGAGCGGATTTTGATTCACCATCCAATCTAAATCTACACTAGGGACGGCAAAAATCCCCTACCCGCCCCAAACCGGCGAGTTGGAGATTTGTGAATCAAAAATAATATTAAAATTATTATTTTTATATTAATTATAATTATTATCTTATTATTTTATTTTTATTATTTTTATTTTCATTATTATATTTTTATTGTTATAATTTATTATTATTATTATTATTATTATTATTAATAAATTATCATCATCATCATCATCATCATCATCATCATCATTTTATTATTATTATTATTATTTAATATTTTGTTTTTGATTTTGACATTATTAATAACCTTGTTATTGTAAATGAACAAGTGATATTTAAGAATATTTAAATAACAAGGATAATTTCAAGGATATATATATTTTTTTTTTTTTTAATAAAATTGCACTGATCTAAAGGGAAAAAGCATCACAAGCGATCATATGCTGAAAAACCCCTAGACAGTATCCATATATATAAAAGATAAAAGAAAAGAAAAAAGAGATAAAAAGCAACAAAGCGCAAAGACCCGGGGGGAAAACAACCCCAAACAAAAAGAGGCACGCATGCCACACCAAAAAGAAAAAGAAAACATCAAGAAAAACATCAAGAAAAACGAAAAGACTCCCGACCCATGCAGTCATTGTCAACGGAAGAAGAACAGAACGGTGGAACAGAGAACCACCAAGAATCAGCCTGAAGCTCCAAAGCATGCTTAGAAAGCTTATCTGCAACCTGATTCCCCTCCCTAAAAATATGGGAAACCTGAAAATCCATATGTGAGATCTGGAAGATGCAGCGCTGCCACGCCTAAACCTGGCACGGTTCCGGTTGGAACCGCCGGAACTGGAACCGGAACCGGAACCGATGGAGACCGGTTCCGGTTCCGGTTCAAGAGTTTGGTCGAACCGGCGGTTCGAACCGGATTGGAACCGGCGGTTCCGGTTTCGGTTCCGGTTCCAGTTCGAATCGCCGGTTCGCACAATAATTTTTTTTTTTTTTTTTCTTTTTTTTTTCTATAAATACCAACCCCTTTCATTTTTCCTCACACCAATTTCTTCTGAATTCTCTAATTCTAATTTCTCTCCAATGAGATAATAGAAAAAATTTGCCTTAAAAAAAAAAAATTGCGGTAAAATTTTTTTATATATGCCTTAAACTTTGAAAGGCCATAACTTTGTGCTCGGATGTCCGAATCAGGTAATTTTTTTTTTGAAATCACATAGAATGATGCAAGGAATGCGATGGGAGCAAGGCCAGAGGGCTTGTGGCCACTTTTCAAGCCCTAAAAACCCCTTTTTCATCAAAAAAAAGTGTTTTTAAGTGTTGTGTCTATTTCGAACCTCGTTTAAACCTAGTAAGAAACCTTTTCCTCCCGATCCCACACCACATCTGTGCCCGTCTTGGTCCGAAGAATTACTTTAACATCAGGCCTTGTGTAAATGGACACGTTTTAAAAAAATCCTTTATACTACTTATAGTGTTTGTTTGAAATATTATACAAGTATTGAATGTGGCTTTAGTGGCTAGTTTAGTTTGTGTTTTTCTTTTGCAACCATGGTTCAAGCATCCATAAGAACCCATAAATTGTCATTTGTAATTTTATTTTATAATTTAATTTAATTTTGTAATTTAATTTAATTTTGTAATTTGTCATTTATATATTTTATTTTATTAGAGAAGTCTTTTTTTTTTTTTTTTTTTTTTTAAAAACAAAAAAAAAAAAAAAAAAAAAAAGGTTCAAAACCGCCGGTTCCAATGGAACCGGAACCGGAACCGGCGGTTCCGGTTCCGGTTCCATCAAACCGCGGAACCGGAACCGTGTCACCACTAGCCACGCCTGACGAACCCTCCAAGGAACCATGTCAGAACGAGAAGAAAGAAGATGAACCACATAAGAAGAATCGCTCTCAAGCCAGATTCGATGCCACCCATACTTCCAAGCAAAATTAATGGCCAATGAGGCTGCCAGAAGCTCAGCCTCAAACGCGAAAACTTGACCAAGAGGAATAGCAAAGCAACCCTTCACAAAGGATCTACAGTTCCGAAGGATAATTTCAATGATAATTCCCCTTAAATAATTTAAATATGTATCTGGGTTTTATATTTAGGTTAGGGATATTTAAATAAAAAAAGATAATTTAAATAATTGTTAAATAAATTTTATTTTTTTTCATTTCTCTATTTATTTAATTTTCTTTATCAAAAAGTTTAGAATTTTATTATTATTTAACCATTATTTCAATTTTAAATTTTACATTTATATTTTTAAAATTTGGTCAGAGGGGTATTTAAGTCATTTTATTATATTTTTTTCTGTTTGATGCAATTATGAATATAATAAGGGAAACTTAGTGCAATTTGCCATGACAGAAAAATTGATGGCGTTACAATTCTGTCAGCTACTGCCAATTTATCAAAGTTCAGGGGTTTAATGGTGAAAAAAAAAAGTATAGGGGTATGGTGCAAATTTGGAATTAGCTCAGAGGGTATCAGTGCCAATTAGCCTAAGTTTTAAAAGCACCTAAAGTTTTGATTTTAGAAAAATACCCTTAAAACATACTCACAAAAATAAGTCTCGTGCTTTTTTTTTTCCGAGACTTATTTTGGTGTTTCCGAGACTTATTTTGTAATTTCTGAGACTTATTTTGTTGTTTCCATTACTTATTAGGTATATTTGCAATTTTTGATTGGATAAAAATGAAATTTTCCAATTTTTCTTTTTCATCTTCTTCATCAACCTCCAATGGAGGTCTGTTCCATCTCCATTGATGGTGGACCAAAAAATTGAAAATTTTCATTTTTTTTTTTTAAAGAAAATAGTAAAAATCGTAAACATGGCAAACCCTAAACATGACAAAAACATAATTAAAAAAGGAGATTAAGGTATTTTTTATCAATGGGTGTCATTTAAACTTTACTTATTAAACTAGTGTTACTCTTAAAAGTCTACATAAAAAAGAATGTTATTTCCCCATATTTCTACTACAAAATAGTCCGAGACATAAATGGAAGTCATTTTAACATCCACTTCTTGTATAGACAAAAAATTTATTATTTTCGAAAGAAGAGATTATTTTTTTCTCTTATTTTCAATTCTTGTATTAAAATTAAATACAATCTCGAAGGCTAGCTTCCATGACTAAATCCTACCTAGAGAAACAATAATGCTTAATTATTGGACAATCTCAAAGACATGTTACTCAAGATGATCATGGGGTCTAATTGACAAGAACATGGCAGCATACTTGAGAAGCATATTATCATTGCCACCATTTTCTGTAACAGGAATCACTGGTCCTCTAGTCCTCACCCTGTACTTTCTCCAAGCAAATTGTATATTCACAGCTGCCCATGTTCTCCAATTTGATGAATAATATCTTGCTGTTCGTTTTAGCCTCTCGTTTGCGAATTTGTATCTGAAGTGATCTGTGATGTACCTCAGATTTTTCGCGTCCAGGCCAAATGCTTCTATGGATTCCATACAAACGAATGTGGCGGATGATGCTGGCAGGCGGTCAATGAATGGGCGGCGAAGGCACCAGGAGAGCAGCTCATCCCCCAAAAAACCTCCTGGTTCTAGCACACTTGTGGCTATCATGCCTTTGCTTAGGCTCTGGCTGCGTTTTATACGTCCACGGACAATAAATACCATCCGTGGCACAGGGTCTCCTTCTCTGATTATCTGTTTTACAAGGTATTTG
This sequence comes from Acer yangbiense, assembly GCA_008009225.1. Classification (NCBI taxonomy): domain Eukaryota; kingdom Viridiplantae; phylum Streptophyta; class Magnoliopsida; order Sapindales; family Sapindaceae; genus Acer; species Acer yangbiense. The sequence goes on from CM017767.1 coordinate 6,656,209, forward strand.
TATGTGAAATTCCAAACAATCACTTTGAAACAGTAAATTGAATTTGAACTCTAACAAGTAACAAACAAGGTAGCAAAATGATTTAACCTTTTCGTCTTTCGAGTAGACAATGGGTTTAACCCGGTCACAGATGTTGTCAAGAATGAGATCATCCAAGTTGTGGAACCAAGGAACCTGAGAATCAGAATTGGTAAATCAGATACTCATTTATGCATCAGCAGAGCAGGATTATATATATATATATCAGTACCTTTTTAATCAGATCGAGGCAAAGATAACGTTTGATGTCTCTGCGGAGTCCTTCAGGCAATTCTTTGATTAATTCCATTTCATCCTGTCCTCCCATTGTAGCCCATCTTTGGCGCTCAAAATGACGAACTCTTTGTCTTAATCGCGATGGCAACTGTCTACGCCTCATCCACCATTCCATGTCTCTACATCTCAGCTGCATTTTCCTCTTCTTCGCCATAACCGCGTGTAGAAACACCTTCATAGCAACAATAATTTCTCACCATTAGAATCACATGTATGTTTCAGCTTCAGTGAGAATTACATTGTGAATTGTGATACTCACCTGGATGTTTCCAATCAGCAGAGTGAAGAGCAATAAACCGCTGAGCACAATACATATACTGAATATCACTTCCAGCCAGTGACTTGTTGGTTCAAGATCATTGCCAAAGGTGCTGATAAGCATGAACAATATGAGTCAAAACTGGCTTGCAGCAGAGCCAACTAAAACATTTTGAAATTCTAAGACATTCCCTTCATTTATATTGAATTAGAGTGGAAAAAGAATTCATGATACAAAGTGTTTGATAATTTACCTAAGGGTCATGAGGCCCCAAAATATGGGATAAAGGATCTTCACAGCAACAGAGTTGCTAGAAATGACAGGAAGAGCCCACTGATATATCCCATAATTGAAAGGTCCATTAACATTCAAGCACATTGACTTTCTGAAAGGTGACGTTGAGTTACCACCACACGGATTTCCAATAGTGCCATCCGGTACCAGAAACTGATAACAGACCTCCTCCGAGCAAGACAGAGAGAGATTGCACATTGCTTTTTGCTCACAACGTTGCCGGAGGCATGAGGCCACCCTTTGTATTGCAAGCACATACCAGCATCCTCCAGCAACCTGGAAATATACTACACACAATCTGTTAAAAATAGGTATAAAATGAAGGTTTAAAAACTTAAGGAGAAAGATTGAGGAGGGTTACATGAGATGCAATGAAGTATGCAATGAGGTTGAGGCCAAAACCCCACCAAATTGTGCCAAAGATGTATCCTGTGACTTTTTGCATCCTTCTCATTAAGCAAATGCTGTGGTAAACCTTTGGAAGGAACTGGAACATGAAGATTAATAGAAGTATTGTCATTATCAGCTTAATCTTCTCTTCTCTGATCAATTTTGGTACAATTAGCCAAAACACAGCCTGCAAAACCAAATTGACTTGTTAGTCGCAAACTCGCAATAATATCACCTAAGAGGAATTCCAGTTTCTAGGGTAGTCAAAAAAGTAAGCAGCCAATCTTCACATTTCAGGAACCAGAAAGCTCCCTATCATAGGATCATTACCCACCAAAAAACTGATGCTGGGATCGGTGGAACCCACCTTTTGATTGTTCACATTTTTAAACTCATCATGATTCAGACATGACACAAAAACTCATGAAACCTCTGTTTCTACAAGTATCTACCTAGACAAATTGTACAAAAAAATCTTTACCACTTTTTATTTAGTAAAAAGAGCAGAACTTGAAATCAGTTTTCCATCATCTTTTTGCTTGCTTTAAAATGCTTTTTACTGAGTCCCAAATAAATGGACAGCTGTTTTGTACAACTGTTGTGAGCATGCTTAACAAAACCTAAATCAGAATTCAGAACAACTACAAAAGCGAGCTACATGATGTTTTTGATAATCACACGTGACAGGTATGCTTGCCTACTGAACTGATCCAATGATTACATACAAGGGTAAATTTGTAATTTAAGAGTTTTTAGGCCAATAATAAAATCTTGTCGCATGCAAATTATGAACTAACTTGGTATGTAAATAAATATATAAATAAATAATATATATAAATGACAGGAATCGATGGAGTTACGTATTGATGACGTGATATATATAAGCGAACCTGAGGAACAGGGAGGATGACAAAAACGTCAAACCAGAAGCCTTTGAGGGAGCGGAGGTAGTGAGAGGCGATGGCACGTGCATCCCACACGAGTTTGCCGCATCCGACAACAAGAGACTCCCTGGACACGTACGCCAGCCTGAACTGGAGCCACAAGTGGAACAAATGCACCGCATCCACGCACGTGCGAAGGATGGTCACGATCGCCGCCAGAGTGCCATCCATGTAGAGGCACGGTGCCCCACCTCTCCCTATGGACAAGGCGTAGAAGAAAAGAGGATCGACGGCCAGCGCCATGCCACGTGCAAGCAGGAATGCGCGGTTCCATCTCTGCACGCGCTTGCTTCGTGGGTCGAGTACGCGACCGAAAGAGGAGGGAGAGGGACGGGTCCTGGTTGGGAGAATTCTGTTGGGTTTGGGTCGGAACTGTATGGGAACGAGGCTGGAGCCAGCTGAGGCCTCCCATTCGGGCTGATGGGCGTGGTCGCAACTGGTTGAGTGGAACACCGGAACACCTACTTGAGTACAAGCGTAACATTCCAAGTTGTTGTTGTTGTCGTCGCTGCTGCTGTTTCCTTCGTTTTCGCCATTTTCGGCTCTCCGGAACCTGCATGTGTGATCACAACAACAACAAACATGTTAAATCACACAAGTTTGAATAGTGAATAGTGATGATATTATTATTATTATTATTTTTGGCATGATCGAGAGTTAATTTGGACCTTGGGAGGGAGAAGTGGAGGTTGGGCATGGTGGGAGGAAATAAACCATGGGAAAGAGAGAGTGAAACGAAAGTGGCCGAAGTGGGTATATAAATATATATATATATTTGAGCAAGCAAGAGAAAGAGAAGAAGAAATTAAAGAAGACAAAGTGCAGGAAACAGATAGCTTGATGAAGAGAGAGAATGAGAGAGGGGTCTGTCTGTCACGTAGCACATGATGGGTGATATATGAAGAGCAACAAACCAAAATACGGAACATGAAGTGAAGGTGGGGTTGCTGTCCACCCAACCAAATAGGTCCACCACGCTTAACTCATTTATGACCACTCCATCTCATCAATCTTACTACTACACCTAGGACCACCCACCACCACTCATCACCAATTCACCACCCTCTTACTTCTTACACCCAACCTGATTTACCTTCCGGTTAGGGATGGAAATTTCACCTCAACCCCAATCCCAATCGCTTTGGTAGGGTTCAGATTTTTTTATTCGGATCATGGGTCGGGTTCAATTATAAAGAATCAAACTAGAAATAGGTTCGGGTTTAGTTAAAAATCCACCGAATCCAAATCTATGAATCCGATTAATTTAAAAATCTTCGTTTAAAACAATGTTGTTTTGAGCAAATTAAAATTCTAAATCCAAAATGGTTTTGGATTAAAAAGTACGACCTAAATTGCTATTTGAGTTGATAGATTTGTGGGTTGAAACCCGAACCCAACCCGTTGCAACTCCTACTTCCAGTACCATTTTGCACCCTAATTTTTATTCATCCCCATGGCTCTTAATGTATGTCCTTAACAATTAATTAGTCAGGCACATGTGATGGTACCGTTTTCTTAACCTATGTCCTTAACAATGTATTCCAAGCTACTCTAAGCCAAACACACGTTAACATTATAGTTATTATTGGCATAGTTAAATTATATAATCAAGACTAGTGAAGGAAAACAACACATGTTCTAAGTAAAATAATAGGGACTTAAGATATAATGATATAAATATATAAATATATAAATATACAGTCTTTCTATTGTCAGTTCGCACTGATAATAAATATATCAGGATGAAAAATTTGGACCACAGATTATGGAGAAGTTTTCATAAGTGTATACACTTTGAGTCAAAGTATGTAAATCTAGTGATCCACATTATTCGTCCTGATATATTTATTGTCAGGACGAACTGATAATAGAAAAAAAATATATATATATATATATATATATATATATATATATATATATTTACACATGGTCCACTAATCAGCGCTGAAATAGACCCCGAATGGTGGAGAATGCCAATTATTATTCTAACGAAAATATTTCTAATTAATTTCTTTTCATTTCAACGTACTATTAATTTACTAAACAATCATCTTTCTTTCTTTCTTTCTTTCTTTTTTTATTTTTTTATTTTTAAATTTTTAAAAAGATCATTTGTCTATCATTTTTGAGATATGACTTAAAAGCATATACAAACTAGCTAGCTTAGGATGTTTTTTTTGAATTTGGTCATCTACTAATCTCATCTTTTTCCTAACCTCCCGTAATTTCATGACACATAAGCATTGAAATGAATGTATGATTAAGATGCTATTAGTTTCCACAATTACTTTACCAACAACCAATCACATGCTTTAAAAACGTCAAGAAAAAGATCAGATCAGTAGATGATCAAAATCCGTTTTTTTCCTTCAACATCTTCTTAATATGTGAAAAGTTTCTATAAATTATAAAGAGAAAATCAAATGTGACCATCCAAACATTAAACTTTCGTTTTTAACCACATACGAAAGTTTAATTATTAATAACCACATTTTTAAGAAATTACCTAAATATCCTCATATAAAAGTCATCCCAAAACTATCCCACTTTCTATCTCCTCTCCTCTTCTCTCTCTTCTCTTCTCCCTCGCCTCTCTCTCCCATCAAGCCCTCGCCGAAGGGCGCCACCTGGGCGTGCACCGCCTGACAAAGGCACTGTCGGAGCCATGCGGCCCCAGCAGTGCGATGCATGTGCAAGCATGCAACATGTCACCTGGGCAGCATGAGCCCAGGCGACGCGAGCCTGGGCATCGCCAACCCAGGCGATGCCACGCCTTGGCATTGCGAGCCTAGGTGACGCCACGCCTAGGAAGTGCATGCCTAAGCGTGGTGATAGCACCGTCGAGAATTTCCCTTCTCATGGTAATTTTACCATATAAATATTTTTAAAATGTGTTTTAAGAGGGGGAGTGTTTCAATAATTTTACCTTTCAAAAAAATGTTGACAACATTTTAAGTTATTTATTTATTTTTATTTTTTTCAGCATTTCAAGTTTTATTTGCAACATATCAAGTTTTTTCTCCGGATTTTAAGTTTTTCGTAATTTTTTTTTATTTAAAAAAGCTAAGTTGTAGGGGTATTTTTATAATTTATGGATATACATTGAAATTTTTAAAATTGTGATTATTAACAATTAAACTTTGTATGTGATCAAAAACAAAATTTTCATGTTGTATGTGGTCATTTTTCCACTAAATTTTAAAAGAAGTTTTAATTATATGGATATTATAAAATATTTTTAATGAATTCAAACTTTGATGTGAGTTCCTTTCGGAAATTCAAGGAAAGAAGGAAGAATTATAAAAAGAGATCTAGAAAATTGCCAATGACCTAATCAATTTATTCATTTTTGTTCTTAGCCTCCTTGATTGTTTTTCATGTTTGTAACCATTCATTCTGATTTCTTTTCACTCTATGGCCATTAAATTACATTACTACCATTTTTATCATCTTCTTCCTCCTACTATCACTTATCTCTCAAACCTAAGTTCAACATAAAACATGACTAACTTTGGGCGTGAAATACTACGTTTTCAACTTTTTTCGTCCGTACTCTTTAATCTACCATTTTCAAACAAAAAAGCTTCTAACACATTTGTGACTTATCATATTAAACATGAAACTTCTATAAATCTTGAATTCAACACATTTCAACCAAGGTCGTGGATTTTCGGATCGATTGACCGCCGAATCGACACCGGAAAGTAGCTAAATCTCCTTCGTTGGCATCACACGCTGCTGTTCTTTAGCAGTTTGGCCACTTCCTCCGGCCTCGATCTGGTCTATTCCTCTCTTCATCTTTTTTTTCTTCTTCTTCGTCGACGTCTCCTTCATTCAACTTAGTCGTCTTAACTGACAACCGGTCGCCGTCACTCCGAGCATGACACTATCACTCCGATTGCCGGTGACTTCTTCTCCGATCGGTAACTTCTCTGCCGTTTCTCTTCCCCTTCCCTCTCTCTCTCTCTCTATTTCTCCACTATTTTTCAGGTATAAATGATTTAGGTTTTTTTTTTTCCTTTTTAAAAAAAAAAAAAAACAAAGGTAGTTTAGACTGTATACACTTAACTTAGTTAAAAACAAGAAAACCAATATGTATTGATTAAAAACGAATTCTAATACTTTGATTAGGTTAATGCCCTTTATAAAAATGTTAACTATATACTATGATCATATTCAAAGAGAGAATCCGAATTCGGTATCTACCTAACTCATTTAATAATATGATGGGAATGAAAGTGTCTGCCTAACGACCAAAATGAAATCAGTTAATTTTGGAAACTCTTTTAGCTACTGGTTTTAAATGTACTTTTTATTAATTTATTCCACCTGTATATTAGAATAACAAAAAAAGAAAGACCACAGAGTTTGAAAATTGACAAATAAAAGGAAAAATATCCATAGCTCTTAAACCAGAATATTCTCTAACCCTGCTAAAATAGCAAAAGACCCCACTCACAAAAGTCACCACATGCCAGTATCAAGTATTATATTGAAATCCGAATTCTTTTCATTAAATAGAAATTTATAGGGATGTTTGATTCCACATTCAAAAATAGTTTCCAAAAATTAGTATATAATGATTATTTTTCTGACACCCATTTGGATACAATATAAAAATAAATAAAATTACATATTTTTTGTTTGAGTAATACTCTTTTTAACCCATATATAAGTTTTGCCCAAATATATATATATATATATTTTTTTATAATTTGATACCAAATGGGTCAGGGGTTTATCGGTATCTACCGAGATTAAGCCGTACATAAACGGTCCAAACATCTACTCTCATAATTGAAAGATATGTACTCGACATGCCCAAGCCAGTTCTACTAAAACGTCACTACTCTAATCTACAACGGCTAACTAAGGGGGCGTGCGAGTGTTTTTTTTTTTTTTTTTTTTTTTTGGGTAAATAAATAGTATCATAGAAAAAAGGAAAGAATGTACAAATTCAAGGGGCATACCCCAGGAAGAAAGAGACAAGAGCCGAAAGGCCCAAAAAACAAGCACAACAAAGCTCAAACAAGAGCTAAACAAAGGCTACACCAAAGCACAACCAAACACAAAAGCCAAAAGCAAACAAGCAGGCCTACAACACATTGGATTATCTAGAGTTGATGTTCCAATTCAATGCTAGAAGAGGCCAATCCTTCAAGTTGATAGAGGAGAGCCGGCAACGGATAATGTCAATAATGGACCGGGCAACCTCAGCATTAAGCTTTCGAGAGCTTTTAAAAATGCGTCAATTTCTTTCTCTCCAAATAAAATAGACAGCCACCGCTAGACATAGCTTTTTAGTCACCGTGGAGGGAGAGTTCCCCTTCCAATGAATGGACACCCAATCTATAAAATCATACCAGCTGAGACCAATCCAAGGACAACCACATTTATTCAAAAGTTGTGTCCATATGGCTTTGCTATACGAACACTCAAAGAAAAGGTGAGCATGAGTCTCGGCTTGAGAGTTGCAAAGGACACATGTAGCAACAACTTGAGGGTCATAGCGCTGAACACGATCCAAGGTAGAAAGCCTACCTTTAATAGCCAACCAAAGGACAAAACCCATTCTCGGAATATTCTGAGGAAACCACACAATTTCATACCAAGAAACAAGAGGATGAGGGGTTCTAAGAGACTCCATAGTAGAAGCAGCTGAATAAATGCCATTTGAAGAAGGAAGCCACCGAATACTATCATCCAAATTAGAGTTTGGGTTGTAAGAAGGCATACGGCTCCTTATTTTAGCAAGATCAATGGACATAGCAACAGGCCATTTCCAATTATCACCTACAACAATGGCATTAACCTTAGCATTGATAGAGAGGCCAGAGTCATAAATTACACGGGAGCTCCATTTCGAACGAATAGGGCCATCCGGGTGCCAATTATCAAACCATAGGGAAGTTTTCAAGCCACTACCAATGATGTGCTGAATTAAAGGACGAACGAAAGGCCTAAGATGAAGAAGCTTTCTCCAATTCCATGAACACGTATGCGGAGCTTTCACCTCCCACAAATTAGTACCTTTGAGGTGATAAGCTTTGATCCAAGATGTCCAGAGATTATTAGTGCCATAAACCAGAATCCATATGTGTCTAATCATAAGCGCCTTATTCCACAAAGAGAGGCCCTTGATTCCAAGGCCACCTTCTTTCCTTGGAATACAAATATCGGACCAAGCAATTTTAGAGCCTTTGCTGTTAACCTCAACCCCATTCCATAAAAAACTTCGGAATTTCTGCTCAATGCTTTTCAAAATTTTCTTTGGAAGACAAAGGTGACTAGCCCAAAAGATTTGAATACTTGTTAAGACCGAAATAATAAGTTGAAGACGACCAGCAAAAGAAAGGCACCGATTCAGCCAAGAAGAAAGCCTACTCGAAACCTTTTCCACAAGGGGAGAGCAATCATGAAAATTCAACTTTGAAGAGATGATAGGAATTCCCAAATAACGAATAGGAAGAGAGCCAACCGGGTAACCAAAAAGGTTGATGAGCTGCTGACTAATAGCATAGGGCACTCCTGAAATGAAAATGTTGCTCTTGGAATGATTAGCACGAAGACCCGAAAGCAAAAAGAACTCATCGTAAGTGTTTCACCCATTGTAAGTGGGGCGTGCGAGTGTTTCACCCATCGTAAGTGCATTAGTCATTCAACTCATATAGGGGGCACAATTACGGGTTATCGTTCCCACAAGGAAAAGATTTAACAACCAAATTAGATAGAAAGCTAAAAAATCATTGGTACTTAAACTAAAACTTTCACTACAGTTACACTAATTGATTAACACTACATATTATGTTAAGATGTCAAATGATTAAAGCTATTACTACAACAAGTATTGATTAAAGTCTAGATTAGGGAATTGTTAGGGGAATGGATGCATTCAAGTATCAACCATAATAGCTAATCTTTTTTAAAAGCTCTCGAAAGCTTAACGCTGAGGTTGCCCGGTCCATTATTGACATTATCCGTTGCCGGCTCTCCTCTATCAACTTGAAGGATTGGCCTCTTCTAGCATTGAATTGGAACATCAACTCTAGATAATCCAATGTGTTGTAGGCCTGCTTGTTTGCTTTTGGCTTTTGTGTTTGGTTGTGCTTTGGTGTAGCCTTTGTTTAGCTCTTGTTTGAGCTTTGTTGTGCTTGTTTTTTGGGCCTTTCGGCTCTTGTCTCTTTCTTCCTGGGGTATGCCCCTTGAATTTGTACATTCTTTCCTTTTTTCTATGATACTATTTATTTACCCAAAAAAAACCATAATAGCTAATCAATCATTCATTAAGCACATTCACAATGGGTCCTAAGCATGCATCTTTTAATAGCAATAAAAAGCACTAATCCTCTACCTTAATCACAACCTAAGTCTAGAGAAGTGATTTAAGGGAGGATTTCCAAGGAGTGTTAGTAGAGATTCACAATTTAATCATTGGTAATGAGTCAAGCTAGAGAACCTCTACAACATGGATAGTGTAAGTCCAATATGCATAAATGATCACTTATTGCAATCAAACCTACCACTTCCTTTGTGTACATTTAATGAAGAATAAGTAAGTTGTGTCAACCACCATACATAAATACTCATAACTACACACATGCAAGCTCAAGATAGTGAATAACATAGATTGATTATATCAAATTAATGATTTATTTACAAGAACAACACCTATCCCCAACAAATAGGGGTTTAGTTACACATAGAAGACAATAAGCAAGACAATACAAGAGAGAAAGTCATCATCGAATAGTGATTTTCTTGGTCAAGAATGTTCCCCTTTGCAATCCAAGCAAGAAGTTCTTCTAGAGCAACTTGAATTTAACTACTCTAAGGTGCTAAAAATAATGTTTGGCTACTAAGAAAATGATGATAAACTAGTGAGAGGTTTGAAGAACTCTCTATCTAATCAATTCTAGATCTAAAAATATGTCTAAGAGTAAGTGTATATTGAATGAAGGTAGGTAGTGGTATTGCATAGGCTAGAAGAGTTAATGAGAAGTGATGTGTATGGGGGAGGACATTCAAAGGGCAAGCAGAGCCAACTTGGTCGGATTTGATGGCTAGTTTAGAGTGGGTCAAAAAGAGAGGGTTTTGATTGGTTGGGAAAGATCCGAGTCCATTTGAAAGTCTCCAGGTGTCACCATGACTTTAGGCGCGCGGGTTCTTTTTTGTGAATAGAAGTCGCGGTAATTATCTTTCCTTCTTTGGGTGGCTTCGATCCCGCGGACCAGAGTGTCTGAACTCGTAGGGTTTGGTCCGCGGGTTTGTTCTTGCGGTGAGAAGTCATTGGATCTTCTGATGTTTTGGCGAGATTTCTTTCCGCTGCTTAGTTCTTGCTGACCTGAGTGATTGAACTTGAGTGGTCTTCTCCGCGGCTTCATTCCCGTGGAACAGAGCGATTGAACTTGCATGATCTTCGAGAGTTTCTTCCGCGGGTTAGAACCCATGAGTGGTACAAAATCCTCTGTTTTGCCCTTTTATGCCTCTTTTTTGCCACTTTGGACAGAAATTCCCTTGATGCACTGAGAATACCTGATGAAAACACTTATTTACAACATTAAACATCTAAAAATGCTTAGAAAATGGATACAAAAACAAAGTAAAGGGAGCTCAAAATGTGAACATTTACTACGCGATCACTACTCCCATAAACACCGGATAGAAAACTCCTCACACACGATTATAATTGTGCAAAGTGAACTTGACCCGAATACAAGTGTGAAAATGAAGATGCACAGCTTAATTTTTTATTTTTTTAGCATACCAACTTGAGTTACAGGGGAATATGTGTGTCATAACCTTATTAACGAAGATGATTTATAACAGTTATATAATTTATTACATCTTTTATGATCTACATGGCATGACATATACAAATCACCCACATGAGGCCACCACACTATTTAAAATAAATTTTGGGCTAGTATTTACAACTCAAAGTATCAAACCCTCTATATCAAATATAACATTTTATCAAGTAGTGTGTTCCTTAAATATATATATATATATATATATATATATATATATATATATATATATATATATATATGTAAGTTCCTCAAGTTTGATTGGCTTATTTTGGTGACAAACCACATTTGGGGTTTGTAATGTAAGGGTAACTTAGTCATTTTATTGTTGGTGATCAAGCTCAACAAAGACCCTCTCAAGACCTTAATATGATAAGCACTCTAAAGGTAAAGCACTTGTGCTTATTTTCATTGAAGAGACTTAGTTGCAAACACACACAACTCATGCATATCTATACCTCTTGTATGTTTTGTGTTTTATATGTGTGCATTCATGTTCTTAAACTCTCTTCATGCATGTTTTAATTGATTGCATCTTGTTTGATATTTTCCATGATAAGGATAGGCATTAGGATGCATGTTCGTGTAAGGGTCGCTGTACATGCGTTATACAATGTGATGTACGTACAATGCTTATCTAAGACCTGATGCATTTTGGTCTTAGGCGCTGTACAATCACCATACGTATAGCGCCACACCTGATTGAATTTTTCAGGCGCTGTACAGTCGCTGTACAAACAACACTCGTACAGTGACCATTGAAAACCCAAGAGCAACAGAAATGTGTCGCTATTCGGTCGCCTTACAGAGTCGCTGTACAGGCGTTATTCGTACAGCGACCAAGGTAAAGTTTTGTTTTTTAATCAAAACGATGTAGCTTCATTTGGTCATCCTATATATATGCTACTTTGTCTTTAGGTCGTTTTTAAGAGTTCAAAATCATATTTTTAACTTAGAACATTTTACAAGAGAGAAAATCACTCAAGAACTCACCTTTGATTACTCAAACCCATTTCCATGTGCATCAAACATCATCTAGGATCATCTAGGATGCATCTATGCATGGGTCTTCTTCAACACATATAACTTGGTAAGTTCACTAATTTCATCCATTTTTAGTGTCTTGCTTAACAAGAAATCTCATTTATTACATGTATGATTTTAGAACATATTCTATCTACAAGATTGAGAGTTGATTATTGTGTTGATTAATTGAGAGTTGTATTTTGATAGCTATGACATCTAGGATTGCTTTATCTTAAATAGCTAATTTTACATATGACATGTAGACACATGATATATAGGATTGTTATTATTGACATATTTAATTTCTAGATAAGCATTTAGTGTAACCTATCATTATTTGCATATTGAATATCATGATATTCACTTAGGTTGTTGATCTCTTCCTTGTGAAGTGAAGCCTTGTGACTATGTTGCTTAGTGCGCAAGCAAGTAGGTCTAGAATCGCTATTAAAGGCCCATTGGGTAGTAGTGGTGGGTTAGTGACCAAGTATGGTTTGACGGTGGTCAACATAGGTTGTAAACATCATTACAAGTAATGGATTTGAGGACCGTGTGTAGCTAGCATAGTAGCTGGTGAGTTTTTCCCTGTTGAGGGTTTCTAACGTAAATCAATCAATGAGCAATTTATTGTTTTCTGCACGTAGATTAAGTTGATTGATTTTTGTACTAGATTAGGGTTTTTATTGAATATTGACTACTCAAGAAAAATTGGTAATTAACTCCCCTTTGGCTATTTCGTGACAAAACTACCACTCATATTGATCCAAAAAAAAAAAAAAAAAAAAAAAAAAAAAAACAAACAAGCAAACAAGATCTTCAAGTCTTCAATCTCTTGTAGAACAACCAATCCTTCAAAACAAAGTTTCTACACTTTTCAAGACAAGTGCTTGTGAGGTGATCAAGTGAAATCAAAACAAGCATTTGCATTAAAGAAAACACACAACATCATGCAATGAATGTGTAATGCAATGCTCCTCTGATGAGGTCGTTTTGTACTTAACAAAATACGTTTTAATATGTTCGTTTTTAAAAGTTCTCACGGTGTGTTAAATATTAATCTAGAGGAGGGGTGAATAGATTTTAATAATTTGACCCAATTTTCGTGTATGGTAAAGATTACGAAAATACCCCTAATAGTCAATAAAATATAGCAAGTGTAATATGGTGCGGAAATATAAATAAGACTTGATATTTACGTGGAAACCCTCACGGGAAAAACCACGGGCTGTTGAGTGAGCCACACCCGAACCTCGAAACCACTAAATGTGATAAAATTACAACCTAATCCCGGAAGTAATCACACACCTACCTAATCCCAGTATGAGTGAATCTAGTTCGAATGCTTGCTATCTAAGCAACCTAATCCCGGAAGCTACACACAAGACTTTAATTCTCAATGAAGAGATTAACACCCTAAGTGAATATATGAATATCCAAAATGCAACATAGAGCAAGGGAACCCTATATGCTTATCTAAGATGATGATTTTGCAATAAAAGCAATCCTAGATATTAAGAACTAAATGACATGTCAATTAGCTTAGCAAATCATAGATTATGCAAACCTAGAAAGCTATCACAATACAACTCTCAAACATTCAAACACTAATCTCAAACTTGTATCTAAGATATATATGAATAACATACAAGTAATAAAATGAGATTGCTTGCAAAGAAAAACACAAAATATGTAAGATATTAGTGAAAAACTTACCAAGCAAAGTGTGATGAAGAATCCATGCAAGATTATATCTAGATGATCAAAGATGATGCTAGATGATGATTGATGATCATGGAAATAGTGTTTGAGTAATCAAATATGATCAAAGATGAGTTCTTGATGAGAAAGCTCTCTTTGAAAATGCTCTCAATTAAAGATATGATATTTGAGGCATTAGAGACGACCTATATTCGAAGCAATGTTTATATAGGTGTCCCAATTGATGAAACGGTACTATGGCAGCAGTTTGACAGCGGTACGCACTGTTCATGAAACCGCTGTCCAACCGTTGTGAAAAATCCACAGCGGTTGGAGTGATGCAAACAGAGCATCACACCGCTGCGGATACCGGTAGCGGTAATGGCAGCGGTCTCTAGACCTCATGCCAAGCAAAAGCAAGGCTTTGCATCCTAATGCCTAAATGTCATGGCATTTCAATGTACACGATGCAATCAATTAAGAACATGCATGAAGAGATATAAATGATCATTAATGAGCACATAATAAAAACACATACACAACATACAAGTAAACGAATTATGCATGAGATGTGAGTGTGTGTGTGCAACTAATCTCTTCAAAGCAAATTAAGCACTTAGAAATTACCTTTGGTGCTTATCAATAATGAGGACGTCAGAGGGCATTTAACTTGAACACCAATACTAAGCTACCCTTACAATGAATCCCTAATATGTGGTTTGTTCACGAAATAAGCCAATCAACAAATGGGAATCCTTACAGTTTTGAAAACCAAATTTCACCACTAGAAAATCCACTTAGGATGTAAAATTAGTAAAATGGTAAGTAAGGATTCGTTCCACAGGGAATTAGAGTAATTAGTTGAATTAATTGCAATTAATTGCAATTAAGTCTTAAATGCAATTAAGCAAATCATAGTAGGCGGATAGTGTCTGGTTTGAGAAACCACCAAACATGCATAAAAAGTGAATGTAACCAAAAGGATGATAGGAAAAATAGAATACTCAACAATCATAGATAAGAATATGTAATGTATCAATTAAGAGAACTGCTAGGGTAACTTGAAGGATTGGCCTCTTCTAGCATTGAATTGGAACATCAACTCTAGATAATCCAATGTGTTGTAGGCCTACTTGTTTGCTTTTGGCTTTTGTGTTTGGTTGTGCTTTGGTGTAGCCTTTGTTTAGCTCTTGTTTGAGCTTTGTTGTGCTTGTTTTTTGGGCCTTTCGGCTCTTGTCTCTTTCTTCCTGGGGTATGCCCCTTGAATTTGTACATTCTTCCTTTTTTCTATGATACTATTTATTTACCCAAAAAAAAAAAGAGAACTGCTAGGGAAATGATGGAATCGCAAGTGGATTATGGGAAATGCTTCTCAAGCTACCTTAGTGAACCAATCTCACAAATGTTAACCAATTGTAGTCTTAGATGTGTTTAGACCATCACTATGTATCCTAAACAACTTCCCACCGAAATGCCTAACCGATTAAGGAGGGGGGTCAAGGTGGGAATAGTTTATTACAAATAAAGGTTTAGATTATCGCGGTTGATATACCCTTCGACAATCTATCCTATTCACTATGTTCTTAATCCATAAAGGGTGTCAATCCAATATAGATTCTATAACAAATTATCCTAAACAAGAGTATAATCAACTAGTGGGTATACAATGCCAATTATATCATGAATAGAATCTAGTTATCAAATGAATAGAACACAAATAAAGATTCAAAATACATATAGCTTAAGCAAAACCCAAATCCAAATGTCCCCCACATCAATTCCATAGAATGGGGGTTTAGTTACACATAATTACAATCAAAGGGAAGGCAAATAAAAGAATTGGAAATCACCCTTAGGCCTCATTTTGTAGTGCTTGAACCTTCCTTGCCTTTGATGGTCCTTATGTAAAGAGTGGTAGATGTGAATGTGTCTAGATAGGTGGATGTTTAATGGGTAGTGACAAAGGAAATGGTGTAGAAGATGGGTAGAGAGGAATGATTGGGTGAAAGTAATCTATATTAGGTATTGAGTTTGGGATGGAGGAGATGAGTTCAAGTATAGAAATGGAGGAATTTGAGAGGGAAATTATGGTGATCCTAGGTTGAAGAGAGGATAGGATTTCAAATGGAAAACTATGATGAATTTATAGTGTTTTCAAATCAGGTCACGGGTGGTCAATTATCAAAACACACCTCTGACATGGCAAATTACCATTTTGGCCCCTCAAAAGGGTCCATTTCGTAATTTTCAGAGCAATCAGAATTGCCTGCTGTTGAGGTTTCACGGTGGCTTTCAGGCGACATTTGGGGGCAACACAATTAGGTATAAAATCCACTCTTTGTCGCTATGGCGACGATGAAATTTAAATCACGACAAACACAGGGCTCGTTTTCGCGGTGATGACACGGTTTGACAGGATGAGCTACGGCTGCCATGGAACTTACTCTTGGTAGTGGAGAACGGCGAGCTAAAAGGATGACATCACAAGGGTTACGTTGAGCCCGCCATTATTCTCCACCGTATATCAGTTGGAATAAGGCGGTATATGGTCGTTTCCGATGGCTAGAAGAGGCTAGGTTTTGTTTGACCATTAATGGAGGTAGGAGCTGAAGGTTGAAGATGAAGTTTGGTGAAGATGGGGTGAACTCAGCAATGGGCCGGGGTGGTTTGGTCTTTTATCTTCATTAGGGTGCACAGAAGTGGATTGGGGCTCACTTAGAGGCCTAAACCCATAATACAAAACACACTGCATCACTTATCTAACGTGGCGTTTGACTAGTTGCTTTGCATGGCGAATTACGAAACGCCCCCTGATCTCTCATAAAATCACAATAACTTCAATCTTCCTTCAATAATTACACTTTTGCCTCTAATTCTCCAAAATTACTCCAATGCCCATGAACTTTATAAACTCCTGAAAACACTTAATTTACACAATTAAATCATGGGATATTGCCCAAGAATTAAGCAAAAAGAGAAGGAAATGAGGGCCAAAATCATACAAATTTTGGTTTGATCAAATACCCCTAAACCTATCTTTTGCTCGTCCTCAAGCAAAACAAACAATAAGCACTAATGGATTTGTGTCTAATTATCAAACAATCAACATTAAAGCACTGACTCTTTGTAAAAGACTCAAAAGTCAAAATTCGACTTGCAAAACCAAAAGCGAAGAGATTTAATCAATGTTGTGCTCATTAGGACATGTGCATGTAAGAGATGCTAAAGGAAGATTAAAATCATGTCACTCTAAGTAAACATTGCACGCAACATGATCCTACCTTCAAGATGCCAAAGCTTCAAAAATTAGAGTGATGTAATTCGCCTCGACATCTAATCCTCACTGGATTCTCTCATTTTCGCATAGATCCTAGGCTTCACTCATAATCCATATGCAATATGAGTTCATGTTCAGGATATCAAATATAATTGCACATGATCATTTAAAAACATAATTCCTGAAAGTTAGTCTCATGAATGGAATTAAAAACCATGAACTGAAAAGGCCAAAATTTCCAAAGTGGACATCCCTAAAGATTAAATAGGTCTTTCATTTGGTTGTAATGGGGCCTAAGGTGAATGGTGAGTCAATAAATGGGAAAAACTGATATCAAACACCCAATGGTCACACTAAGGCATACATTATAAATTTAGCACAATTTGCTCATTACAACTTGCATATTCACACTTTGGCGTCTAGGCTTACAATTCACTTTGTGCATTTTCTACTCTTAATTTTCATAGAGTAGCTCATTTAATTTCATCTAGGTAATTTGTGCCTCATTCATCTTTTCTTTTCAAGCATTGCATTTTATCTTTTTAATGTGTTTCCACATACATACTTGCCTAGGTACACGCCTTACAATTTTTTTACAAACCCAAAGCTTACATTCAACCCCTAAGCCTTAGCAAACCATTTGGTACAAGGTTAGTCTAGTGTATAGGCTATATGGTTTATGTTGATGCGGTTCGTAAATGAAAAACTTAATTGTGTTTGGCTTCAAATTGGCATGGGAGCACACATATTAGAGGGTATGGAAGTATTTAGGCCATTTTAGTGGTTCTTCACATGCATTGCTTAAAATCATCTCCAAACGTTTGTCCACAAAGTCAATTAAGGCATCCACAAGCAGTCCATAATGTTCTATGGCAAAAAACATTTAAGTGCTAATGAGACATTTTAAATATGCATAACATGTGTGTTTGAATGAGTGTTTAAAGAGTGAAAACTTGCAAAATCCTGTGAACCATCAAGTCTGTAAGGATTCCCATATCTTGATTGGCTTATTTCGTGGACAAACCACATGTTGGTGTTTATTGTGTAAGGGTAGTTTAGGTGATTGAACTTCAAGCTCTAAGGCCCTTCACAAGTCCTCAAGGGACAAGCACGCCAAAGGTATAATCTCTAGTGCTTTGTTTTCTTTGAAGAGATTTAGATTGCATACACTCACTTAGCATTCTTGCATTTGTGTGCTTACTCTTCACATGTCACATTTCACACTTGCACTTATATGTTGTATCTTGTTGTGTGTATTTGTGTCTTGTAATTTGTTTCCCGATAGTATTTGGAAACGTCTGCACATGCACTAGAATGTGCTTGGTTTTACGTGAAGACCACCTATGGAGAATGCCCTTGGCTTCTCCTTGGTTTTCACCTCTTTTGGTGATCGGCGGTTATGATCGGTGGCCTGGCCGCTGAATGAAACTGCCATTTGAGTCCAGAGACCTCTGGATCAATTCTGCGGTTATGATCGGCGGCCACGACCACCGTTCGAAACCGTCGTTCATACTTGATCGATTTAATCTCTCGGTTTGATTCGGTGGTTGGATCGGCGGTTACAAAACCATCGTTGTTCCCCTGTTCTTCTCGGGATCAATTCAGCGGTTATGATCAGCAGCTTAGCCACCGATTGAAACCGCTGATCGGTGCGTTTCAGGGGTAAAATTGTCTTTTCACATGCCCTATTCTTGATGTCTATAAATATCTTACTTTTTCATTATCTGATCAAGTTCTTTTACTCTGTAGAACCCTAAACTTAAAAGAGAGATATTTGAGAGAAAATCAAATCAGGAACTCACCTTTAAACACTCAAATCAAATCCTTTTTGCATCAAATTTCATATTGCATCTTCTATGACTATATAGAATGCATCCATGATTGGGTTTGCATCATCACAACTTGCTTGGTAAGATTTTGATTAAGTTCATCTCATTTTAGTATTTTTACTATCAAGCTATTCTCTTTTAATTTACTTGTATGTTTTTGATCATATGATAAATACAATAATAGAGAATTAATTGTGATAGCTAATTAGGTTTTTGCTTAATCTTGATTAGCTAAGCTATTTGACATGTCATTTAGCTCTTGATATCTAGGATTGATTTAATTGATTATATCATAATCCTAGATAAGCATCTAAGGTTCCCTAGCCTTGTTTGTTATTTGAATATTCATACATATTCACATAGGTTGCATAATCTCTTCATTAAGAATTAAGTCTTGAGGCTAAGATTGCTTAGGCCTCAAGCAATTGGACTAGAGCCACTTTTAAAAGCCCGCGTGGTAGAAGTGGAGGGTTATTGACCGGAGTGTTAGAGGAGGTCTACGTAGGTTGTAAACTCCATTTCAATTAGTGGATTTCGAGGTTCAAGTGTGACGCACTATATAGCCCGTGGTTTTTCCCAGTGGTTGGGTTTCGACGTATACATCAAGTGTTATTTAAATTCCGCACTATATTACACTTGTTTGTCTTTTTTACTAGTAAGGGCATTTTTGTAAAATTGACTTGCTTGTGAAAATTGGGTAATAAAGCTTAAAATCTATTCACCCCCCTATAGATATATTTATAATACACACCGAGCATTTATTCGTTCCTTTCAATTGGTATCAGAGCGGGTTCCTAGATATACTTAGGTGATCCTAGCTCATTCTTGGTGTGTTTTGCATTTGTGTGATTTTTGCTCATTCATACATTTTGCATTCATTTGAATTCATTCATTATATACAATGAGTGGATACGGTGGCAACCAAGAGGGTGCGTCAAGTACACGACCTCCTCTCCTCACCGGTGTGAATTATGCCTCATGGAAAGGCAAGATGGAAGCATACTTGTGTCAAATCCATGATAGGGCATGGATGGCAATTGAAGATGGGTATATGGCTCCTAAGATGACTCCCACAGGTGGTGGAGAAGAAGTACTCAAGCCTAAGGCTCAGTGGTCCACTGAAGAGTTTGAGACTTCAAAATGGAATAGGAAGGCTTGGCACGCTCTTCTATGTGCAGTGGATGAAAATCAGTACAAACTGATTCAGAACACTAGGATAGCCAAGGAGGCATGGAATATCCTAGAGGTTGCACATGAAGGAACCGATGTTGTCAAGGATTCCAAGCTTCAAGTCCTTCAAACGCAATTTGAGTTGCTCAAGATGGAGGAGGATGAATGCTTCAATGACTTTGATGTCAAGTTGATGGATATTGTAAATCAAAGCCATCAACTCGGTGACCCTTATACGGATAGGAGAGTCAAGGAAAAAATTATGAGGTCTCTCCCCGCTAGGTTTGAAGCAAAAGTGACGGCTTTAGAAGAAAACAGTGGATATAAGGATATGAAGCCGAGTCAGGTAATTGGAAGACTCCTTGCCTATGAATCCAGTAAGGCTCCTAGTATTTCACCTCCTAAAAAGCAAAAAGGGATTGCTTTGAAAGCTTCCAAGGTTGAGAAGGAGGAAAAATGTGACTCGGATGAAGACATGGCTTTGATTCTTAGAAAATTCAAGAAATTTGTCAAATTCGAGAAGAAAGGTTTTGGATCCAAAGGCCAAGACTTGAAGAAAAAGGCTCCCTTCAAGAGTTTTGGGCCTAGACAAGAGGAGTGAAAAGAAAGGGGTCCAATGCTATGAATGTGGTGGTATAAGACACATCTCACCCGATTGTGGGAATTTGAAGAATAAGATGGCAAAAGTGATGGCCGCCACATTGAGTGAAAGTGATAACTCCGGAAAGGGAGACAAGTCATCAAGTGATGATGAGCTTACCATCGACTACACGGTATTTGGGGCCACTTGTATAGAAGATAAAGTTGTTGGTAAGAAAGCCTTGACTAATGATCCCATAGAAGAAAAAGATGAAGAAGTAGCTCTAGAGGTGATAGGTGTAGCTACTCATTGGGACATGGCTCTCATTAACTCAAGAGACCAAGGTGAAGGTTTTAATGAGGAAAATGACTCCATAAGTAAGAAGGAGAGCGGAGGAGATAACTCAAGTGAAGATGACTCCTCATCTAACTCTACAAATGGAAGTGTAGAGAAAATGGATGTTCATGAATTTATAGTCAAGTGTGAAAGTTCATTGAAGGAGAACAATAGAAAGTTGAAGATTTTAGAGGATAAAAATCTAGAGCTTTCAACACATAATGACCACTTGAGTAAGCAAGTGGAAACATCCAGGATGATTGAAGACAAGTTAAGGGATGAGCTAGCTATGTCTAAGAGGAATGAAGAAGGGTTGAAGAGAGAGCTTGATGAAGCTAAAGAGTCAGTGACTAGGATGACTACAAGCACCAAGAAGCTTGACCACATTCTTGGTAGTGGAAAGAACCCTTGTGACAAGAGAGATATTGGGTATGAAGAAAGCAAGGAGATCACTACTCCAACCAAGACCGTCTTTGTCAAGAGTTTGGGCAAGATAGAAGCCTCGCCGGTGCACACTCCTAGGAAGAAAATTGATCTAGGACAATGTTCAAGAAGTGCACAAGTGAAGGAAGCTCCAAGGAGACAACCTCAAGCTCAAAAAGTTCCTCAACCTAACTTCCCTCAAGCTCAAATTCATCAAGGGATGAGGCCAATCATGCAAAAATGAACCAAGGAAGCAAACTAGATCGGTTTAACAACAAAGAAGGTTTGAACCCACTCAACCACAAAGACATGCAACTTTGAATCAAGAAACTCGTGATTTGGCGTTGTTTTCACAGAGTTACGGCAGTCTCAATATCTATGCGCTGGTTTGTTTTTTTAATTAGGGTTTCAGCGCCGTTTTGCTATTTTGGCCCTGTTCCGTTTGGATTCAGTTAATATTTCCTTCTTCAAGATTGTAGATCATGATTTTCTATGCAACCTAGAATTAAGAACTTTGTGATTTGGGGTTTACAGCACTGAGTTACGTCCTTTTCAAGTTTTCTATTCTGGTTTGT
Source organism: Acer yangbiense (assembly GCA_008009225.1). Taxonomy (NCBI): domain Eukaryota; kingdom Viridiplantae; phylum Streptophyta; class Magnoliopsida; order Sapindales; family Sapindaceae; genus Acer; species Acer yangbiense. The sequence goes on from CM017767.1 coordinate 6,678,132, forward strand.
GTTTTTTCTCTAGGGTTTCTCTGGTTCTATCATGGAGAATCCTCCCTGTTCTATATCTTCCTTTGCTGGTTTTCCCTCTCTCTTGGAAGCTAGTAGGGTTTCGAATAAGGCTATTTCCCATGGAGATGGATTGAGTCCTCAAATTGAATATATTTTACCTGGTACCAATACTATTTGCAATGAAGCTGGTTTGTCTCATGAGATTGAAGGTTTATCAGCTAGGGGGCAGCAAAGGAAAGTTATTCCCGACTCCTCCCCTATGGTCCAACTTGAGGAGGTCTCCCAAAATAAAGGTATCTCTATCACTCATTCTTTGGTGAATAAAGATGCTAACATTGTTGCAGGTCAATTGCCTCTTATAATTTCCGAAAAAAGCACTTTTTCTTATAGTAATGTGCTGAAAGGTGCTCAAAATGGTCCAATTATGAGTAAGCCTATGAACCTAAAATTCTACCAGCCCTTACAAAGTGGTAATAGAACGTGTGTCTCCCCACCCATGGAAGTTGCAGAGGATGGCTCTAAAGCTTGGAAGAACTGCTTGGTGGGTTATTTTATTGAGAAGAAGCTCCCATTCTCTCTTGTTAACAATATTGCTAAGAAGATTTGGGGTAATTATGGTCTTCTAGAGGTGCTCGCAAATGAAAAAGGGTTCTATTTTTTCAAGTTCTCAGATGATGACTCTTGCTCTACAGTTCTTGAGGCTGGTCCATGGCTTTTTGCTGGAAGAATGATAATTCTTAAGAAATGGCACTCTCGGCTTGTTTTAACGAAAGAATCTTGCTCTAAGGTTCCAGTATGGGTCAAGTTTTTTAATATTCCTCATGAATATTGGACTGAAAAGGGGCTAAGCTATATTGCTAGTGCTATTGGGAAGCCTCTTTATGCTGATAGCCTAACTGAATCAATGAAAAGAATTTCGTACGCTAGAATTTGTGTCGAAATTGATGCTACTAGCAAGTTAGTTGATTCTTTTGATTTACTTATGGGCGATTGTGATGAGCTCAATAATGGGGAGAGTGTTGAAATTCTGGTTGAATACCAATGGAGACCAAAGATTTGTCTGGAGTGCAAATCGTTTGGTCATTCTACTGCAACCTGCCCAAGTCTAAAGCATGTGGAAGGCAGATTCGATGAGAACCGTGGTTCCAAAGTGAAGCAAGAATGGGTGAAGATCAATCGTGGTGCTGCAGCTCATGTATCCAACTCTTCAGGGAACCTTTCTAGAGGAGATGCAACCCTTGTTCCCTCACCTAGTGCGAATACGGAGCCTCTTCCTCTTTCCATATCGTATTTGAATGTTGATGAAGTCATTGCCGCTGGTCATTCTGAAATTGAGCCTCCATTGTGTCCTACCAACATGCCTATCGAGAATCAATGCAATGTCCTCTCTAAGGAGAGTGTTGTTGATACCTCTAACAAGTTCTCTGCTCTTGATGAGAATGGTTATAGTGTCCTTTCTAAGGATAGTGTTGTTGACTGTAGTGATGATGACTCTCCTACCACAGCCTCTCCGGATCATTCCCTATGGCTCTCAAAGATTAAGAACATTGATGGGGTTCCTATCATTGGGCTTTCTAGCACTCCAGAGTCCTCTAGTACCAAGAAGAAGAAGAAGAAGAAGAAACGGTCCGCAAAGAAAGGAATGGATAACAGCTTGCAAGCTAAGGTGAAATCTCTTCAACCTCTTAATGATTAATTTAGCTTGTTGGAACATTAGGGGTCTGAATGCTACCCCTAAACAATTAGAAGTTAAGAAGATGATACTTGACCACAAGCTTAGTCTAGTTTGTTTAATTGAGACAAGAGTAAGTATGATCCATAAGCCTCTTGTAGTCAATTCAGTTTTCACGGATTGGGAAATGTTTGACAATTACAATAGTCATGATCTTGGTAGAATTTGGATTGGTTGGGATCCTAGGATCCTCAATATCACTAAATTGTTTGAAACTGATCAGATTATACATTGCCAAGCTCATATTTTGGATGGTAATGACAGGTTCCATATCTCTTTTGTTTACGGTTCTAATGTTGATAGTTCTAGAAGAGCTCTTTGGCATAGTATATGCTCTAATCAGCAAGATACTCCTTGGATGGTTCTTGGCGATTTCAATGTCTCTAGGAGGGTGAATGAGTCAGTTGGGGGTTCATCACGTATTTCCTCAGCTATGGAAGAGTTTAATGACTGTCTTTATGTTTCTGATCTTGATGACCTTCGTTTCTCCGGTTTTCTCCACACTTGGTGTAATAAGAGAAGAATTGGCTGCATCTCTAAGAAGTTGGATAGAGTTCTTGTTAATAAGGAATGGATGACCAAGTTTGAGCACTCTGAAGCCATTTTTCTTCCTCCTAGCATCTCGGATCACAGCCCATCTTTGGTTAAGCTCGGATTGCAAGGTAATAAGAAGAATTGCCCTTTTAAAATTTTCAATTTTCTTACGGAAAGGGAAGACTTTCTTCCTTTGGTTGAGAGTTGTTGGCAGGAGAATTTTCATGGCAATATGCAATTTCAGCTTTGCTCTAAGCTCCGAAATTTAAAGAAGGTTTTAAAGTCCCTTAACAAGAATATAGTGGGGGATTTGACGGTTAAATCTATTGAGGCCAAGGCTGCTCTTGTTGATTGCCAAAGTCTTCTTGATCTGCAGCCTCTTAATGAAGGCCTTAGAATGCAAGAGAAGGAGCTTATGAGCTCTTACACTTTGGCTCTTCATACGGAGGAGGATTTTTTGAGGCAAAAATCTAGAGTTCAATGGCTTAAGGCTGGTGACCGTAACACCTCCTATTTTTTCAAAGTCATCAATGGAAGACGCAATAGAAGTAAGATCCTCTCTATTACTGGAGAAGATGGTTCCTTGATTGAAGGAGATACTCAAATAAAATCTGAGGCTGTTCGTCACTTCCAAAATATTCTTGGTTGCTCTTTGCCTTCCAGACATGGTTCTCGTCCTTTGAGAAATGTTATTGATAAACACATCTCCACTGATCAAGCTGATTTCATGAGTAAAGAGGTCACAAATGAAGAAATTCGTGAGGTTTGCTTTTCTCTCCACCCTAATAAGGCTCCTGGTCCAGATGGATTTAATGCTCATTTCTTCAAGAAGACGTGGCACATTGTTGGTGATGATGTTATTAATGCTGTTCAAGAATTCTTTCGTACTGGCCTTCTTCTTAAAGAGCTCAATGCTACGATTCTTACTTTGGTCCCTAAGGTCCCTAATCCGTCTAAAATGACAGACTTTAGACCAATCTCTTGCTGCAACACTCTCTACAAGATCATTGCTAAGATCATTGCCAATAGAATCAAGCCTTGTCTTCCTGGTATTATTAGCCCCTCCCAATCAGCTTTTGTGGCTGGTAGGAGAATTGGTGACAACATTCTTCTTGTCCAAGAGCTAATGAGAAATTACCACAAAGATGACGGTAAGCCAAAGTTGGCCCTTAAGGTGGATTTGATGAAAGCATTTGATATGGTTGATTGGGGCTTCTTACTTGACACTCTTGCTGCGTTTCAGTTTCCTTTGAAAGTCATAAATTGGATTAGAGCTTGCCTTACTACTCCTAAGTTCTCTATCTCTATTAATGGTGAGCTTGCTGGTTTCTTCTCCGGAAAGAGGGGTCTTCGACAAGGGGACCCTATGTCTCCATATCTCTTTGTTATGGCTATGGAGGTCCTCTCGAAACTTTTAGCCAATCATATTGCGGACTCTCCTAACTTCAAATATCATTGGAAGTGCGACAAGATTAAGCTTTCTCACCTTTGCTTTGCTGATGATCTTATTATGCTTTGCCAGGGTTCCTATCATTCAGCTCTTGTTCTCAAATCAGCCCTTGATGAGTTCTCCTTGTTGTCGGGTCTTGGTGCTAATCATGCTAAGAGCAACACTTTCATTTCTGGAGTGCCCGATGTAATTAGTCAGCAGCTCATCAACCTTTTTGGTTACACGGTCGGTTCCCTTCCTATTCGTTATTTGGGGATTCCTATTATCTCTTCTAAATTGAATTTGCATGATTGCTCTCCCCTTGTTGATAAAGTTTCGAGTAGACTTTCTTCTTGGTTGAATCGGTGCCTTTCTTATGCTGGTCGTCTTCAACTTATTATCTCGGTCTTAACCAGTAGTCAAGTGTTTTGGGCTAGTCATCTTTGTCTTCCTAAAAAGGTCTTAAAGGTTATTGAGCAGAAAATTCGTAGCTTTTTATGGAATGGGGTTGAGGGTAGCAGCAAAGGTTCTAAAATTGCTTGGTCTGATATTTGTATTCCTAAAAAAGAGGGTGGTCTTGGAATCAAGGACCTCTCTTTGTGGAATAAGGCGCTAATGATTAGGCACATTTGGAATCTGGTTTATGGCACTAATAATCTTTGGACTTCTTGGATCAATGCCTACCATCTCAAAGGTTCAAGTTTGTGGGAGGTGAAAGCTCCTCATACCTGTTCTTGGAATTGGAGAAAACTTCTTCATCTTAGGCCTTTAGTTCGTCCTTTATTTCAGCACGTTATTGGTAGTGGCTTGAACACTTCCTTATGGTTTGATAATTGGCACCCTGATGGCCCTATTTGTTCGAAATGGAGTTCCCGTGTTATCTACGATTCTGGTCTCCCTATAAATGCAAAGGTTAATGCCATTGGTTGGCTATTAAAGGTAGGCTTTCTACCTTGGACCGTGTTCAGCGCTACGATCCTCAAGTTATTGCTACATGTGTCCTTTGCAATTCTCAAAATGAAACTCATGCCCACCTTTTCTTTGAGTGTTTGTATAGCAAAACCATTTGGACTCATCTCTTGAACAAGTGTGGTTGTACTTGGATTGGTCTCAGCTGGAATGATTTAATTGATTGGATTTCCATTCATTGGAAAGGGAAATCTCCTTCCACTGTGACTAAAAAGCTTTGCCTTGCAGTGGCTGTCTACTTTATTTGGAGAGAGCGAAATTGTCGTATTTTTAAGAGCTCTAGAAGGCCTAATGCAGAGGTTACCCAGACCATTATTGACACTATTCGTGGCCAGCTTTGTTCTATCAATTTGAAGGATTGGCCTCTGATTGCTATGAATTGGAATGTAACCTCTAGATGATACTTGTGTCGTTGGCTGTTTGTTTGCTTTCTTTAGTGTTTTTTTTTGCATTGTTAAAGCTTTTGTTTAGCGCTTGTTTATGAGCTTGTTGTTTTTAAGCTTTTTGTTGAGCTTGTTTTGGGCCTTAATGCTCTGGTTTCTTTGTTTCCTGGGGTATGCCCCTTGTATTTGTACATTCTTTCCTTTTTCTATGATACTATTTATTTACCAAAAAAAAAAAAAAAGATAATTGGAGATGGCCTATTGCTATGTCAATTGATCTTGCTGAAATAAAGAGTCGTATGCCTTCTTACAATCCAAACTCCATTTTAGATGATATTATTCGGTGGCTCCCCTCTCCAAATGGTATTTATTCTGCTGCTTCTGCTATGGAGTCTTTTAGAACCCATCACTCTCTTGTTCCTTGGTTTAATATTGTGTGGTTCCCTCAAAATATTCCAAAGATGGGTTTCATCCTTTGGTTGGCTATTAAAGGTAGGCTTTCTACCTTGGACCGTGTTCAGCGCTACGATCCTCAAGTTATTGCTACATGTGTCCTTTGCAATTCTCAAAATGAAACTCATGCCCACCTTTTCTTTGAGTGTTTGTATAGCAAAGCCATTTGGACTCATCTCTTGAACAAGTGTGGTTGTACTTGGATTGGTCTCAGTTGGAATGATTTAATTGATTGGATTTCCATTCATTGGAAAGGGAAATCTCCTTCCACTGTGACTAAAAAGCTTTGCCTTGCAGTGGCTGTCTACTTTATTTGGAGAGAGCGAAATTGTCGTATTTTTAAGAGCTCTAGAAGGCCTAATGCAGAGGTTACCCGGACCATTATTGACACTATTCGTGGCCAGCTTTGTTCTATCAATTTGAAGGATTGGCCTCTGATTGCTATGAATTGGAATGTAACCTCTAGATGATACTTGTGTCGTTGGCTGTTTGTTTGCTTTCTTTAGTGTTTTTTTGCATTGTTAAAGCTTTTGTTTAGCGCTTGTTTATGAGCTTGTTGTTTTTAAGCTTTTTGTTGAGCTTGTTTTGGGCCTTAATGCTCTGGTTTCTTTGTTTCCTGGGGTATGCCCCTTGTATTTGTACATTCTTTCCTTTTTCTATGATACTATTTATTTACCAAAAAAAAAAAAAAAAAAAAAAAAAAAAAAACCACAAAGACATGGGAAGGCTCCTACGCATGCTCAAGGACATGGTATGATTTCTAAATTCATCCCTACATGTTACTTTTGTGGTATTGATGGTCACATTAGACCAAATTGCTTTCATTTCATTAAATTATGTAGATTCAAAAGCATGATTGAAAAGAGAATGACAAGAGCTAGAATGCATGTTAATAGGAAAGAAAAAATTCATGTTCATGATCCTATTATTTCTAGAACTCTTGAACCATTGACCACTAGAAAGAAAAATGTCATATCTATGTGGATAAGAAAAAATGAACCCGCTTGCTACGAGACTAACAAGTCTCAAATAGGTTCAACCAAGTCAAATGGACTTGGGAGGTCTATAGGACCTCATAACCTTCATTGATGAAGGATGGTGATTGACCCCATATGGGGAACTCAAGCAAAGAGAGCTTATGCATACTTGTTGCATGCAAATATTTGAAAAATCTTATGCTACTTTGTTGATTGCTTGAGTAAGCTTGGTTGCACATTTTTATATATGTTTTCAATTCAATAAGTGTGAACCATGCTTGTTTACAATCCATGTCATATTTATGTTCAAACATGCATTTTTGGACTAGGAGATTTACATAGGAAGTATGATTTGAATGACCTATAGTTATCTCCATGACATGATGATTCTTAATGACATGCTTAAAAATTGAAAAGCATGAGTTTTAATAACATGCTAATGAATATTGAAAAACATGAAATTCATATGACATGCTCAAATGAAAAAGCATGAATTGATAATTGCATATTCTAAAATGCAAATCTTGTGTGAAAAAGCTTATGAGACTCAATGAATAAAGGATCTTGTATCCGTTCAATGTATTTTAAAATCCAAATGTTTCTCTTTCTTTATTTGTTGAACATGTCTACTATCATACGGGTTTCATTCCCGGAAAAATCAAACAGAGTGCAAATTTGCTCATGACATGTTTGGCTTATAAAGATGGATATAGTTGCTCATAAATTAAAATCAATGAAAACTCTATATCCTTACTTCTCTCATGACATTGGTGAAATTGGTTTGAATTCTTATTAGGAACCTTTGTCATTTGCTTTGCCAAATACCATTGTATTTTGGACTTGAATGCTACATGTCTTGTATGCAAAGCATGTTTTGATTCACACATTTATTTTAAATAAATCTCCTTGTTTCTCTCCAATTGATTAAGTTGCCTAAAGTGGATTATATGATTATGCAAGTATATAGTATGCTACTATCTCTCTTTGCTGAGTGACCCAGTTGGGGACTACTCCTTTGCCTATATCATGACAAAAAGAGGGAGTAGAATGGTGGTAAGGGGAGTTGCAAATTGTGGTAGCAATTGTGCATGTTGGGAAGACAATACTTTGAGGGGGAGCATTGCATTCACCAAACATTGCATGATGTTATTGTTGTACTTAAATTTCAAGAATGCAAATGCTTGTTTATGCTCTCACTTGATTAATCTCACATTTTACTTGTATTGGAAAGTATAGAAACTTTGCTTTTAGGGATTGATTGTTCTACATGAGATTGAAGACTTCAAGATTATTTTTATATATCTCTTTGTAAAGTAGAAAATCATAGTAGACCCGTAGTTTCTATTATATTTTGAGGAATCAATGTGAGTGGTGGTTTTGTCATGAAATAGCCAAAATGGGAGATTGTAAGGATTCCCATATATTGATTGGCTTATTTCGTGGACAAACCACTTGTTGGGGTTGATTGTGTAAGGGTAGTTTAGGTGATTGAACTTCAAGCTCGAAGGCCCTTCGACCTCAAGAGACAAGCACGCCAAATGTATAATCTCTAGTACTTGGTTTTTCTTTGAAGAGACTTAGAATGCACACACACACTTAGTATACTTGCATTTGTGTGCCTACTCTTCACATGTCACTTTACACACTAGCACTTTGATTGATATCTTGTTGTGTGTATATGTGCTTAGTAATTCGTTTCCCGATAGTGTTCGGAAACATCCGCGCATGCACTAGAATGTGCTTGGTTTTGCGTGAAAACTGCCCACGGAGAATGCACTTGGCTTCTCCTTTAGATTCACCATCACAGGTGAATCGACGGTTTGATCGGCGGCCTGGCCACCGAATTGAAACCTCCGTTTCAGTCCAGAAAGGTCTGGAGTGATTCTGTGGTTACGATCGGCGGCCACCGACCGCCGTTTGAAACTGTCGATCATACCTGATTGATTTATTTCTCGGGTTTGATTCTGCGGTTGGTTCGGCGGTTTCCAAACCGCCGTTGTTCCCCTGTTCTTCTCGGGTTCAATTCGGCGGTTGTAAACGGCGGCCTGGCCACCGAATGAAACCGTCGATCGTGCGTTTTCAAGGGCAAACTTATCTTTTCACATGCTCTGTTTTTCATGCCTATAAATATCTCACTTTCTCTTGTTCTGAATATGACTCTTTGATTATCAAGAACCCTATATTTTAAAGAGAGATTTTGAGAGAAAAAGCAACCAAGTTTGCTCATTTGAACACTCAAATACATTCCTTTGTGTATCAAAGTTCATCTTGCATTCATCCATGAATGGGTTTGCATCATCACAACTTGCTTGGTAAGATTTTGATTAAGTTCATCTCATTTTAGTATAAAAATGTCTAACGATGTACAACGTGACAATGTTTTTTACACCCGATGTCATGTTAATGATAAGGTATGTAGCATGATTATTGATGGTGGTAGTTGTACTAACGTTGCAAGCACAACCATGGTTAACAAATTAGGATTGCCAACGATGCTGCATCCTAAGCCGTATAAATTGCAATGGTTGAATGATAGTGGTGAGGTGAGGGTGACTAAACAGGTGTTAGTGGCGTTCCGAATCGGTAAATATGAAGATGAAGTCTTGTGTGATGTGGTACCAATGCATGCGACCCATATCCTTTTGGGGCGACCATGGCAGTTTGATAGGCGTGCAACTCATGATGGTTATACAAATAGATACTCTTTTGTACTCAATAAAAAATGAATCACTCTTGTACCCTTAACCCCAATACAAGTATATGAAGATCAAGTGAGGTTTAAAGAACAAAGAGATGTAAAAAAGGAGAGTGAGAGTTCAAAAGAAAAAGAAACAAGAATTTTTGTGAGTGAGGAAAAAAAGAGTGAAAAAGAAACAGAAAATTATGCTATTGAGGAAAAAAGAGCGAAAAAGAAACAAGAATTTTTGTGAGTGAGGAAAAAAAGAGTGAAAAAGAAACAGAATATTTTGCTCATGAGGAAAAAAAGAGTGAAAAGGAAACAGAAATTTTCGCTAGTGAGAAAAAAAAAAAAGAGATAAAAAAGGCATTGTTTTCAAATCAGCCAACTTCTTGGCCTAGTGTTCTTGTTTCTCTTTTGCAGTGTTTTGATGAAGTGTCGCAGGCTATCAACAACATTACGGTGAAGATTCGAGGACGAATCCTTTTGAAGAGAAGGGGAATGATGAGAATCAATAAGCATCACCAAAGGATCAATTGCATGTTCCGGTTGGGCCAATTACAAGGGGCCAAGAGGATCAAAGAAGCAATTAATGATGGGCTGATTCTGAGTTGCTGAAGTTCAAGTTCGGCCCAAATCTGAGCTGAACTTCGTGGGCCTCTACAGAAAGCATCTGAAGTCGGATTGTCTATTATAATATGTTTTCGGAAAGCCCAAGACGAGCCCTATAGATGTTATGAAGACTCTGGCGTCCGTAAAAGATGACAACAGGCCCAAAATCGGCCATCTATCTTGTTGCGCAAAGACTTGAGCTGAGGAGTCCGAATTTCAGCATATTTCCTAATAAAGAGCTGATTTGGGCATGAGATACAAGCTAGGGTTGGAGGATTCCGAATTTTGGCATATTTCCTATTTTTTAATTATTTCCCAAATAAATAGTCGATTTGTTTCCCAAACAAAGTCAACTAGTTGCTAGTTTTTATTCTTTTACTTTCCTAATTGTAAGGCAATTAATTGCTGAGTAGTTTATTTCCTTTTCTTTTGTTGTCTAGGGTTTAGATCTTTTCTTAGTATTTAAAGGACGCATTGATGTATTATTAGGGATTAAACTATGAATAAAATATTATTTGTGAGAACTTTTTCTCTTGGTTCTTCATTGAACTATGAACTTATCAAGGTTCTACCTTGTGGCGTTCAAACCTTGACTTATCACTCACCTTCTTTCTTGTTCTTGAGTGTGGCGTCTACAACCTTCTTGATACCGTTGGTTCTTATCTCCATATAGATAATGGGTCACGGTCCTTTATTCTCTTTGTTTTTATAAACTTGAATTAGAAAACGATCCTTCGTTACCATATATTGGTTCCGGGTCTCACTACTCTTGGTGAGGTTCATATCACTTAATCTTGATTAGCTAAGCTATTTGACATGTCATTTAGCTCTTGATATCTAGGATTGATTTAATTGATTATATCATCATCCTAGATAAGCATCTAAGGTTCCCTAGCCTTGTTTGTTATTTGAATATTTATACATATTCACATAGGTTGCAAAATCTCTTCATTGAGAATTAAGTCTTGAGGCTAAGATTGCTTAGGCCTCAAGCAATTGGACTAGAGCCACTTTTAAAGGCCCGAGTGGTAGAAGTGGGGGGTTATTGACCGGAGTGTTAGACGAGGTCTACATAGGTTGTAAACTCCATTTCAATTAGTGGATTTCGAGGTTCGAGTGTGGCACACTAAACAGCCCGTGGTTTTTCCCAGTGGTTGGGTTTCCACATATACATCAAGTGTTATTTAAATTCCGTACTATATTACACTTGCTTGTAATTTTGACTAGTATGGGCATTTTCGTAAAATTGACTTACATGCGAAAATTGGGTAATAATAGTTAAAATCTATTCACCCCCCTCTAGATATATTTATCATACACACCAAGCGTTAATTCGTATTACTTTCAAACTCAAGTGAAGATGACTCCTCATCTAACTCTACAAATGGAAGTGTAGAGAAAATGGATGTTCATGACTTTATAGTCAAGTGTGAAAGTTCATTGAAAAAGAACAATAGAAAGTTGAAGATTTTAGAGGATGAAAATCTAGAGCTTTCAACACACAATGATCACTTGAGTAAGCAAGTGGAAACATCCAAGATGATTGAAGACAAGCTAAGGGATGAGCTAGCTATGTCTAAGAGAAATGAAGAAGGGTTGAAGAGAGAGCTTGATGAAGCTAAAGAGTCATTGACTAGGATGACTTCAAGCACTAAGAAGCTTGACCACTTACTTGGTGTTGGTAAGAACCCTTGTGACAAGAGAGGTATTGGGTATGACCGTCTTTGTCAAGAGTTTGGGCAAGATAGAAGCCTCGCCGGTGCACACTCTTGGGAATAAAATTGATCTAGGACAATGTTCAAGAAGTGCACAAGTAAAGGAAGCTCCAAGGAGACAACCTCAAGCTCAAAAAGTTCCTCAACCTAGCTTCCCTCAAGCTCAAATTCATCAAGGGATGAGGCCAATCATGCAAAATGAACCAAGGAAGCAAGCTAGACCGGTTCAACAACAAAGAAGGTTTGAACCCACTCAACCACAAAGACATGGGAAGGCTCATATGCATGCACAAAGACATGGTATGATTTCTATATTCATCCCTACATGTCACTTTTGTGGTATTGATGGTTACATTAGACCAAATTGCTTTCATTTCATTAAATTATGTAGATTCAAAAGCATGATTGAAAAGAGAATGACAAGAGCTAGAATGCCTGTTAATAGGAAGGAAAAAATTCATATTCATGATCCTATAATTTCTAGAACTCTTGAACCTTTATCCACTATGAAGAAAAATGTCATATCTATGTGGATAAAAAAAAATGAACCCGCTTGCTACGAGACTAACAAGTCTCAAATAGGTTCAACCAAGTCAAATGGACTTGGGAGGTCTATAGGATCTCATGACCTTGTTTGATGAAGGATGGTGATTGACCCCATATGGGGAACTCAAGCAAAGAGAGCTAATGCATACTTATTGTATGCAAATATTTGAAAGATCTTATGCTTCTTTGTTGATTGATTGAGTAAGCTTGGTTGCACATATGTATATATGTTTTCAATTCAATAAGTGTGAACCATGCTTGTTTACAATCCATGTCATATTTATGTTCAAACATGCATTTTTGGACTAGGAGATTTACATAGGAAGTATGATTTGAATGACCTATAGTTATCTCCATGACATGATGATTCTTAATGACATGCTTAAAAATTGAAAAGCATGAGTTTTAATAACATGCTTATGAATATTGAAAAGCATGAAATTCATATGACATGCTCAAATGAAAAAGCATGAATTGATGATTGCATATTCTTAAAATGCAAAACTTGTGTGAAAAAGCTTATGAGACTCAATGAATAAAGGATCTTGTATCCGTTCAAAGGATTTTAAAATCCAAATGTCTCTCTTTCTTTATTTGTTGAACATGTCTACTATCATACATGTATCATTCCCGGAAAAATCAAATAGGGTGCAAAGTCGCTCATGACATGTTTGGCTTATAAAGATGGATATAGTTGCTCATAAATTAAAATCAATGAAAACTCTATATCTTTGCTTCTCTCATGACATTGGTGAAATTGATTTGAATTCTTATTAGAAACTTTTGTCATTTGCTTTGCCAAATACCATTGTATTTTGAACTTGAATGCTACATGTCTTGTATGCAAAGCATGTTTAAATAAATCTCCTTGTTTCTCTCCAATTGATTGAGTTGCATAAAGTGGCTTATATGATTATGCAAGTATATAGTATGTTACTATCTCTCTTTGCTAAGTGACCTGGTTGGGGACTACTCATTTGCCCATATCATGACAAAAAGGGGGAGTAGAATGGTGGTAAGGGGAGTTGCAAATTGTGGTAGCAATTGTGCATGTTGGGGAGACAACACATTGAGGGGGAGTAACACTTTGAGGAGGAGCATTGCATTCATCATACATTGCATGATGTTGTGTTTAAATTTCTAGAATGCAAATGCTTGTTTATGCTCTCACTTGATTAATCTCACATTTTACTTGTATTGGAAAGTATAGAAACTTTGCTTTCATGAATTAATTGTTCTACATGAGATTGAAGACTTCAAGATTATTTTTATATATCTCTTTGTAAAGTAGAAAATCATAGTAGACCCGTAGTTTGTATTATGTTGTGAGGAATCAATGTGAGTGGTGATTTTGTCACGAAATAGCCAAAGTGGGAGATTGTAAGGATTCCCATATCTTGATTAGCTTATTTCGTGGACAAACCACATGTTGGGGTTTATTGTGTAAAGGTAGTTTAGGTGATTGAACTTCAAGCTCGAAGGCCCTTCACAAGTCCTCAAGGGACAAGCACGCCAAAGGTATAATCTCTAGTCCTTGGTTTTCTTTGAAGAGATTTAGATTGCACAAACTCACTTAGCATTCTTGCATGTGTGTGCTTACTCTTCACATGTCACATTTCACACTTGCACTTATATGTTGTATCTTGTTGTGTGTATTTGTGTCTTGTAATTCGTTTCCCGATAGTATTTGGAAACGTCCGCGCATGCACTAGAATATGCTTGGTTTTGCACGAAGACCACCTACGGAGAATGCCCTTGGCTTCTCCTTGGTTTTCACCTCTTTTGGTGATCAACGGTTATGATCGGTAGCCTGGCCACCGAATGAAACCGCCGTTTGAGTCCAGAGACCTCTGGATCAATTCTGCGGTTACGATCGGTGGCCACGACCACCGTTCGAAACTGCCGTTCATACTTGATCGATTTAATCTCTCGATTTGATTCGGCGGTTACGAAACCGCCAAATGAAACCGCCATTGTTCCCCTGTTCTTCTTGGGTTCAATTCGGCTGTTATGATTGGCGGCCTGGCCGCCGATTGAAACCGCTGATCGGTGCGTTTCAGGGGTAAAATTGTCTTTTCACATGCCCTGTTCTTGATGTCTATAAATATCTTACTTTCTCATTATCTGCTCAAATTCTTTTACTCCTTAGAACCCTAAACTTAAAAGAGAGATATTTGAGAGATAATCAAATCAAGAACTCACCTTTAAACACTCAAATCAAATCGTTTTTGCATCAAAATTCATATTGCATCTTCTATGACTATATAGAATGCATCCATGATTGGGTTTGCATCATCACAACTTGCTTGGAAAGATTTTGATTAAGTTCATCTTATTTTAGTATTTTTACTATCAAGTTATTCTCTTTTAATTTACTTGTATGTTTTTGATCATATGATAAATACAAGAATAGAGAATTAATTGTGATGAATTTATTGAGTGTTGTATTGTGATAGCTAATTAGGTTTTTGCTTAATCTTGATTAGCTAAGCTATTTGACATGTCATTTAGCTCTTGATATCTAGGATTGATTTAATTGATTATATCATAATCCTAGATAAGCATCTAAGGTTCCCTAGCCTTGTTTGTTATTTGAATATTCATATATATTCACATAGGTTGCATAATCTCTTCATTGAGAATTAAGTCTTGAGGCTAAGATTGCTTAGGCCTCAAACAATTGGACTAGAGCCACTTTTAAAGGCCCGCATGGTAGAAGTGGGGGGTTATTGACCGGAGTGTTAGACGAGGTCTACATAGGTTGTAAACTCCACTTCAATTAGTGGATTTCGAGGTTCGAGTGTGGCGCACTATACAACCCGTGGTTTTTCCCAGTGGTTGGGTTTCCACGTATACATCAAGTGTTATTTAAATTCCGCAATATATTACACTTGTTTGTCTTTTTGACTAGTAGGGGCATTTTCATAAAATTGACTTGCTTGCGAAAATTGGGTAATAAAGCTTAAAATCTATTCACCCCCCCCCCCCCCCTTCTAGATATATTTATCATACACACCGAACGTTTATTCGTTCCTTTTAGAGTCTTTGAACTCAAAATAAGCTTTTTAGGCTGTGTTTGTGAACCTCACGGGAAGTCTCCACTATTAATTCCTATCCTTCAAGCACAATTGAATATTCACTCCAACATCAAGAAAAAAGAACTAGTGCGCTTTGCACAATGCAACCCTAAATGGCATGAAATTAATCTAAACTAAGAAACGCAAGATGCACAATTCCTTACTCGCACACACAATGGCACAATATCTACAAGCAAAATAAGCTCAAGCATGAAAAGAACGCCCGAAAGGAAAGAAATTAATGAAAAAACGCTCTGCATGGCTGGGTGATTAGGTTTTAGGGTTTTTAGGGTTTCGGCGCCGTTTTACGATTTTGAGCCTTTTCCGGTCCGATTCTGGTCTTTGATTCTTCATCAAAGTTGTAGATGTTGAAATTTCATGCAATCTAGAATCAAAAATCTCGTGATTTGAAGTTGATCTCTCAGAGTTACATCAGTTTCAAGTTTCTGCACTGGTTTGTGTTTTTTTTAGGGTTTCTCCGCCGTTTTGCTTTTTTGGCCCTCTTCTGGTAAGATTCTGTTCTTTTTTCCTTCTTCAAGTTTGTAGATTGTATTTTGTTATGCAACCTAGAATCAAGAACTTTGTGTTTTGGGGTTCACGGCACTGAGTTCTGTCTGTTTCAAGTTTTCTGTTCTGGTTGGTTTTCTCTAGGGTTTCTTCGGTTCTATCATGGAGAATCCACTATGTTCTGGTTTCCCTTCTATCTTGGAAGCTTGTGTTGTTAACAAGAGTAATTGTAGGGTTTCAAATAAGGCTCTCTCCCATGGGGTTGGATTGAGTCCTCAAACTGATGATATTTCCAGATGGTAACGATACTATTGGTTATGGAGCTGGTTTGTCTCTTGAGAATGAAGGTTTATCAGCTAATGAGCAGCAAAATAAAGGAACTTTGGACACCTCCGACATTGTTCAACCTGAAAATAGGCCTGTTAGCTACAGTAATGTGCTTCAGAATGTTCTTACTTCTCAAAACGCAGGTGGTTCTAACCGAATGCCCATGAAGCTAAAATTCCATCAGCCTATTAACAATGGAAATAGGAGATGTGTCGCCCCACCTGTGAAAGTTGCTGATGATGGATGTAAGGCTTGGAGGAACTGCTTAGTGGGTTATTTTATTGAGAAGAAGCTTCCTTTCTCTCTTATTAACAATATTGCTAAGAGGATTTGGGGTAATTGTGGTCTTCTAGAGGTGCTTGCTAATGAAAAAGGGTTCTATTTTTTCAAGTTCTCAGACGATGTATCTTGCTCTAAAATTCTTGAGGATGGTCCATGGCTTTTTGCTGGAAGAATGATAATTCTTAAGAAATGGCACTCTCGGCTTGTTTTAACGAAGGAATCTTACTCTAAGGTTCCAGTATGGGTCAAGTTTTTTAATATTCCTCACGAATATTGGACAGAAGAAGGGCTAAGCTATATTGCTAGTGTCGTTGGGAAGCCTCTTTATGCTGATAGCCTAACTGAAACAATGAAAAGAATTTCGTACGCAAGAATTTGTGTTGAAATTGATGCTACTAGCAAGTTAGTTGATTCTTTTGATTTACTTATGGGCGATTGTGATGAGCACAATAATGGGGAGAGTGTTGAAATTCTGGTTGAATACCAATGGAAACCAAAGATTTGTCTTGATTGCAAATCGTTTGGTCATTCCGCTGCTACTTGCCCACGACTAAAGCATGTGGATGGCAGATTTGATGAGAACCGTAGTTCCAAAATGAAGCAAGAATGGGTGAAGGTCAATCGTGGAGCCACAGCTCCTATATCCATCTCTTCAGAGGACCTTGCTCAGACTTCCTCTGTTGGTAAGAAGGTTAATGAAGCTCCAGATATTGGTGGAGTCCCCCTTTCTATTTGTATTTCTGAGGATGTGCCAGTTACGGGTATTACTTCAGATTTTGGGAAGTGAGGTCCATAGCATTGCTGCTAGTTCTAAGGAAGAAGTAGTTGATACCTCCAACAAGTTCTTGGCTCTTATTGAAGATGAAGAAAAGGCTTATAGCAATGAAGATTCTCTTGCCACAGCTTCTCCAGATTTATCACTTTGGGGTTCCAAGATCAGGAATATTGATGGGATTCCTATTGTAGGACTTTCTAGCACCGCCGTTACCTCTAGTAGAAAGAAGAAGAAGCGAAATTCGAAAGCCTCTAAGTCAAGCGATGTTCATAGCTCTAAAGCTAAGGTGGAGTCTCCCATCACCTCTAGATGATTAGTATGGCTTGCTGGAACATTAGGGGTCTTAATGCTGCCCCTAAACAACTGGAGGTAAGGAAGATGTTGATTGATTTAAAGCTTAGTTTGATTTGCTTGGTTGAAACTCGGGTGAGAATTATTAATAAACCCAATGTTATCAAATCTGTTTTTAGAGAATGGGACATGCTTGACAACTACTGTAGTCATAGCCTTGGAAGGATTTGGGTTGGTTGGGACCCTAGAATTCTTAAAGTGAGCAAAATTTGTGAAACCGATCAGATTATCCACTGTCATGCTTGTCTTCTTGATAATAATGAAACTTTTAGAATCTCTTTTGTTTATGGTTCTAATGATGATAGGGAAAGGAGAGCTCTTTGGGAGAATATGTGTGCTAATCTTTCAGCTGGTACCCCTTGGATTGTTCTTGGTGACTTTAACGTTGCTAGAGGGGTTCATGATACTAGTGGGGGTTCTTTAAGAAGATCAGCTGCTATGGATGAGTTTGAAGATTGTTTACAAGCTGCTGAACTTGATGATTTATGTTTTTCGGGTTTTTTCCACACTTGGTGTAACAAACGGAGTAATGATGACTGTATCTCTAAGAAATTGGATAGGGTGCTCGTTAATGATGCTTGGCTTGGTAAGTTCACGAACTCTGAAGCCATTTTTCTTTCCCCTAGCATCTCAGATCATAGTCCTTCTTTGGTTAAGCTTGGGTTACAAGGAAGAAGGAAGAACTACCCGTTTAAGTTTTTTAATTTTCTAACGGAGAGGGAGGATTTTCTTCCTCTTGTTAAGAGCTGTTGGCAGGAACAGGTTCATGGTACTATGCAATTTAAGCTTTGCTCTAAGCTTCATATTCTCAAGAAGGCTTTAAAATCTCTTAATAAGAACCAGGTTGGTGATGTGATGGTCAAGTTAAATGATGCTAAAGAAGCGCTTGAAGAGTGTCAACATCTTCTTGATGCCAATCCCACTGATAATACTCTTAGATTGCAAGAAAAGGATATTATTAAATCTTATACTAGGGCTCTTCAAGCTGAGGAAGATTTTCTTAAGCAAAAGTCAAGAATCCAATGGTTACATGCCGGGGATCAGAATTCGTCCTACTTTTTCAAGGCCATCAATGGTAGACAAAATCGAAACAAAATTCTTTCTATTTTGGGGGAGGACGGTGCTTTGGTTGATGGTGATGTTCCTGTTCAAAAAGAGGCTATCCACCACTTTTGAAATATTCTTGGCTGCTCGGTTCCCTCTTTGAATAGAGCTGGTAGGCTTCGAACTTTAATTCAAAATCATATTTCAACTGATCAAGCTGATTTGATGAGTAGGGGTGTCACTAATGAAGAGATTCGTGAGGTTTGCTTCTCGCTTCACCCTAATAAAGCTCCAAGGCCTGATGGTTTTAATGCCCATTTCTTTAAAAAGACGTGGGATATAGTTGGTGGAGATGTGATCAATGCTGTTCAAGAATTTTTTCAAACCGGTCATCTTCTCAAAGAGCTCAATACAACGATCTTAGCTTTGGTTCCTAAAGTTCCAAATCCTTCTAGAATGACGGACTTTAGACCGATCTCTTGTTGCAATACTTTTTATAAGATCATCGTGAAGATCATTGCAAATAGGATTAAGATCATCCTTCCTGACATTATAAGCTCTCCGCAATCAACTTTTGTGGCTGGAAGACGGATTGGTGATAATATCCTTCTTGTCCAAGAGCTTATGAGGAATTACCATAAAGATGATGGCTCTCCCAAGTGTTCTCTGAAGGTGGATTTAATGAAGGCCTTGGACACAGTGGAATGGGACTTCTTGTTAGAGACCCTTGCTGTTTTTCATGTTCCTTCGAAGGTTATTAACTGGGTTAAGGCGTGCATCACAACTCCTAAGTTCTCTATTTCTATAAATGGTGAGCTTGCTGGTTTCTTTCATAGTAAGAGGGGGCTACGTCAAGGTGATCCTATGTCTCCCTATCTCTTTGTTATTGCCATGGAGGTTCTCACTAAGTTATTAGCCAAGCACATTCAAGATTCCCCTCACTTTAAATTTCACTGGAAGTGTGACAAGATTAAGCTATCTCACCTTTGTTTTGCGGACGATCTTATTATGCTTTGTCATGGTTCTACTCCTTCTGCTACCATTCTCAAGAAGTCTCTTGTTGATTTCTCTTCTCTCTAGGGCCTCAAAGCTAATCCAACCAAGAGTAATATTTTTCTTTCTGGGGTGCATAATGACAGTAGGCAGCAGCTCATCAATATTTTTGGCTATACCATTGGATCGCTCCCTATCAGGTATTTGGGGATTCCAATCATTTCTTCAAAGTTAAGTCATCTTGATTGCTCTCCTCTTTTGGTTAAAGTTTCGACCAGAATTTCTTCTTGGATGAATCGTTTTCTTTCATATGCGGGTCGGTTGCAACTTATTATCTCGGTTTTGTCCAGTATTCAAGTCTTTTGGGCTAGTCACCTTTGTCTTCCTTCAAAGGTTCTGAGGAATATTGAGCAGAAGCTTTGCTCATTTTTGTGGAAAGGTGTTGATGGAAATTGTAAAGGGGCGAAAGTTGCTTGGGCTGATATATGTCTTCCTAAAAATGAGGGTGGGCTTGGCATCAAGGATCTCGTTTCTTGGAATAAAGCTCTAATGATTCGACATTTGTGGAATCTAGTGCATGGTTCTAATAACCTCTGGTCTACTTGGATTAAGACCCATCATCTTAATGATAGGAGTATTTGGGAGGTGAAAGCTCCTCAAACGTGTTCTTGGAATTGGAGAAAGCTCCTCAAGCTTCGTCCCATTGCTCGTCCCTTGATTCGGCATATCATTGGTAATGGTCACGGCACTTCCTTGTGGTTTGATAATTGGCATCCCGATGGCCCTATTCTTTTAAACTGGAGCTCTAGGGCAATTTATGACTCAGGTCTTGGGAATATGGCTAAAGTCAGTTCTAATTCTTGGTGATCAGTGGGTTTGGCCTTGCTCTATGTCGATTGACCTCCTTGAAATTAAGAACTACATGCCTTCTTACAACCCTAATTCTAGTTTGGAGGATTGTATTAAGTGGCTTCCTACACTTGATGGTATTTACACCATAGCCTCTACCATGGCTAGTCTTAAGGCTCCTCATCCTTTGGTTCCTTGGTTTGAGCTTGTGTGGTATTCACATAACATTCCAAAGATGAGGTTCATTCTTTGGTTAGCTATTAGAGGGAGACTTTCAACGTTGGACCGTGTTCATCCTTATACTCCTCATGTTGGTACTCTTTGTGTTCTTTGCTCCGCTTTCCCTGAGACTCATGCCCACCTTTTCTTTGAGTGTGCTTATAGCAAAGTCATATGGTCTCATTTGAAGGATATGTGTGGTCGGCCTTGGAATGGTCAGAGATGGCCTAGTTTTATTGCTTGGGCTTCTCAACATTGGAGGGGGAAATCTCCTTCCATTGTTGTTAAGAAGCTTTGTCTTGCTGTGGCGGTTTACTCTATTTGGAGAGAAAGGAACAATAGAATATTTGGGAGCCCTCATAAGACCAGCATAGTCGTTACCCGTTCCATTATTGATACTATTCGTAGTAGGCTCTTATCTATCAACTTGAAGGATTGGCCTCATGTTGCTTTAAAGTGGAATATTTCTATTAGTTGATTCGTTTGCTTTGTGTTTTTTTGTTTGTTTGAGCCCTTGTTTAGCTCTTGCTTCTTGTTTTTGCTCGAATGTTTGAGCTGGTTTGAGCTTTTGTTTTTGCTCTTGTTTTTCCTGGGGTATGCCCCTTGTATTTTGTACATTCTTTCTCTCTTTCTATGATACTATTTATTTACCCAAAAAAAAAAGCTCAAGCATGGCATTATTACAAGATTTTTGAAATTTTCGAAAACTTATGTAAGATCCTAGGTCTTTGTTGGCTTGATTCCATTGTAAAACTCTCTTTATTTGTAATGATTAGTTGCTTAGGTGGTTCTTGGTGAAAAGAAGCTTCAAAGGAGAAAAGTAACTTCTCATGCAAATATCATCTTCAAGAGGAAAGTTACGTACTTGGATGCTAAGGTATCAAAATTCTTCTTCATCTTGCAAGGCGTAAATGCACACACACACACAATTAATACATGTGTGTCCCTGCATCATTGTGGTACATTTGGTATGACACATTCACACACTTATTGAAGTATGCACATGCATTAGTCTCATATTGACAAACATTGTAGAATTGCATGTTCTAGGATTATCTCTAGGAAATGGTATACTTGTGTGACTTTGTATTTATTTGCTTGTAATTATTTTGTTTTGAACTTGAAAATGATCTCATATGAGTCCTTATTGAGTTCCGGTCATTTCGGTTACTCACTCTTTAGGTTTCGAGTCCAAACTAGGAAGTTACACTACTTTATGTTCTCATACGTTGAGTTGTCTTCGTCATCGTGTATCGAGTCGAATTCTCAATCTTTTTGAAAAGTTTCATAGTCTTCCATGTGAGTGAGGGAGTCACGGTTTGTAATCCAAAAACGGATTCAAATTCGGAGTTCGGAGGCCGGAGAACGGTCGAAGAACGCGAGAGAAGCGCGAAGGAGGCGATGGCCAAAGGCCATTTTGCACCATTTTCTTGTAAGGGTGCGTGAGGGCATGTGAGGCTCACGGGAAGGCCACCTCTCTGCCACTGTGAGGCTCACGTGCCTCTCATGGGGTGGGTTGTGTGGCATCTTCTGATTGGCCACCGAATCCCTCTCTTCTCCATCTTCTTTCCTCCATTTATATTCAAAAATTCTGTAGAATTTTTTACAACTTTTGATTTCTTATTTTGATCATATCTCTCTCATTTCAACTCCGAATCAAGTGATTCAAAAGCCAAAAATATTGGTCTTGAAGAGAGGAACAAACCCCAAGCATTTTTAGAGCAAAAGGGTTTCGTGATGTTTCGCATTGAGCAGATTTCAGTAGGTTCATCCTTTGTATGTGAAACATCTTCTTCTTACTTTCTCTTTTGATTATCTCTTTTAATATTCCTATTTGATAGATGAAATGTGTTAAGAATGATGTTAGTTCACACTCTAGGTTTGTTTTATCGATTGATTATTGAGTTTTAGCTTTGTGATTTCATTTGAACATATTTTAGCTAAACTTGATTTACTTGAAATTGATTCTAGAAATGACTTGTATGATATGCTTCATGATGATTTTTAAGTTTAATTTCATGATCTAAGAACTAAGATTTTTTGAGTGATATATTGAATATTCTTATCTTGTTCTTATTAGTTAACATGTCTTGATTTCTAGATACATTTGTGATTGTTTGTTGAAAGCATATTCTAGATTATCATAGAACATGTTCATAGAGCTTGATTGATCATCTTGCTTTATTTGTTTGTGATTTGCATCATTTGCATCACTTAGATCATTGCCTTGTGAAAAGATTGAAGTCTCTTGTTAAAGTGAGTGAAGCTTTAATTTGAGTAAAAAGACTTGGCTAGGAAAGTGTTCCGGATAGCCAAGCAAGAAGTCTTAGTTAGGATCAAGAGGATCCAGATAACTAAGCAAAAGTCTTAGCTAGGATTGTGATACTCCGGATGGTTGAGCTAGGGAAGCTTGACTTGGATCTTTGTGATCTAGATAGCTAAGCAAGGAAATCTTCCTAGAGGCATGAGAGCCTTGGATAGGAAGTTACTTCCTAGAGGTGTACGACACACCTTGGATAAGGAGTAGGCTAGGTGGTTCACTAGGCCCGAGGGTAGACTAGAAGTTGATAGCTTATGGTGGATATCATGTGTTGATAGCCTTAAGTGTGTAAGTCCTTTTCATCATAGTGAATTGCTTTGCCTGTGGCTGTGGTATCAACCCGTGGATGTTTCCTCTTTGAGATTTTACCACGTAAAAACAATTGTGTCAATTTTCGTTTTTATATTTCTTTATCTTCCATATCATGTATTGATTGTATCACTTGTATATTGATTTCCACATGTGTTGGCTATAACAATTCATTTGTTAAGACACATAAAGTGTGCATTTCATTCTTGTATTTGAGAATTTTGAATTTGGAAGAATTTGGGCCTATACCTATTCACCCCCTCTAGGTATATTTTACACTATATTGCTTAAGGGAATTTCATTTGGTATCAGAGCAGGTGTCTAGACGCACTTAGATAGATCCTGTCTTTGTAGTGTTTGTGTTATTTGTGATAGTCATGATTAAGGAAGTGTATTCCTATGTGGCTTCTTTTGTTGAACCTATTGACTTGGATGAGAAAAAGATCAATGATCTTATTCTTGAAAATGAACGCTTATCTAAAGTCAATGTGTCCCTCAATAAGAAGCTAGAGAATCATGGACTAGGCTCAAAAGAATTCAATGAACTTAAAAGATAACAATGAAAGACTTAGCATCTTGAAGCAAGAAATTGAGCAAAAGGATAGTTCTCTTGTTAGTACTAGGAGGCTAGAAAACATGCTTAAAGCCAAACTTAGTGAGCACTTAAATCAAGAGAAAAGGTATGAACATTGGCTAAATAAATCACGTGAAGATGTTAGGAAAAGTGATGACATCTTAGAAAAATAGGCCATTAAAAATAGGATGCTTAGTGATAAACTTGATGAGGCAAGTAGGATGATTAACAAGATATCATCTAGTTCTAACAAGGTAGAATCCCTCATTAAAAGTGGTAAGCATCCATATGACAAAAGAGGTTTGGGTTATATCAATGAGAAGGAAACTCCTTCCACTAACAAATCTACTTTTGTCAAAGCAAGTGTTGAAACAAATGTAGGTACTCTCTCTCAAGGTAAAGCAATGAAAGCTACCAGAGGTGCCTTTATATCAACAAGGAAGTTCGAAGGAGGTTGGGTCTACAGGTCCAACTCTTTTCTCAGAGAATAATAGTGGGGCGAGTGCTTCTACTATGCCAGGAACAACTACCCCTTCGGTTGGTATTGGCGAGCAAAATACTGCATGTTCTGCTGATATGCCTGGACCTTCTATGCCCGCTGTGGATCCAGTAGGTGCGTGTGAAGGACCCCCAGCTGCTCCTGCAGATATGACCGGACCATCTACTCCCACAGTGGACCCAGTGGGTGTGCGTGAAGAACCCCCAACTGCTTCAACCGAAGCTGACGAGACGTCTGGTTTTGTTTTTTTATCGGATTTCTCTGCTATCGAAATCTTATCTCATTTGCTCCACAATGATGTTTATATCAGGCCAGGTTGGGAACATGTGAAGAATAAGTCATGCAACCGGAAGATGGAATTCTTTTTTAACTGCCATTCGTTGGTAGGTTTCGAATCTTCTGCCTCTTTTGATTATGCTTTTATTTTCTAACTTTCGCGCTTTGTGCAGATGATGTATGAGATGGCGGATAATTATAGGCACGAAAACGTAGTATCTTTAGAATATAAGTGTCTTTGCGAGCAGGTGTCTCGTTTAGTGGCTGAGAAACTTCATGTTTAGGAGTCCTGCTCGCAGCAACTTGTTCAGCTGAGGTAGTCTGCTGATGGGTTCTTAGCTGCACAATTGATTACTGAGGAGAAATTGGTTGCGGCTGAAGAAGAGATCAAGTTGCTGAAAGAACCTTTCAGAGAGCCAAGATTCGCTCGCAGCCCGCAAGGAGGCAAAAAGGTTGGCTGATGAGGCTCAGTAGATGTGCGGAATTAGCAAGCCTCAAGGGATGCTATTTTTGGTGATCTGAGAGCCGAATTAAAGGTTCAGGCTGTAGATCGATTCAAGAGATCTCTCGCGTATGATGCACTTCTCCTGCATGAGTTCGAGCGAGGTATGCGGCAATCCAAGAAGTTCTTTGCAATGAAGGATCACTCCAATGAGAAAGCCCTGAAAAGTTTTGACAAATCCCTCAAGTTGCATATAGACGGCGCGGTGGGTTCAATCAAAGATCAAATAAGGCGGTGCAAAGCCCATTGTCATTATACATGGACCGAGCCTCATCCAATGCACTTCTTAGTACCTACGAAACGCGTTTTCAACACTTACTATTCCGGTCAAAAGGGGAGTCTCACCTGTTCTGGTGATGAACCCTGAAACTAAATACGGTGTGTATAAAAGTAATCTAGAGGGGGGTGAATAGATTTTAAGCAATTTTACCCAATTTTCATTTAAGGCCAATATTACAAAAATGCCCCTAACTAGTCAATTTATATAGCAAGTGTAATATGTGCGGAACTTAAATTAACACTTGATATTTACGTGGAAACTCTCACGAGAAAAACCACGGGCTGTTTTGTGCGCCACACATGGACCTCAAATCCACTAATTGAAATGGAGTTTACAACCTATGTTGACCTAGTCAAATACTCCGGTCTACAATCCCCTACTTCTACCCGCGGGCCTTTAAAAGTGGTTCTAGTCCAATTTGTTTGTGGTCTAAGCACTCTTAGCCACAAGGCTTACTTCTCAATGAAGAGATAAAAGGGCCTATGTGAATATATGATGATATTCAAAAAGCAAACAAAGCTAGGGAACTTTAGATGCTTATCTAGCATGATTATATGACAATAAATATAATCCTAGATATCAATTAGCTAAATGACATGTCATAAAGCTTAGTTAAACATCGTGGCCAGCTTTGTTCTATCAATTTGAAGGATTGGCCTCTGATTGCTATGAATTGGAATGTAACCTCTAGATGATACTTGTGTCGTTGGCTGTTTGTTTGCTTTCTTTAGTGTTTTTTTGCATTGTTAAAGCTTTTGTTTAGCGCTTGTTTATGAGCTTGTTGTTTTTAAGCTTTTTGTTGAGCTTGTTTTGGGCCTTAATGCTCTGGTTTCTTTGTTTCCTGGGGTATGCCCCTTGTATTTGTACATTCTTTCCTTTTTCTATGATACTATTTATTTACCAAAAAAAATAAACATAGATTAGACAATCCTATGATATAGCTATCAAAATATAACTCTCAAACAATTAATACACTAATCTCAATCTTGTATCTAAAATATATATGAATAACATACAAGTGACAATATGAGATTGCTTGTTAAGAAAGACACAAAATATGTAAGATATTAGTGAAAAGCTTACCAAGCAAAGTGTGTTGAAGAAACCATGCAAAATGACATCTAGATGATCATGGATGATGTTAGATGATGATTGATGATCATGGAAAAGTGTTTGAGTAATCAAAGATGAGTTCTTTAGTGAAATTTTTCTCTTGGAAAAATTTGCTAAGTAAAAATATGATTTTTAACTCTCTTGGTCAACCTAGAAATGAAAGAGACATATTTATAGAGTGTCAAAAATGAAGTGACAACGTTTTGAAAAGTTGACACAAAAATTGCCTTGACCGCTGTTCACCCGCTGTACATAGGGTGGGTGTATAACGGTTCACCTGGGATTGTGAAGAACATGTTCTTCGTGACCGCCCTACGTAGGGCGAATTCCAGGCAACCTAGGGGTGGTTACTCTCGGGTCTGGAGAGCCGCCCTTCACCCACTGTTCGTAGAGCGGTTTTTGGGCGGACCATCAGGTGTGAAAAACATCACCAGCGGCACCGCTGTTCACCCGCTCTACATAGAGCGGATGTATATCGGCTAAGAGCAAATTTGCTCAAAGCCCCATATGGGCGCTGTTCGTAGGGCGCCTGTAGGGCGGTGAACAGCGCCCATACTTTTACACAATGCAACTTAGTTCTAATCATGTCATGGCATTTGAACTACTAGATGCAATGAATAACAAATGCAAGAAGAGATATTATATAATCATGAATGCACACATAAAAAGACACACATATACACAAAGTATGGAAATGCATGGAATGTGTGTGTGTGCAACTAAATCTCTTCAAAGCAAAGTAAGCACTAGAAATTTACCTTTGGCGCTTCTTCTCTTGAGGTCTTGAAGGCCTAAGCTACCCTTACAACAACCCCAATTGTGGTTTGTCACCGAAATAAGCCAATCAAACTTGAGGAACTTACAATCTCCCCCTTTGGCTATTTCGTGACAAAACCACCACTCACAATGATTGATATGAACCTCGCCAAGAGTAGTGAGACCCGGAACCAATATATGGTAACGAAGGATCGTTTTCTAATTCAAGTTTATAAAAACAAAGAAAATAAAGGACCGTGACCCATTATCTATATGGAGATAAGAACCAACGGTATCAAGAAGGTTGTAGACGCCACACTCAAGAACAAGAAAGAAGGTGAGTGATAAGTTAAGGTTTGAACGCCACAAGGTAGAACCTTGATAAGTTCATAGTTCAATGAAGAACCAAGAGAAAAAGTTCTCACAAATAATATTTTATTCAAAGTCTAATCTCTCAAATAATACATCAATACGTCCCTTAAATACTAAAAATATCTAAACCCTAGAAAGAAAGATAAAGGAAATAAAATATTCAGCAATTAATGCCTTACAATCAGGAAACTAAAATGGGAAATTATTGCCTTACAAACAGGAAAGAAAATAAAGATTAAAACATGCAATTAGTTGACTTGCTCCTTATTTGGAAGGCTAAATTTGGAAACAAATCAGCCCTTTAATTTATGAAACAAATCAGCTCATTATTCTTTGGAAACTAAAAAAAGGAAAAAGCTGAAATTCGGACTCCTCAGCTCAAGTCTTCGTGCAACAAGATAGATGTCCGAATTTGGGCCAGTTGTGGACTGTTACGGAGGACGAAGTCCTCATAACATCTGTAGGGCTCGTCTTGGGCTTTTCGGAAACATATTATAATAGACGATCCGACCTCAGATGCTCTCTGTAGAGGCCCACGAAGTTCAGCTCGGATTTGGGCCGAACTTGGACTTCAGCAACTCAGAATCAGCCCATCATTAAATGCTTCTTTGATCCTTTTGGCCCCTTGTAATTGGCCCAACCGAAACATGCAATTGATCCTTTGGTGATGCTTATTGATTCTCATCAATGATCCTCACAACAAAATAAAATCTAAAGGTCAACAAAGATATTCTATATTACGAAGAGATAAGAAAATAAATACTTCAAGTCTTCAATCTCTTGTAGAACTATCAAACCTTCAAAACAAAAAAATTACACTTCCAAAGCAAGTGTATGTGAGAAGATCATGTGAAGTTAAAACAAGCATATGCATTTAATAATTTAAGTACAACATCATGCAATGTATGTGAATGCAATGCTCTCCCTCATTGGGTTACTCTCCCTCAATATGTAATCTCCCCAACATGTATATTTGCTACTAACAATTAGTAATTCCCCTTACCACCTCTACTCCCCCTTTTTGTCATGATATAGGCAAATGAGTAGTTCCCAACCGGGTCACATCTAGCAAAGAGAATGATGAGAATAAGGAAGCTGCACCAAGGGATCCATTGCATGTTCCGGTTGGGCCAATAACAAGGGCAAGGGCTAAGAGATTCAAGGAAGCACTAAATGGCCTAATTCAATACACTTGGGCTGATTCCGAATTATTAAAGTCCAAGATGAGTCCACATGAAGACCAAGGCTTAACTAACGTCATCAAGGCAATTGATTGGGCCGAATAAGAGAAGACTTGGGCGTGAAGTAGAAGACTTGGGCATGAAGTAGAAGCTTGGGCGTGTGGAGGAGAGTAAAATTCAATTCTTTCCTTTTTCTTAGTTTTCCAAAGAATATTGGTTGATTTGTTTCCAAATATTAAGGGGCTGATTTGCTTCCAAATTTCAGCCTTCCAAATAGGGAGCAAGTCAATTAGTTGCTTGTTTTAGTTTATTTTCTTTCCCGCTTGTAAGGCATTAATTGCCAAATATTTATTTCCTTAGTTGAATATATCACCTATTGTTATTTTTCTTCTGGGTTTTGAGCAGTGAACTTCAAAAAAAAAAAAAAATTATGGTAGTAGAAATTCGTCCATGTTATTCCAGTTCCGTTATGAGTTGTTTTGTGAGAACGTGGCTAAGAAATCCTGATTATTGTTTGATTAGTTTGATAAGAACTTTTGAGAAAATTACGAGTGGAAAAAGGCAAGAGTGGTGAGTACATACTGAGGGTAAAAGCCGAATTTATTGTGTGAAACACGAGTGTGAGTGCCATAATCTTTGAGGGTAAACACATGAGGGAGTGTTTGTGAGGCTTACTAATTCTTGTTTGTTTTGCAGGGTCTAAATATGTCACACGATAACAGTAAGGAATTGTCCAACGAAGCACCAAAAACGGTAGATCTCGATCGTTTGTTTACAGCCATGCAACAACACATGGCGCGGATGGAGATTCAGTTTGGCAAGGTGAATGATAGGTTTGGCGAGATGAATGATAGGTTACACAAAGTGGAGTCTAGTTCACAAAGGGAGCGGCCATTCAGGGCTCCTAATGTGGAACGAAGAGAAAGGAACCTACCTAGGAATGACTATGAAGATGATTATGGGAATGACCTAGATGAGGATGATCGCATGTCTAATGTGGGTGCTGGCAGATTTAGGTGTGGAATGGGAGGTAGAGGAGTTAGGTATGGGAATAGAGAAGATAGGTATGGGAATAGAGGAGATAGGTATGGAGAGAGGGTTGATAATTATTTGGGTAGTATAAAGGTGAAAATTCCAACCTTCCAAGGTAAAACTGACCCTGAAGCTTATTTGGAGTGGGAGAAAAGAATAGAGTTGGTGTTTGATTGCCATGAATATTCCGAATTGAAGAAGGTGAAATTGGCAGCCATAGAGTTCACTGATTATGCTATTGTTTGGTGGGATCAACTGATTGTGAGTAGGAGACGGAATGGAGAAAGACCTATTGAGACATGGGAGGAGATGAAAACTGTTATGAGGAGGAGATTCATTCCAAGTCACTATTATAGGGGTTTATTTCAAAAATTGCAAACTCTTACTCAGGGGTCTCAGTGTGTTGAAGATTACTACAAGGAGATGGAGATAGCCATGATTCGAGCTGATGTAGAGGAGGACCGAGAGGCGACTATGGCTAGGTTTCTAAATGGGCTAAACCAAGACATTGCAAATGTAGTGGAGATGCAACATTATGTTGAATTGACTGACATGGTACACATGGCCATTAAAGTGGAACAACAATTGAAGAGGAGGGGTTCCACATGGGTTGGGCAAAATTCGGGTTCTTCATCATCATGGAAACCGAATTGGAGCAAGAGAAAGGACTAGCCTAGTTTCAAGGCCAAGGCCAAGACTAAACCTTACAAAGATCACAAGGCCGAAGGCACATTAAATCAAGGTAAATCAGATTCTCAACCTTCTAGAAACCGTGACATCAAGTGCTTTAAGTGTTTGGGAGCAAGTCATATTGCATCACAATGCCCAAACAAGAGAGTAATGGTTTTGAAGGATGATGGCGGTATCGAATCCGAGGATGAATCTGATGATGAGTCCATGCCACCTTTGGAGGATGCAAGTGACTTTGAATATCCGGTAGGTGGAGAGCTTTTGGTTGCAAGAAGAGCTCTTAGTGCTCAAGCCAAGGAAGATGATGAGGTACAACGTGATAACATTTTTCACACCCGCTGCCATGTTAATGATAAGGTATGTAGTATGATTATTGATGGGGGGAGTTGTACTAATCTGGCTAGCACTACTTTGGTGGAAAAATTGAATTTGACAACTTTGAAGCACCCAAAACCTTATAGGCTACAATGGTTGAATGATAGTGGGGATGTTAGGGTGAATAAACAGGTGTTGGTGTCATTTTCAATTGGAAAATACAATGATGAAGTTATTTGTGATGTGGTACCAATGAATGCGGGTCATATCCTTTTGGGAAGACCATGGCAATTTGATAGGCATGTGACACATGATGGATAAACCAATAGATACTCCTTTGTACTTAATAAAAGGCCAATCACTCTTGTACCTTTAACCCCAAGACAAGTATATGAAGATCAAGTGAGGTTAAAAAAAAAGAGATGTTAAAAAGGAGAGTGAGAGTTCAAAAGAAAGAGAGACAAAAGAGAGAGTCCGAAACAGCAAAAAATGAAAAACAAAAGTGAAACAAAAAATAGAGGCTGATGAGAAAAAAAGAGAGAAAACAAGTGAGTTTTTATGCAAGAGAGTGAGATCAAAAAGGCTTTGTTTTCAAATCAGCCAATGATTGTACTTTTGTACAAAGAGGCTTGTTTTAGTACTAACGAAATTGACACTTCTTTGCCTAGTGTTGTTGTTTCACTTTTGCAGGACTTTGATGAAGTGTTTCCCGAAGAGATGCCTATTGGTTTACCACCAATAAGGGGGATTGAGCACCAAATTGATTTTGTACCTGGAGCACCAATTCCAAATAGACCTGCATATAGAAGTAATCCCGAGGAGACAAAGGAACTTCAAAGGCAGGTTGATGAGCTCATGGAAAAGGGGTATGTTCGTGAGAGTATGAGTCCTTGTGCGGTTCTCGTATTGCTTGTGCCTAAGAAGGATGGAACATGGAGGATGTGTGTTGATTGTCGTGCCATCAACAATATCACTGTAAAGTATCGACATCCTATTCCTAGATTAGATGATATGCTTGATGAATTGCATGGTTCTATTGTTTTCACTAAAATTGATCTTAAAAGTGGATATCATCAAATTAGGATGAAAGAAGGTGATGAGTGGAAAACTGCTTTCAAAACAAAATATGGTTTATATGAGTGGTTAGTGATGCCTTTTGGGTTAAGTAATGCACCAAGTACTTTCATGAGATTAATGAATCATGTTTTGCGTGCTTTTATTGGAAAATTTGTGGTTGTTTACTTTGATAACATTCTGATTTATAGCAAAAACTTGGATGAGCATGTTCAACATTTAAAACTTGTTTTAGGTGTTTTAAGAACAGAAAAGTTGTTTGCTAATTATAGTTCCCTTCTTAAGGAAGGTATCTAGCTGATTGGCGACAACTCTCAGCGGGACTTTTGGCGGGATAATTGGTTAGGGGTTCCCATTTTGGAGCTTTTGGGGATTCCAGATTATTTAGCTAATCCGCTCCGGGCGAGGGTCTCGAATTTTATTCATGAGGGTAGATGGGTGCTGGACTATTCTTTTCGAGCGCGCTTCCCAGATCTGTGTTTTCGGATTGATC
Source organism: Acer yangbiense (assembly GCA_008009225.1). Taxonomy (NCBI): domain Eukaryota; kingdom Viridiplantae; phylum Streptophyta; class Magnoliopsida; order Sapindales; family Sapindaceae; genus Acer; species Acer yangbiense. The sequence goes on from CM017767.1 coordinate 6,710,369, forward strand.
GGATTGCCATTTCTCCTGTTGTGGATTCTCTGGTTTGGGCTAATTCTCGGGATGGTCGTGTTTCTTGCAAGACTGCTTATTCCCAGTTTCTTCGTGATATTCCTCATGTTGTTTGGTGGAGAGATGTTTGGTCCCGTTTTATTCCCCCCTCTCGCTCAGCTTTGACCTGGCGTCTGATGTTGAATAGGCTTCCTACTGAGGATCGCCTTTGCAGGTCTGGGTTCCAGTTGGCTTCTCGTTGCAGTATTTGTGGGGTTAGTAGTGAATCTGCCGATCATCTTTTTCTTCATTGTCCCCTGGCTGTTGCTCTTTGGGAGGCGGTTTTCTCGACGTTCCAGCGTCGTGTCTCTACCGATACTTGGCAATCCTTCTTCTTGCAAGCCATGTCGATTCCCTTTAGTGAGCAGGTCAGGATTTTATGGACAGCGGCTATCCATGCAGTGATATGAGGGGTGTGGACTGCCCGTAATCAGTGGTTTTTTGAAGGGAAGTCGGTGGACTTTAGATCAGTCCTTTCTTTGGTTTAGCGTGCGGTTTCAGAGGCTAATCGCCTGGAGATTGGTTGTATGCGTAATTGTATGGACGACCTTTTGATTCTTCGTCGTTTTGGTTTTCGGGGTCGCCCTTCTAAAGCCCCGGTGATCAAGAGTGTGGTTTGGTTGCCTCCGGCCTCTGGTTGGATCAAAGTGAATACAGATGGCGCTGCTATGGGCTCTCTGGGGGTTGGTGGTTGTGGTGGTATCTTTCGGAACTGTAGATCCTTTGTGAAGGGTTGCTTTGCTATTCCTCTTGGTTAAGTTTTCGCGTTTGAGGCTGAGCTTCTGGCAGCCTCATTGGCCATTAATTTTGCTTGGAAGTATGGGTGGCATCGAATCTGGCTTGAGAGCGATTCTTCTTATGTGGTTCATCTTCTTTCTTCTAGTTCTGACATGGTTCCTTGGAGGGTTCGTCAGGCGTGGCAGCGCTGTATCTTCCAGATCTCGCATATGGATTTTCAGGTTTCCCATATTTTTAGGGAGGGGAATCAGGTTGCAGATAAGCTTTCTAAGCATGCTTTGGAGCTTCAGGCTGATTCTTGGTGGTTCTCTGCCCCACTGTTATGTTCTTCTTCCGTTGGCAATGACTGCATGGGTCGGGAGTCTTTTCGTTTTTCTTGATGTTTTCTTTTTCTTTTTGGTGTGGCCTGCGTGCCTCTTTTTGTTTGGGGTTGTTTTCCCCCCGGATCTTTGCACTTTGTTGCTTTTTATCTCTTTTTTCTTTTCTTTTATCTTTTATATATATGGATACTGTCTAGGGGTTTTACAGCATATGATCGCTTGTGATGCTTTTTCCCTTTAGATCAGTCCAATTTTATTAAAAAAAAAAAAAGTTGTTTGCTAATTTAAAAAAGTGTACCTTTTGCACGGATAAGCTTGTATTTCTGGGTTTTGTTGTTAGTGCTAAGGGAATTGGGGTTGATGAAGAAAAGGTTAAGGCAATTAAGGAGTGGCCGAAACCTACAAATGTGGGACAAGTGAGAAGTTTTCATGGGTTGGCTAGTTTCTATAGGAGGTTTGTGAAAGACTTTAGTAGTCTAGCTGCACCTTTAACTGAAGTTATCAAAAAGAATGTGGGTTTTAAGTGGGGTAATGAACAAGAAAAGGCATTTAACTTGATTAAGGAAAAATTAACTAATGCACATTTGCTTGTTTTGCCTAACTTTGCTAAAGCTTTTGAGATTGAGTGTGATGCTTCAGGAATAGGTATTGGAGCTGTTCTAATGCAAGAAGGACGTCCCATTGCATTTTTTAGTGAGAAAATAAGTGGAGCGGCCTTGAATTATCCTACCTATGACAAGGAGATGTATGCTTTGGTTAGGGCATTGGAAACTTGGCAACACTACCTTTGGCCGAAAGAATTTGTGATTCACACGGATCATGAGTCCTTGAAGCATTTAAAGGGACAGCACAAGCTAAATAAGCGGCATGCCAAGTGGGTGGAGTTCATAGAAACATTTCCATATGTGATCAAGTACAAAAAAGGTAAGGAAAACGTGGTCGCTGATGCTTTGTCTAGAAGGTATGTTTTACTTTCTACTTTGGATGCTAGATTGCTTGGTTTTGACTACATTAAAGAATTGTATGTGGAAGATTCTGATTTTGGTAATGTATTCAATGCATGTGAAAAAGTAGCATTTGGCAGGTTTTATAGGCATGATGGATTTTTGTTTAGAGAAAAAAAAAAAAAAAAAAAACTAGGTTTTGGCGTAAGGCCTTTTATTGTTCAGCTGCCGTTGCTGAGTTTTTGGCTTAGGCTCAAAGCCCTTTATCATTTAGCTACTATTTTTGAGTTTTTTGGATTACTCAATGTTTGTCAGGATGTGTCCGACCATACACCAAGTTTTTAGGCATACTGTTGGGACGTTTCCCACTATTGCCTATTTTTACTGATGCTAGTTTATTCAACCCCTAGCGCTTCTTTTAGAATGTGTTTCTAAGCGCTGTTTGTTGAATGCATCATTTGCATTTTGAGGGATCATGCTTTGCCAATGATGGCGAGCACCATTTGGTCTTATATCATCTTTTCTAGCTCAGGCTGCTATGACGTTCTCGTCTTAAGCTTGCTATGGTAGGGGAGTATCCCATTTGCCTTCTTTTGTGTTGCTGAGTTTTGAACTCATTTTTTGTGCAACGGCGAGTAGATTCTATGGCCGATCGTGACATGATTTAGTGAAGGCATGAACTTTAGTAATAAATTACTCTTTATTGAATATCTCCTGCAATCTCGATAAAAAATAGAAAATACTGAAAAGAAAATTCTAGAAAGGAAAAAACGAAAATGACTTTAAAAGAAAAAATGGGTGGAATCAAGGGTAGTAAATCTTCAGATATTGTGCGTTGCATGTTCGAGGGAGCTCACTGGCTCCTATTCGAGCAATGTGATATATGCCATGCCTAGCTATGCCCGTAATATGGTATGGCCCTTTCCATTTATCTGCGAGCGACCTTGCAGCTTTTTCTTTAGTTCCTGGGGCTACTCTTTTCAGTACTAGGTCTCCGAGTGCGAACCTCCCGACCCGTACATGTGAATTGTAATACCTGGCTGCCCTTTGTTGATAGGTGGTATTCCTTATTTGGGCGTGTTCCCTGTTTTCTTCTAGCTCGTCCAAACTATATTTCAGCATGTCAATGTTGAGTTCTGGTTGAAAAAGTTATACTCTTGGCGAGGAGAATGCTATTTCTATTGGGATAATAGCTTCTGCTCCGAAAGTCATGGAATAAGTATCTCGCCTGTTGAACTCTTTTCTGTGGTCCGGTATGCCCATAGCACCTGTGGTAACTTCTCTGCCCAATTTCCCTTCTTGACAGCGAGTTTGGCTTTCAAGTTATGCTTAATGATTTTATTCACTGCTTCAGTTTGTCCATTTGTTTGCGGATGAGCCGGAGATGAGTAGTAGTTGTTGATCCCATATTTTTTGCACAATTCCCTAAATTTTCTGTTGTCGAATTGTGTTCCGTTGTCAGTAATGATGGTGTTTGGTATCCCGAATCTGTACAAGATATTTTTCTTCACAAAGCTAGTAGTGTTTGCTTCTGTTATGTGCACCAGCGGTTCGGCTTCTACCCATTTTGTAAAATAATCCATTGCCACAATGTCGTGTTTTGCTCCTCCGGTTGCTGTGGGCATTGGGCCGATTAGGTCTATTCCCCACATGGTGCATGGCCAAGGGGAGGTGATACTTTGCAAGCGTTCAAGCGGCTGGCGAATGTTGTTTGTAACTTTCTGACATGCTTCGCATCTTGCCACTATTCTTTTTGCATCGGCAAACAATATTGGCTAGTAGAATCCCTGCCTTAGTGTTTTGTGGGCTAAGCTGATGCCTCCAGTATGATTCCCATAGCTTCCACTATGTATGTCGTTTAAAATTCCTTCATCTTTTTCAGGTCCAACACACCTCTGTAATACTCTTGAATAGCCTCTTTTGTACAGTTCTCCACTGAGAACTGAATATCTTGTGGCTTTGTATTTCAGCCGTTTAGCTTCTAATATGTCACTTGAGAGGGTGTCAATGGTGAGATACTCTCTTATTGGTGTCATCCGGTTGTCTAGCTCACTTATGATTACTCATACTTCAATCTGTTTAGTTATACTTGGTCGGAGTAAATGAGCCATGGGGACAGTTCGGGGCTAGATATTAGTCGTGGCTGAGGCTAGTTTGGCTAGAGCATCAGCCTATTGACACGCACGGGACAGTTCTATAAACTATCATAAATGATGGGACGTGCGAGTTTATCCGCAAGTGCACGGATCGTTACGATCGCATAGCAACAAGTATGGTTCGTTCCACAGGGAGATGGAATCCGTTAATTGTATCTAGTTCTAGAGTTTGTTAAAGCATGTAAATGGAATGCGATGCAGTGTGTGTGTGTGTGGAGATGCAAACTAACTAGGATAGAAATGTAGCCGGGTGTCTTGGCTATCTAATTAATCTACTCCTAATTAAGTTATTCTACTCCTAGAGGCAAGACACCCTAGCTACGAAAATAAAGGTGGCTGGGAGATAAGCAAGATATGAAACACATATGGGATATCGGTTGACCAAACACAATATGCAATTTATATCGATTGTTTAACATGTGAATCCAATTAATTCAGTAAAGGGTTCGTTCTCTTGATTAGGGAATTACCGAAATCATGTCATTACTCTCCAAGTCGGAAGAGTGATTTTGTCTAGAGTTTAGACCCATTAAGCACAAGAACATATGAACCAAAGCTAAAGTGGCATAGTTATGCACACACAAGCTATTTCCATTCCATAGAGCTAATAGCCAAGATTATGCAAGGAATGGTTATCCAAGCACAATCTTAACTCTTAATCTCTCTAATCATTCTAAACACATACATAGTAAATCATACACCAACATACATAAACAAATGAGATATTTGATTACAACTACTCCTAATCATTTAATAATCTACTCCTAATCTCATCCATACATACATATCAATATATAATTGGTGGAGATGTGATCAATGCTGTTCAAGAATTTTTTTCAAACCAGTCATCTTCTCAAAGAGCTCAATACAACGATCTTAGCTTTGGTTCCTAAATTTCCAAATCCTTCTAGAATGACGGACTTTAGACCGATCTCTTATTGCAATACTTTTTATAAGATCATTGCAAATAGGATTAAGATCATCCTTCCTGACATTATAAGCTCTCCGCAATCAGCTTTTGTGGCTGGAAGACGGATTGGTGATAATATCCTTCTTGTCCAAAAGCTTATGAGGAATTACCATAAAGATGATGGCTCTCCCAAGTGTTCTCTGAAGGTGGATTTAATGAAGGCCTTTGATACGGTGGAATGGGACTTCTTGTTAGAGACCCTTGCTGTTTTTCATGTTCCTTCGAAGGTTATTAACTGGGTTATGGCGTGCATCACAACTCCTAAGTTCTCTATTTCTATAAATGGTGAGCTTGCTGGTTTCTTTCATAGTAAGAGGGGGCTACGTCAAGGTGATCCTATGTCTCCCTATCTCTTTGTTATTGCCATGGAGGTTCTCACTAAGTTATTAGCCAAGCACATTCAAGATTCCCCTCACTTTAAATTTCACTGGAAGTGTGACAAGATTAAGCTATCTCACCTTTGTTTTGGGGACGATCTTATTATGCTTTGTCATGGTTCTACTCCTTCTGCTACCATTCTCAAGAAGTCTCTTGATGATTTCTCTTCTCTCTCGGGCCTCAAAGCTAATCCAACCAAGAGTAATATTTTTCTTTCTGGGGTGCATAATGACAGTAGGCAGTAGCTCATCAATATTTTTGGCTATACCATTGGATCGCTCCCTATCAGGTATTTGAGGATTCCAATTATTTCTTCAAAGTTAAGTCATCTTGATTGCTCTCCTCTTTTGGTTAAAGTTTCGACCAGAATTTCTTCTTGGATGAATCGTTTTCTTTCATATGCGGGTCGGTTGCAACTTATTATCTCGGTTTTGTCCAGTATTCAAGTCTTTTGGGCTAGTCACCTTTGTCTTCCTTCAAAGGTTCTGATGAATATTGAGCAGAAGCTTTGCTCATTTTTGTGGAAAGGTGTTGATGGAAATTGTAAAGGGGCGAAAGTTGCTTGGGCCGATATATGTCTTCCTAAAAATGAGGGTGGTCTTGGCATCAAGGATCTCGTTTCTTGGAATAAAGCTCTAATGATTCGACATTTGTGGAATCTAGTGCATGGTTCTAATAACCTCTGGTCTACTTGGATTAAGACCCATCATCATAAAGATAGGAGTATTTGGGAGGTGAAAGCTCCTCAAACGTGTTCTTGGAATTGGAGAAAACTCCTCAAGCTTCGTCCCATTGCTCGTCCCTTGATTCGGCATATCATTGGTAATGGTCACGGCACTTCCTTGTGGTTTGATAATTGGCATCCTGATGGCCCTATTCTTTTAAACTGGAGCTCTAGGGCAATTTATGTCTCAGGTCTTGGGAATAAGGCTAAAGTCAGTTCTATTATTCTTGGTGATCAGTGGGTTTGGCCTTGCTCTATGTCGTTTGACCTCCTTGAAATCAAGAACCACATGCCTTCTTACAACCCTAATTCTAGTTTGGAGGATTGTATTAAGTGGCTTCCTACACTTGATGGTATTTACACCACAGCCTCTACCATGGCTAGTCTTAAGGCTCCTCATCCTTTGGTTCCTTGGTTTGAGCTTGTGTGGTATTCACATAACATTCCAAGGATGAGCTTCATTCTTTGGTTAGCTATTAGAGGGAGACTTTCAACGTTTGACCGTGTTCATCCTTATACTCCTCATGTTGGTACTCTTTGTGTTCTTTGCTCCGCTTTCCCTAAGACTCATGCCCACCTTTTCTTTGAGTGTGCTTATAGCAAAGTCATATGGTCTCATTTGAAGGATATGTGTGGTCGGCCTTGGAATGGTCAGAGATGGCCTAGTTTTATTGCTTGGGCTTCTCAACATTGGAGGGGGGAAATCTCCTTCCATTGTTGTTAAGAAGCTTTATCTTGCTGTGGCAGTTTACTCTATTTGGAGAGAAAAGAACAATAGAATATTTGGGAGCCCTCATAAGACCAGCATAGTCGTTACCCGTTCCATTATTGATACTATTCGTAGTAGGCTCTTATCTATCAACTTAAAGGATTGGCCTCATGTTGCTTTAAAGTGGAATATTTCTATTAGTTGATTCGTTTGCTTTGTGTTTTTTTTTTTTGTTTGAGCCCTTGTTTAGCTCTTGCTTCTTGTTTTTGCTCGAATGTTTGAGCTGGTTTGAGCTTTTGTTTTTGCTCTTGTTTTTCCTGGGGTATGCCCCTTGTATTTTGTACATTCTTTCTCTCTTTTTATGATACTATTTATTTACACAAAAAAAAAAAAATGTTCAAGCTCAATGTCCTTTCAAGACCTCATCTTGATAAGCACCAAAGGTAAACTTCTTTGTGCTTAATTTGCTTTGAAGAGATTAGTTGCACACACACACTCACATCTCATGCATAATTCCTATTCTTGTATGTTGTATGTGTTTTTGTTATGTGCACATTAATGATCATTTATACCTCTTCATGCATGTTATTAAATGATTGCATCCTATACATTGAAATGCCATGACATTTAGGCAATAGGATGCAAAGCCTTGTCTTTGTTGGCATGAGGTCAGGAGACCGCTACCGTTACCGTTGTCGGAATCTGCAGCGGTAGCCACAGCGGTGAGATGCTCTGTTTGCATCACTCCTGACCATTGTGGGTTTTTCGCAGCGGTTCGCACACAGTGCTTACCGCTGTCATAACCACTGTGGAAGCCACAGTGGTAGGCACAGCAGTTTCATACCTGATGCATTTAAAATACACCGTTGTGGCTTTGGCAACAGTACCCGCAGCGGTTTGCCCTGTTTTTTTCAATACGGCATTTCATCAATTGGGACACCTATATAAACATTGCTTCAAATTTGGGTCGTCTCTAATGACTCAAATATCATATTTTTAATTGAGAGCATTTTCAAAGAGAGCTTTTTCATCAAGAACTCATCTTTGATCATCCTTGATCACTGAAATCAAAATTCATATGCATCAATCATCATCTAAGCATCATCCATGATATCTAGGATGTTCTAGTGCATAGGTCTTCATCAATACACTTGCAATGGTAAGTTGAACACTAATTTCATCTAATCTTAGTGTTTTTATTTATCTATTTATCTCTTTGATTTTTTGTATATTCTTAGAATTAATTCTAATTACAAGATTGAGATTATGTGTTGTATGTTTGAGTGTTGTATTGTGCTAGCTATCTAGGTTTTCATAATCTATGTTTAGCTAAGCTATTTGACATGTCATCTAGCTTTTAATATCTAGGATTTAATTAATTGCAAAATCATCATCCTAGATAAGCATATAGAGTAACCTAGCTCTAAATTGCATTTTGAATATTTCTCATATTCACATAGGTTTTATTATCTCTTCTTAGAGAATTAAGTCTTGTGTTGTGACCGGGATTAGGTTATTTAATTCGTAAGCAATTGGACTAGGTCCACTTATACCGGGATTAGGTTGTAATCGGTTTACACATTTAGTGGATTCGAGGTTCGAGTGTAGCTCACTTATTAGCCCGTAGTTTTTCCTGTGAGGGTTTCCACGTAAATATCAAGTGTTTTTTACATTCCGCACCATATTACACTTGCTATACTATATTGACTAGTAGGGGCATTTTCGTAATCTTGACCATACACAAAAATTTGGTAAAGTCGATTAAAATCTATTCACCCCCCCCCCCCCCCCCCCCCCCCCCCCCCCCCCCCCCTTTATATTAATATTAAACACACCGAGTATTTGTTTCAATGATGCTCATCACAAGGGTTAACCAAGCATTCATTCATCTTTTTCTTGACTACCCAAATTGGTCCCCTAGATTCATTCCGGACTTGGTCCACCAAATCCTTCCTAACCCAGATTTTCTTAACATGGTTAGGTCTCATCCTAGGTCTAGCTTGTTCATGATTAGCATGCTTCAAAAATTCAAAACACCTAGACTTTACATGACCCTTCTTATGACAAACATAACAAGATAGAGAAGAGAAAGGAATTCTCCCTTTTTGCATTGGAGCTTGAGGCTTTGAGTGGCCATCCTTAAGGAGTCTCTTGATGGCTTGTTCCATCCGATCTATGTCCACCAAATAGTCGCACTCCTTTACTTTTGCAATTTTCAATGCTACCTCTTTCTTGCTCATTTCCTCTTTTACTTCCCCTAATGCCTTGTTCTTGGCTTCAACACTCATAAGGGTCTTTCTCATCTTCTTGAGGCTTCCTCCTCAAATTCTTCGATGAGCTTGGCTAAGTCTTCAAGCTCTTGCACCGTTGACTTGTTAGGATTATGCTCAATAGCAAGAGTGTAATATTGTTTTTGACAATATTTTCATATTAAAAAAGTGATTTTTGTTTTAACAAATCTTATAACATTTATAGTTTAATTATTATAATTGTCAAAAGTAAATAATCATAAGGTCAAAAGACTATGAGAAATAAAGAATTATTCGTACATCTGTATATGTATGAGGTAGTCACAATTCTTTAGATAGTCTTAAATAATCTTTACAACTTAAGATAAAGGTTGGGTGCCTTTACCTTGTTAAAGTTGTAGATTCTTTTGCTAGCATTTGAGTGGGATCAAATGTGTTATGATGAGTCTAAAATCATCAAAGTGTCTTTGAGTAAAATAATCTAGTGCACTAGGTCCATTGAATAGGATCATAATGAAATACTTTATCTAGAAACCGTCAGTGGATAAAAGTTTTCATTATGAGGAAAATCGGAGAGTCTATCTTAATCCTGAGATAAATGATGGACTTATGGTTACAAGTGTTATCATTTGAGCTATCAATGAGTAGGATTATATAGCATAGTCTATCCTCGATAGTTTGGTGGTATTCATTTGATAATCGATAGAGGACTTCATTTATTGATATGGACATCGTGGCTCCATTTATTAAATGAGAGTAAAATATCATCATATGGATATTTTGAGGTATTGGATTTAATCTAAACGTTAAGTTTTCGACAGTGTCTATTGAAACATGGCTTCTAGACAAGTCAAAATATCCAAGTTCAAAATGTGGTTATATGAGTAAATATGGTAACTAAGAGAGCTGTAGGCGGTCTATGAGCTCTTGGCGATTACTGATATTTTTCATGAGGATACACTATCTCCAATAAGATTGTCCAGGGTATGAATGAGAAACATTTAGGGGGGGTGTATTCAACCCAGATTTTGTTGGAGTTTGATGGATTTGTTTTAAGTGATGGATTTCGGTGGAATTCACAAATCCCACGGATTTCATTAGATTTTGTAGGAATTGTGTAAAGAGTTCGTTAGATTTCGTTGGAATTCATTATGTAGAAGTTGATGGATTTGGATGGATTTATCTTAAAATTAAAATAAAAAATTAAAGTTTAAAATGGATTTGGATTTCCCATTTGGGCCAAGTCTGCTGATGACCCATTTGGCCCAAGTCTAAAAAATACCCAAAATTTTCAAAACCAAATCCCTAACTTCTTCTTCTACGACAACCACAACCTATCTGAAGCTGCAAGTCCAGAAATGCACTCAATTGAAGAGTTTTTGTTTTAGCAAATGAGCCACAAAATACATGGCAGTAGATTATAGATAGAAGAAAAACAAAAACAAAAAAAATTCTATCTGTTGCGCCTTCTAGAAGTCGCCACTGCAGCCACCACCATTCCATGCTCCACCGTCCTCATCCTCGAACTGTATCGCCACTCGCGCAGTGGCTGTGGATGTTAGGATTATGCTCAATAGCAAGAGTGTAATAGTGTTTTTGACAATCTATTCATATTAATAATGTGATTTCTGGTTTAACAAATCTGATAGCATTTATAGTTTATTATTATAATTGTCAAAAGTAAATAATCATAAGGTCAAAAGACTATGAGAAAAGAAGAATTGTTCGTACATCTGGATATGTATGAGGTAGACACAATTCTTTAGTTAGTCTTGAATAATGTTCACAACTTAAGTTAAAGGTTGGGCACCTTTATCTTGTTAAAGTTGTAGATTCTTTTACTGCATTTGAGTGGGATCAAATGTGTTATGATGAGTCTAAAATCATCAAAGTGGCTTTGAGTAAAAGACCTAGTGCACTAGGTGCATTGAACTGGATCACAATGAAAAGCTTTATCTAGAACCGTCAATAGATAATAGTCTTTTCATTATCAGGACAATCGGAGAATCTATCTTAATCCTGAGATAAATGATGGACTTATGGTTGCAAGTGGTATCATTTGAGTTATCAACGAGTATGATTATATAGCATAGTCTATCCTCGATAGTTTGGTGATATTCATTTGTTAATCGATAGAGGACTTCATTTATAGAGATGGACATCGTGGCTCCATTTTATTAAATGAGAGTATAATATCATCATATGGATGTTTTTGAGGTAATTGGATATTAAATCTCAACATTGAGTTTTCGATAGCGACTATTGAAAACATGGCTTCTGGACAAGTCAAAATATCCAAGTTCAAAACGTGGTCATATGAGTAAATATGGTAACTTGGAGAGTTATAGGCGGTCTATGAACTCTTGGCGATTATTGATATTAATCACGAGGATACACTATCTCCAATATGATTGTCTAGGGTATGAATGAGGAACATCTTCTTATTCTATCTTTATTTAAGAGTTCAATTTTAGCTCTTTAGTGGAATGAGTTAAAATTAATAGATCGGACCTAAGTGAATCATTTGTTGATTGTGATTAGGTTATGTCTATTGAAGCTTAAATTTAGATAGCCCGCCAAGATCCCCAATCCACACGGACTTGCATGGATTACTTGATATATTCTACCGGACCAATTTATGGGTCCATCTAGAATTGTACTTAATATATTAAGAATATAATTTGCACATTATTTATTTAATGGGCTGTTAAATTATATTAATATATTAATGAAAGGCATGTGGACTTGTTTCTTTTAGTAAGAATGGGTCTAGTTCACTTGTGAGCTTTTTATTAAGGTCCAATGGATTTAATAAAATGGAAAAATAATAAATGGCCCATGATAGAGTACTTGGGCGGCAAGGCTAATAAATTAGCTTATTATATTATATTATTTTATTATTTAATTAAATGGAAGTTAATTAATTTATTAATTAATTATTTAATTAATGATCAAAATCTTTTTCTGACTAGGAAATATGTTTCTTAGTAGTATACTATGGTGGTAGTATAATAAATATAAAAGACTTTATTTGATAAGTAGATAAATAAGGAATTTATTTATCTAGTCAAATTAGGAAGTCTTTGATATAATCACAAATACACTAAAGAGTTGGATTAGGGTTGAATTCTAAAGATCAATAGATATATACATATGATTTATATGGCAATTAGCCAAGACATAAAAATATATGATATATATGGCACTTAGCCGCAAAAGCAAGAGAGAAAGCATTACATATTTTATATATGCATGTTAAAGTCATGCGGATACATATATATAATATATAATGTAAGCTGAATTGTTTGCACTGCATATATAATATATATTGTGCAATTATTTCGCACGGAATATATATAATATATTGTGCAAATATTTTGCTAGAAAAATATATTGATATATTTGTGCAAAGAGAATTCAAGAACTCTAGGTCTTGGACTTGAGAGTTATTTCTTTTGCTTGAGAAAAATAAAATCCAACTCTGAGACTTGTGTGATTATTTTCGGCCAAGAGAAAAGTGAGAAGAGATTGTTCTTATTTCGATAGTGCACTAGTAACTTTTACACCAAAAGGTTTTGTGCACAATTTCGAATAAGGTTCACGCGAGTTTCGATCGAACGATTGTGAATTCAAAAGTGACCGGAACATTCTTTGTAATCTCTTGGAAGTTTTTGTGACTAACGAAAAAGAAAAGATTTTGTTATCCATCCTCAGGTACACAATTCAAAGAAACGGAGACCACGCTCCTAGGTGATTCACGTTCGTGATTAGATTGGAAGATCTTGCGGATTACCATCGACGCAATGTCATTCGGATCACGCGACAAAGGTATGGTACTTTTGATTATATATGTTTAATTAATTAGAGGGTTAAGGTTCAAAATATGGAAAAATTTTAAACTATACTAAACTCTATTTTAGTCTAGCTTCCACTGCGTTGACCGGTATTTTTCCCTACAGTGGATTCGCTGCCGCCATGCCAAAACCCTTCCTCTGCGATTGTCAATTCACCTGTAAATCAGCACACCTTTGGCACGTTGTTCTTGTCCAAGACTGTCAATTTGATGATGATTGAGGTTCGTCGTTGAATTGGGTGGTGTTCTTGAGCAGAGAAAAGTAGAAGATAAAGCACACCCTTGAGAAGAGAGAGAGGTGATGGTGAGAGATTGTTTTTTGAAGAATGAGTGGGTTATGTTCTTGAGCAGTGAGAGTGGGCAGTGTTCTTGAGCAAAGAGGAGATTCAGAGCGAATCTATCCAAATCTTGGCATAAATGGCAAGATTTGGAAATCACCTCTCTATTTATATTTTTCCCTTTCAAATCCATCCAAATCCAATCAAATCCATCACTTAAACAAATCCATCCAAATCCATTGGATTTCCAATACACCTAGATTTCGTTGGATTTATTTGGAATCCAACGAAATTTGGATTGAATACCCCCAGACTTTGTTGGATTTCAAACAAATCCAATGAAATCTGAGTTGAATACACCTTAATTTATAAAATCCAACAAAATCAAATCAAATCCAACAAAATCTCAGTTGAATACACCCCCCTTTCTTATTCTATCTTTATTTAAGAGTGCAATTTTAGTTCTTTAGAAGAATGAACTAAAATTAATAGATTGAACCTAAGTGAATCATTTGTTGATTGTGATTGGGTTATGTCTATTGAAGCTTAAATTTAGATAGTTCGCCAAGATCCTCAATCCACACGGACTTGCATGGATCACTTAATATATTCTACCGGACTAATTTATGGGTCCATCTAGAATTGTATTAAGGCATGTGGACTTGTTTCTTTTAGTAAGAATGGGTCTAGTTCACATGTGCACTTTTTATTAAGGTCCAATGGATTTAATAAAATAGAAAAAAACAATATATAGCCCATGTTTTGGATATGGGCGGCAAGGCTAAGTAATTGGCCTAGTATATTGTTTTATTTTATTATTTAATTAAATGGAAGTTAATTAATTTATTCATTAATTATTTAATTAAAAGTCAAAATCTTTTTCTAACTAGGAAATAGGTTTCTTAGTGTTATACTATTGTTGGTAGTATAATGAGAATCAAAGACTTTATTTGGTAAGTTGATAAATAAAAGGAATTTATTTATCTAGTCAAATTAGGAAGTCTTTGATATAGTCACAATTAGATAAAACACTAAAGAGTTGGATTCTAGGGTTGATAGGAGTTTTGGTGAAGCATAAATCCTCTTGTTGGGAGGATTTTGGCCACCACAAAGAATCCTCTTTGAGTGAGGATTTCGGCCACCACCTTTTATTCCTATCAAGGGAATTCGGTCAACCCTAATTTGAATGGAAGAAGGATTTTCGGCCATTATATATTACAACATGTAATTTTCGGCCAACCCTAATGCTTAATTGAGAGAATTTTTATTTTGCTTAGAAAAATAAATCCAACTGTAAAGACTAGTGTAGAATTCGGCTAAGAGGAAAAAGAGAGAATAATTGTTTTATTTCGATAGTGCACTACTAGCTTTTAAATCAAAAAGCTTTGTGCACAACTTCGAATTAGGTTCATGCGAGTTTCGATCAAAAGATTGAGAATTCAAAAGTGACAGAATGTTCTTCGTTTTATCTTGAAGATTATTGTGACAAACAAAAGAAAAGGTTTTTTTTTTTTGTTATCCATCCTCAGGTACACAATTCAAAGAAAGGGGGCCCACACTCCTAGGTGATTCACGTTCATGATTGGATCAGAAGATTTTGGGGATTACAATTGACACAACATCAATCGTCACTTGAAAAAGGTACGATACTTTTATTATATGTTAATTAATCAAGGGTTAAGGTTCATCTTTAAAAAGGAAAATTTTTAAAATATACAAATCAATTTTTCGCTTCCGCCGCGTGTATTTTCCCTACATGACTCATTCTCCTGGGTAAGAGACGTATTGATCTTCTTAAGTTTATGATTCCTCTTAGATAGGTCTTCAAGCTTCTTCTCAAGAGCATACTTTTCCGCCTTGAGTACCTCTACTTCAAGCATGAGCTCTTGATTGGCATTTTTTAGCACTTCAATCTCAGAATCACCTATACTCTCTTCATCTTCTTGGCTACTCTTTTCATACAATGGAACCAAGTTACTCACTTTTCCACCTTTATTCTTTGGTGGTTGTAAGGATTCCCAAATCTTGATTGGCTTATTTCGTGGACAAACCACATGTTGGGGATTGTGTAAGGGTAGTTTAGATGATTGATCTTTAAGCTCGAAGGCCCTTCCAAGACCTCAAGGGACAAGCACGCCAAAGGTATAATCTCTAGTGCTTAGTTTTTCTTTGAAGAGATTTAGTTAGCACACAAACACTTAGCATACTTGTACTTGTGTGTATTCTCTTCACATGACACATTTCACTCTTGCACTTTGTTTGATGTATCTTTTTTTTGGGTAAATAAATAGTATCATAGAAAAAAGGAAAGAATGTACAAATTAAAGGGGCATACCCCAGGAAGAAAGAGACAAGAGCCGAAAGGCCCAAAAAACAAGCACAACAAAGCTCAAACAAGAGCTAAACAAAGGCTACACCAAAGCACAACCAAACACAAAAGCCAAAAGCAAACAAGCAGGCCTACAACACATTGGATTATCTAGAGTTGATGTTCCAATTCAATGCTAGAAGAGGCCAATCCTTCAAGTTGATAGAGGAGAGCCGGCAACGGATAATGTCAATAATGGACCGGGCAACCTCAGCATTAAGCTTTCGAGAGCTTTTAAAAATGCGACAATTTCTTTCTCTCCAAATAAAATAGACAGCCACCGCTAGACATAGCTTTTTAGTCACCGTGGAGGGAGAGTTCCCCTTCCAATGAATGGACACCCAATCTATAAAATCATACCAGCTGAGACCAATCCAAGGACAACCACATTTATTCAAAAGTTGTGTCCATATGGCTTTGCTATACGAACACTCAAAGAAAAGGTGAGCATGAGTCTCGGCTTGAGAGTTGCAAAGGACACATGTAGCAACAACTTGAGGGTCATAGCGCTGAACACGATCCAAGGTAGAAAGCCTACCTTTAATAGCCAACCAAAGGACAAAACCCATTCTCGGAATATTCTGAGGAAACCACACAATTTCATACCAAGAAACAAGAGGATGAGGGGTTCTAAGAGACTCCATAGTAGAAGCAGCTGAATAAATGCCATTTGAAGAAGGAAGCCACCGAATACTATCATCCAAATTAGAGTTTGGGTTGTAAGAAGGCATACGGCTCCTTATTTCAGCAAGATCAATGGACATAGCAACAGGCCATTTCCAATTATCACCTACAACAATGGCATTAACCTTAGCATTGATAGAGAGGCCAGAGTCATAAATTACACGGGAGCTCCATTTCGAACGAATAGGGCTGTGTCATGTATTCTCTTCACATGACACATTTCACTCTTGCACTTTGTTTGATGTATCTTGTTGTGTTTGTGTGTTGTGTAATCCGTTTCCCGAATATGTTCGAAAACGTCCGCGCTTGCACGAATGTGTGCTTGGTTTTGCGCAAAGACCACTTAAGGGGAATGCTCTTGGCTTCTCCTTTAGATTCACCATTACTAGTGAATCGGCGGTTTGATCGGCAGCCTGGCCACCTAATTGAAACCGTTGTTTCAGTCCAGAAAGGTCTGAAGTGATTCTACGGTTACGATCGGCGGCCCCCGACCGCCGTTCGAAACCGTCGATCATACCTGATTGATTTATTTCTCGGGTTTGATTCTGCGGTTGAATCAGTGGTTTCGAAACCGTCGAATGAAACAGCCGTTGTTCCCCTGTTCTTCTCGGGTTTAATTCGGCGGTTATAATCGGCAGCCTGGTCGCAAATTGAAACCGCCGATCGGTGCGTTTCAGGGGCAAAATTGTCTTTTCACATTCCCTGTTCTTGATGTCTATAAATATCTTACTTTCTCATTATCTGATTAAATTCTTTTACTCCTTCGAACCGTAAACTTCAAAGAGAGATTTTTGAGAAAAAATCAAATCAAGAACTCACCTTTAAACACTCAAATCAAATCTTTTTTGCATCAAATTTCATATTGCATCATCTATGACAATATAGAATGCATCCATGATTGGGTTTGTATCATCACAACTTGTTTGGTAAGATTTTGATTTAGTTCATCTTATTTTAGTATTTTTACTATCAAGTTATTCTCTTTTAATTTACTTGTATGTTTTTGATCATATGATAAATACAAGAATAGAGAATTAATTGTGATGAATTGATTGAGTGTTGTATTATGATAGCTAATTAGGTTTTTGCTTAATCTTGATTAGCTAAGCTATTTGACATGTCATTTAGCTCGTGATATCTAGGATTGATTTAATTGATTATATCATCATCCTAGATAAGCATGTTAGGATTATGCTCAATAGCAAGAGTGTAATAGTGTTTTTGACAATCTATTCATATAAATAATGTGATTTCTGGTTTAATAAATCTTATAGCATTTATAGTTTAATTATTATAATTGTCAAAAGTAAATAATCATAAGGTCAAAAGACTATGAGAAAAGAAGAATTGTTCATACATCTGGATATGTATGAGGTAGACACAATTCTTTAGTTAGTCTTGAATAATATTCACAACTTAAGTTAAAGGTTAGGCACCTTTAACTTGTTAAAGTTATAGAATTCTTTTGCTAGCATTTGAGTGGGATCAAATGAGTTATGATGAGTCTAAAATCATCGGAGGGTCTTCGAGTAAAAGAATCTAGTACACTGGGTGTATTGAACTGGATCATAATGAAAAGCTTTATCTAGAACCGTCAATAGATAATAGTCTTTTCATTATCAGGACAATCGGAGAGTCTATCTTAATCCTGAGACAAATGATGGACTTATGGTTGCAAGTGGTATCATTTGAGTTATCAATGAGTACGATTATATAGCATAGTCTATCCTCGATAGTTTGGTGATATTCATTTGTTAATCGATAGAGGACTTCATTTATAGATATGGACATCGTGGCTCCATTTATTAAATGAGGGTATAATATCATCATATGGATGTTTTGAGGTAATTGGATATTAAATCTCAACGTTGAGTTTTCGATAGCGACTATTGAAAACATGGCTTCTGGACAAGTCAAAGTATCCAAGTTCAAAACGTGGTCATATGAGTAAATATGGTAACTTGGAGAGTTATAGGTGGTCTATGAACTCTTGGCAATTACTGATATTAATCACGAGGATACACTATCTCTAATATGATTGTCTAGGGTATGAATGAGGAACATCTTCTTCTTCTATCTTTATTTAAGAGTTCAATTTTAGCTCTTTAGTGGAATGAGTTAAAATTAATCGGACCTAAGTGAATCATTTGTTGATTGTGATTAGGTTATGTCTATTGAAGCTTAAATTTAGATAGCCTGCCAAGATCCCCAATCCACACGGACTTGCATGGATCACTTGATATATTCTACCGGACTAATTATGGGTCCATCTAGAATTGTATTAAGGCATGTGGACTTGTTTCTTTTAGTAAGAATAGGCTTAGTTCACTTGTGGGCCTTTTATTAAGGTCCAATGGATTTAATAAAATAGAAAAACAATATATAGATATATTAATATATATGGCACATGGCCGAGATATATATATGATATTATATTGTTTTATTTTTATCATTTAAATTAAATGAGAATTAATTAATTGATTGATTAATTATTTAATTAAGAATCAAAATCTTTTTCTGACTAGGAAACATGTTTCTTAGTAGTATACTATTGTGGTAGTATAATTAAAATAAAAGACTTTATTTGATAAGTAGATAAATAAGGGATTTATTTATCTAGTCAAATAAGGAAGTCTTTTATATAGTCACAAAACACTAAAGAGTTGGATTAGGGTTTGTATATAATATATATGCATGCGGAAATATATATACATATATATGCGTGAATGCATGCGGAAATAAATATGCATATATGCATGCGGCAGAATATATATTAGATATACACTATTATTTATATGGGGCATGCAGTACAAGAATGTATATATGAAAATTGAATTGATGTAGTGATATATATATATAATATATTGTGCAAATTAAATGCACTAGATATATATATATTATATTGAGCAAAGATATCGGAATACACATATATAATATATTGTGCAAGGCTATTGCACTAGATATATGATGAGTGTTCGGTGGCTTCCTTCTTCAAATGGCATTTATTCAGCTGCTTCTACTATGGAGTCTCTTAGAACCCCTCATCCTCTTGTTTCTTGGTATGAAATTGTGTGGTTTCCTCAGAATATTCCGAGAATGGGTTTTGTCCTTTGGTTGGCTATTAAAGGTAGGCTTTCTACCTTGGATCGTGTTCAGCGCTATGACCCTCAAGTTGTTGCTACATGTGTCCTTTGCAACTCTCAAGCCGAGACTCATGCTCACCTTTTCTTTGAGTGTTCGTATAGCAAAGCCATATGGACACAACTTTTGAATAAATGTGGTTGTCCTTGGATTGGTCTCAGCTGGTATGATTTTATAGATTGGGTGTCCATTCATTGGAAGGGGAACTCTCCCTCCACGGTGACTAAAAAGCTATGTCTAGCGGTGGCTGTCTATTTTATTTGGAGAGAAAGAAATTGTCGCATTTTTAAAAGCTCTCGAAAGCTTAATGCTGAGGTTGCCCGGTCCATTATTGACATTATCCGTTGCCGGCTCTCCTCTATCAACTTGAAGGATTGGCCTCTTCTAGCATTGAATTGGAACATCAACTCTAGATAATCCAATGTGTTGTAGGCCTGCTTGTTTGCTTTTGGCTTTTGTGTTTGGTTGTGCTTTGGTGTAGCCTTTGTTTAGCTCTTGTTTGAGCTTTGTTGTGCTTGTTTTTTGGGCCTTTCGGCTCTTGTCTCTTTCTTCCTGGGGTATGCCCCTTGAATTTGTACATTCTTTCCTTTTTTCTATGATACTATTTATTTACCCAAAAAAAAAAAAACCATCCGCACATCCCTCGGCTGCCCCCCATAGGTGTGCACACCCCGCAACCCCACAAACGAGCTGCCGTGCGCAGCCCATGAGAGCATATAGGGCTGCCGTGCACAGCCCACCATGATATGGGCTTGCCATGCGCAGCCCAATCCACTCCTAGGGTGCGCACGGTGCTCGTTCTAGGTTCCGGTTGCTTCCTTTTCTTCATGTCTTCGAATCTTCAATACCCGAATAAATTACAGCAGTATTTAAACAAATAAAATACTGCAGTATTTTTATTTTTTATTTTTTTTAATCACTGCAGTATTTATTACAATAAAAAAACTGCACTATAATAAAATAAAATAAACTGCAGTAACTTTTAATACATAAAAAACTGCACTTTTAAATTACAATAAAAATAAAAGAAAACCTAGCAACTACCAAGAAGGAATTATGGCGATGATAGACCACCCTTCTTGTTACAATTCCAAAACAAAAAATACATTGAAAATCTAGGACCAAAATCGAGCAACAACAATCCACATAAAAACATATATAAATCCATACATCCACATGTAATTATATATGCGAATACCTAGAGTGCCATCTCTTTCTAAACATGCATAATCACAATAAAAAGAAATAGATTCACGTATATATACGTTAATTAATTAAAAGGGTTCAACCAGGCTCTGATACCAATTGTAGGGAAAAATACGGTCAACGCAGCGGAAGCGAGACTAAAAACAAGTTTAGTATAGTTTAAAAATTTTCCTTTGATGAACCTTAACCCTTTAAATTAATTAAACATATATATGAACTAATAAAGGTATAATACCTTTTGTCGCGTGATCCGATTGACTTGCGTCGATGGTAATCCGCAAGATCTTCAATCCTAGCATGAACGTGAATCACCTAGGAGCGTGGTCTTCCTTTTCTTTGAATTGCCTACCTGAGGATGGATAAACAAAATCTCTTTTTCTTAACGTTAGTCACAAAACATCCAAAAGACTACAAAGATTATTCCGGTCACTTTTGAGTTCTCAATCTAATGATCGAAACTCGCGTGAACCTTATTCGAAGTTGTACACACAAGCCTATTGATGTATAAGCAATTAGTGTACTATCGAAAATAGAATAATATCTTCTCTCTTTTTGTCTTGGCCGAAAAAATCAAACACTTGTCTATGAGAATTAGAAGAAGAAGAAGTTGATCAAAAATTCAAGTGAGAGCACTAAGGGTGGCTGAACCCTATAAGGTGACTTATATAGGGTGGCCGAATTCTTCTTCTTTTTCTCCTAGGGTTGGCCGAATTCTCCTCTTGATTTTAATTAGGGTTGGCCGAATTCTCTAACAAAGAGAGTTTGTGCTTTATCCTAATTACTATCAACTTTTGAATCCTAACCCTAATTCAACTCATAAGTGTTTAATCCTAAAAATAAAAGACTTTCTTATTTGATTAAATAAATAAACCTTATTATTTATTTTCTTACCAAATAAGTCTTTTACTTTTAGTATACTACTACCAATAGTATAACTCTAGGAAACATATTTCCTAATCAGAAAAAGATTTTGTTTCTTAATTAAATAATTAATTAATAAATTAATTAATTCTCATTTAATCAAATAATAAAATAAAATAAAATTTTAGACTACAAGACTAGTCTTGCCGCCCACCTTATACATATATGGGCTTAATATTATTTTCTTATTTTATTTAATCCATTAGACTTTAATTAAAAAGCCCACATGTGAACCAGACCCATTCTTACTAAAAGAAACAAGCCCACATGCCTTTCATTAATATATTAATATAATTGATCAGCCCATTAAATAAATAATGTGCAAATTATATTCTTAATATATTAAATACAATTCTAGATGGACCCATAAATTGGTCCGGTAAAATATATCAAGTGATCCATGCAAGTCCCTGTGGATTGGGGATCTTGGCGGGCTATCTAAATTTAAGCTTCAATAGACATAACCTAATCACAATCAACAAATGATTCACTTAGGTCCGATCCATTAATTTTAACTCATTCCACTAAAGAGCTAAAATTGAACTCTTAAATAAAGATAGAATAAGAAGATGTTCCTCATTCCTACCCTAGACAATCATATTGGAGATAGTGTATTCTCGTGATTAATATCAGTAATCGTCAAGAGTTCATAGACCGCCTTTAACTCTCCAAGTTACCATATTTACTCATATGCCACGTTTTGAACTTGGATATTTTGACTTGTCCAGAAGCCATGTTTTCAATAGTCACTATCGAAAACTCAACGTTGAGATTTAATATCCAATTACCTCAAAACATCCATATGATGATATTATACTCTCATTTAATAAATAGAGCCACGATGTCCATATCTATAAATGAAGTCCTCTATCGATTAACAAATGAATATCACCAAACTATCGAGGATAGACTATGCTATATAATTGTACTCATTGATAACTCAAATGATATCACTTGCAACCATAAGTCCATCATTTATATTAGGATTAAGATAGACTCTCCGATTGTCCTGATAATGAAAAGACTATTATCTATTAATGGTTCTAGATAAAGCTTTTCATTTTGATCCAGTTCAATGCACCCAGTGTACTAGATTCTTTTACTCGAAGACCCTACGATGATTTTAGACTCATCATATCTCATTTGATCCCACTCAAATGCTAGCAAAAGAATTCTACAACTTTAACAAGATAAAGGTGCCCAACCTTTAACTTAAGTTGTGAACATTATTCAAGACTAACTAAAGAATTGTGTCTTCCTCATACATATCCAGATGTACGAACAATTCTTCTTTTCTCATAGTCTTTAGACCTTATGATTATTTTCTTTTGACTATTATAATATTAAACTATAAATGCTATAAGATTTGTTAAACCAGAAATCACTTTATTAATATGAAAAAGATTGTCAATCACAATATTACACTCTTGCTATTGAGTATAATCCTAACAGTAGGAGGCTCCTCACTTTTGTACCGGGCCGGACAATGCCCAAGTGAGCCACTTACGATCCTGATTCGCCCGAGTGTAGTTCAAAGTCTTGTTTCAGTTGATGGGTACTTCTTGATGACCTAGCAAGCCTCTAGACCAGCATAATGTAGGAGGCTCCTTACTTTCGTACCAGGCTAGACAACGCCTAAGTGAGCCACCTACGATCTCGATTCGTCCGAGTGGAGTCCAGAGCCTTATTTCAACTGTTGGGTACTTCTTGATGCCCTAGCAGGCCTCTGGACCAGCATAATGTAAAAGGCTCCTCACTTTTGTACTGGGCCGGACAACGCCCAAGTGAGCCACCTACAATCCCGATTTGTCCGAGTGGAGTCCAGAGCTTCATCTCAGTTGCAGGGTACTTCTTGATGCCCTAGCATGCCTCTGGACCAGCATCGTGTAGGTGGCTCCTCACTTTTGTACCATACGTTCTTGATTTATCCGAGTGGAGTCCAGCGCCTTGTTTCAGTTGCTGGGTACTTCTTGATGACTTATCAAGCCTCTGAACCAGTATAATATAGAAGGCTCCTCACTTTTGTACTAGGCCGGACAATGCCCAAGTAAGCCACATACGATCCTAATTTGTCCAAGTGGAGTACAGAGCCTCGTTTCAGTTGGGCGGTACTTCTTGATGACCTAGCAATCCTCTAGACCAGTATAATGTAGAAGGCTTCTCATTTTTGTACCGAGCCTTTCAACGCCTAAGTGAACCACCTAGGTTCCGATTCATCCGAGTAGTGTCCAGAGCCTCATTTCAGTTACAAGGGAATTCTAGGATCTCAAGCATGCCCCTGGACCCGCACCATCATAGGAGGACTAATAGTTCCTTCTTTCTTTTACCGGGCAACTTAACGCCCCAGTGAATAACCGAGGTCCTAGATCATTCTGGGAGGATCACAAACCTGTTGTGATTGTTGAAGACTCTCATCTACCCCGAGCAAGCCCTTAAACTAGCTATAATACTTGGGGGGCTAAAAACTCACCATTCTCTCTCGTAATCCCTAAAGAATGGACAATGACCCCTACATTCATAGATTTGACTGGGTTACCGATCTATGACAAAAGGGCCAGAAGATCGAGATTTCTTTTGTAAAAATACCTGATGCCCTGGATCGGGATAACCCCTCTAAGAGGATCGCCATAATGAGCCATGAGGGTTACACAACACTTCTGATGCCCTGGACCTGGTTAACCCCTCTAGGAGGATCTCCATTACTGAATCAAGACCAGGAAGGTTACATAGCACTCCTGATGCCCTGGACTGGGTCAACCCCTCCAGGAGGATCTCCATAAATGATCGCCTTAAGACCAGGAAAAGTCATATGGCATTCCTGCTGCCTTGGTCGGGGAATACCCTCCTCTAGGAAAGATCTGGTGCACAAGTGCTTAAATGGTATAGTTGCCAGCTAGAATAAGGATGCGGAGTCATCCTCCAAACCAGGAGAGCCTATACGGTAATCCTGAAGCCTCGGTCGGGGAATACCCCCCTCTAGGACATATCGCCTAAGGACCAGGATCCCCTAGTAGGATGTCTGGTGCCGAAGATTCACCAAATGGAAGACGATGAGAGCCTATGCTACACTCCTGAAGCCTCGGACAGAGAATACCCCTTTCCAGGACATATCGCCTAAGGACCAGAATCCCCCAGTAGGATGCCTGATGCCGAAGATTCGCCAAACGGAAGACCAGGAGAGCCTATACTACACTCTTGAAGCCTCGGATAGAGAATACCCCTCTCCAGGACATATCGTCTAAGGACCAGGATCCCCCAGTAGGATGTCTGGTGCCGAAGATTCACCAAATGGAAGACCAGGAGAGCCTATACTGCACTCCTGAAGCCTCGGACAGAGAATACCCCTCTTTAGGACATATCGCCTAAGGACCAGGATCCCCTAGTAGGATGCCTGATGCCGAAGATTCACCAAACGAAAGACCATGAGAGCCTATACTGCACTCCTGAAGCCTCGGACAGAGAATACCCCTCTCCAGGATAGATCGCCTAAGGATCAGGATCAGGATCAGGATCTCTTATCAGGATACCTGATGCCACAGATTCGCCATATGATGAACTAATGCTTAAGTGGCCTTAGTTACTTACCAGGACTTTCTCGCCTAAGCATTAAGACTCTTGATGTTGGAATATCTAGTACCCTGGTTCGCCTAAGCCGAATGTGCTAGGAACGATTTTCGTTTCAAGTGAAGATTACTAGTAAGAAAGAAGGAGAAAAATTCTTCAAGCATTTCGGATCTTGACTCCAACCCCAACTAGGTACCAGTGTTCAAGTCAAGGGGGACTTCTGTTAACCACATTTTTTGGCAAGGGTCCAAAGAAGAATTTTCCATCTATGTCAAAGTCATTTGATTGATGAAAGAATGAACTCAGAATCCTGAGGATCCCGCTACCACACTATCTCGGTACCCCGCTACCGCATGATCCATGACACACAGTATCTTGATGCCGCGCCACATTGATATCCTGGTACCCAGTACCCCGCACTTGGTCCCGCACCTCGTACTTGGTACCCGGTACCCTGCACCTAGTACTCGGTACCCTGCACCTAGTACTCGGTACCCCGCACCTAGTACTCAGTACCCCGCACCTGGTACCCGGTATCCCGCACCTGGTACCCGGTATCCCGCACCTGATACTCAGTACCCCGCACCTGGTACCCGGTATCCCGCACCTGGTACTCGGTGCCCCGCACTCGATACCCCGTATCATGTTTCCTACCCAGAACGATCCTCCAAGCACCTCCCAAGCACCTCCCAACCACCTAACATAGAAGGCGTCAACAAAGGAGGTCTTAATACACCATCTGTCAGATTACCAAGAAAGACCAGAACCATGCTACAAGAAGGACAGTATGCGCCAACATTCGAATACAAGGAAGGTTGACCTCTCCGGCCATTCACCACGCCATTAATGGAGATAGTCAACCCTATTAATGGAGATAATCAATTGTATTAATGAAGATAGTCAACTCTTTAATGGCCATTCACAACGACATTAATGAAAGATTAGTCAACTCTTTAATGGCCATTCACAACGCCATTAATGAGAGAATATTCAACTCAATCAATGCCAAATCAGTGTTCCTATAATTGTGGATTGATTGACTAAATTGATGGAGTGGGCAACAAGAAATAAAACCTATATATATGACATGATATTCGACAGAAAATGGATCCTCTTCTTCTCCCAAAAAAGACCCGCGACTTCTTCCCCAACAAGGCTTCCTTTTTCTTCTTCTTTTCTACTGATTAGAGAAAGGGCCTATGCCCGCCTATTATTGTAAGCTCTCTAGAGCATTTATATTGTATTATTCTCCTACTTTTGTAAGCTCCGCAGAGCACGCCTTATTGATAAATATATAAAGGATCTCTCTCCAGCGGATACTACCTAGGGATTTTTCAGCATATGATCATACGTGATGCTTTTTCCCCCTAGGCCAGTCCACCTTCTACCATATATCAAAATCCTTCTTATCTTACTACTTACACTCGCTATACCTAGTAGATTTGCAAGAATCAGTGAGATATCGGGCTACTAAGTATCCCGCTAACCCCGATCTATCCAGATCCGGGTCCTTCATAAATTGTCGAGCTACTAGGTACCCCGCTGGCCCAGATCTACCCAGATCCGAGTCCCTCATAAACCGTTAATTAAAGATTTCACCCCGGTGACAATTTTTGGTTAACATAACTAAAATTGCACTCTTAAATAAAGATAGAATAAGTAAAAGTTCCTCATTCATACCCTAGACAATCTTATTGGAGATAGTGAATCCTCGTGAATAATATCAGTAATCGCCAAGAGCTCATAGACCGCCTATAGCTCTCCTAGTTACCATATTTACTCATATGACCACATTTTGAACTTGGATATATATTATGACTTGTCCAGAAGTCATCTTTCAATAGTCACTATTGAAAACTCAACGTTAAGATTTAATATCCAATACCTCAAAACAACCATATGATGATATTATACTCACATTTTAAAAATGGAGCCACAATATCTATATCTATACATGAAGTCCTCTATCGATTAGCAAATGAATACCACCAAACTATCGAGGATAGACTATGCTATATAATCGTACTCATTGATAGCTCAAATGATAACACTTGTAACCATAATGAAAGTAAATAACAATAACGCTCGGTGTGTTCGATATATATATCTAGAGGGGGGGGGGGGGGGGGGGGGGGGGTGAATAGATTTTAACTATTATTACCCAATTTTCGCATGCAAGTCAATTTTTCGAAAATGCCCCTACTAGTCAAAAATACAAGCAAGTATAATATAGTGCGGAATTTAAATAACACTTGATGTATACGTGGAAACCCAACCACTGGGAAAAACCACGGGCTATTAAGTGCGCCACACTCGGACCTCGAAATCCACTAATCGAAATGGAGTTTACAACCTATGTAGACCTCGTCTAACACTCCGGTCAATAACCCCCCACTTCTACCACTCGGGCCTTTAAAAGTGGCTCTAGTCCTAATTGCTTGAGGCCTAAGCAACCTTAGCCTCAAGACTTAATTCTCTATGAAGAGATTATGCAACCTGTGTGAATATGTAAAATACTCAAAATGCAATTTAGAGCTAGGTTACTCTAAATGCTTACCTAGGATAATAATATGCAATTAATTCAATCATAGATATCAATAGCTAGATGACATGTCAAAATAGCTTAGCTAATCAAGATTAATCAAAAACCTAATTAGCTATCACAAAACAACACTCAATCAATTCATCACAATTAATTCTCTAATCTTGTATTTATCTTTTTTTTTTTTTTTTGGGTAAATAAATAGTATCATAGAAAAAGGAAAGAATGTACAAATACAAGGGGCATACCCCAGGAAATCTTGTATTTATCATATGATCAAAAACATACAAGTAATTAAAAAGAGAATATGCTTGATAGTAAAATACTAAAATAAGATGAAATTAATCAAAATCTTACCAAGCATGTTGTGATGATGCAAACCCAATCATAGATGAATGCAAGATGAACTTTGATGCAAAAAAGATTTGATTTGAGTGTTTAAAGGTGAGTTCTTGATTTGATTTTTTCTCAAAAATCTCTCTTTGAAGTTTAGGGTTCTAATAACTCAAAGAACTTTTTCAGAGAATGAGAAAGTAAGATATTTATAGACATCAAGAATTGGGCATGTGAAAAGACAAGTTTGCCCTTGAAACGCACCGATCGGTGGTTTCAATCGGTGGCCAGGCCGCCAATCATAACCGCCAAATTGAACCCGATAAGAACAAGGGAACAACGGCGATTTCATTCGGCGGTTTCATGACCGCCCATCCAACCGCCGAATCAAACCCGAGAGATAAAAATCGATCAGGTATGAACGGCGGTTTCGAACGGTGGTCGTGACCGCAGAATTACTTCAGACCTTTCTGGACTGAAACGGCGGTTTCATTCGGTGGCCAGGCCGCCGATCATAACCGTCGATCACCAACAATGGTGAAAACCAAGGAGAAGCCAAGGGCATTCTCCGTGGGTGGTCTTCGCGCAAAACCAAGCACATTCTAGTGCATGCGCGGACGTTTCCGAACACTATCGGGAAACGAATTACTAAGCACATATACACACAACAAGATATCAAACAAAGTGCTAGTGTGTAAAGTGACATGTGAAGAGTATGCACACATGATCAAGTATGCTAAGTGTGTGTGTGTTAACTAAATCTCTTCAAAGAAAAATCAAACACAAGAAATTATACCTTTGGCGTGCTTGTCCCTTGAGGTCTTGAAAGGGCCTTCGAGCATGAAGTTCAAACACCTAAACTACCCTTACATTATCAACCCCAACATGTGGTTTGTCCACGAAATAAGCCAATCAAGATATGGGAATCCTTACACATAAGTCCATCATTTATCTCAGGATTAAGATAGACTCTCCGATTGTCCTCATAATGAAAATACTTTTATCTACTGACGGTTCTAGATAAAGTATTTTATTGTGATCTTATTCAATGCACCTAGTGCACTAGATTCTTTTACTCAAAGCCACTTTGATGAATTAGACACATCATAACACATTTGATCCCACTCAAATGCTAGCAAAAGAATCTACAACTTTAACAAGATAAAGGTGCCCAACCTTTACCTTATGTTGTGAATATTTATTCAAGACTAACTAAAGAATTGTGTCTACCTCATACATATCCAAATGTACGAACAATTCTTCTTTTCTTATAGTCTTTTGACCATATGATTATTTACTTTTGACAATTATAATATTCAATCTATAAATGCTATAAGATTTGTTTAAAACAGAAATCACTTTATTAATATGAAAAGATTATCAAATACAATATTACACTCTTGCTATTGAGCATAATCCTAACATCTTCTGCTCTTCTTGATCTAAGTTTGCCGCAATGATGACCGGGAAGTTGCTATTACAATCTAGGAATGCATACTTTAGGGTTGAAGGGAGCTCTTTCAAGTCTAACTATTGAGGATGGGGCTCTTTTTTGCTGTTTACCTCCGTTCCTATCAAACCTTCCATAGGATCTCCTAAATCATTCGCTATGTCACCATCCTCATGAATCAATTCATCCATTCTATCTTGACAAAACTCTCTCTCACTAGCGTCCTCTTCAACACTATCCATTATATCCATGCTATAACAATCGTGTGACCCAATTGGACAAGCTAAGGATTCAAAAACCTTGTGCTGTATGTGTAATTTCGCCAAGCAGACACGTCATCAAAGGAATCAACAAATGCTGGGGAAGACGTTGCCAGGTCACTTGTTGACTAAGTCAAAGAGTAACGTGGACCAGACGGCGTGTCAACAAGTCTCAAAGTCAATAAGTCAAAGGTGTGGTCGCCAGATCAGGATATGTACTCGCTAGGGATAAAAACAAGGTCGCTAATAGAACAGTGCCCAGGAGTGAAGGTACTCGCCGCATCAGCTTGCTGGGAACAAACCGACTCAGCAAAGGCACTAGAATAAACACCCACACTTCCAGAAGACCCCACACGATGAGAAGTCGTAAAAAGAGAAGGAAAGACAAATTCAAAGAGGTCAGAATAGGAAGTAAATCCTAATCCCTTACGACGTAGGATTCCTAAACACAAATCAAAGAGGAAATCCTATCACCAATACGGCTATAACTAAGGGGAAACCCTAATTATTGTGTATAAATAGTACCACCTATCCCATGAGGAGGGGGTTCGAAAATCTAGAGAGAGAAAGCAGTTATTCGAGAGACTTGAGTGTGTAATCAAACAACAAAATCATAGTATTATCTTCTGCCCTCTGGGGCGCCGTGGTTTTTTCCTATTCAAGGGTTTTTCCACGTAAAACCTGTCTCTTGCATGCATTGTTTTCTTCATTATTTATTATTCGTTTTGATATAATTGTTAGCCACGTAATAATCCAAATCTCACCGTTAACAATTGGCGCTAGAAGGAGGGGGCGATTTGAACAGAAACTTCGAGGAACCTTTACGAATTGAAAGCCATGAACAATGACAGTGGCAAGGATGGTAACTCCAGCGGAGATCAAATTGTTGAAGCAGCCACACCGACAGGAGATGGGGTGGTGACATTCGGGGAACAATCGACGGTAACACCAGGAACTAAGACAGCCGACCAAGGAACTCTGCAGCACTTCCAAACTGCATTGATAAACTTAATCAGCGAGGCAAGCAAAATAGGGCTTTCGCTTCCCATAGGCCTAGGAGTCTCTTCTCCTTATGAATTAATAACTCCTGGAATCCAGCTATCTGGGAGACTACGGTCGGAAGTTCATATTGCAACCCCCGATGCTCAAGCAAGACCATCCATTGAAGAGACACCCCAGGACCACCCTGAGAGTTTCGAATGAAGAAAACAAAGGAAGGGAAAAGGCGTGTTGAATGAAGAATCTATGGAGGGGCGAGACCAGGGGCGAATACATGGGGCTAACTCCAATGACAAATACCAAAGGAGCCGGTGAAGAAGATCTGAGAGCACAGAAAATCGAAGAACTGGTAGAAACCCGGGTGACAGAGACGATATGGAAGAATGACAATCAAGAGTAGACTTGATCCAGCGAGAGAGCCAACTGGTCAGTGAGATTTCACCTTACAGGAACTGTCAAAGTAGGTTTCAGCGATGGCACAGAGATATGGCCACAACATACCTTCGGATGATGCATCAGACAGCCCATTCGTTGACCATATTGCTCGCACCCAATTTTCAGACAGATTCAGAATGCCAACCATCGAGCAGTATAAGGAAAATAGAGATCCAAAAGAACATTTCCGCCGATTCCGCAATGTCATGGCCCAATATTCATCCAACGACGGATTGCTGCGCCTAACATTGCCTCAAACATTCGGCGACATCGCCTCCAGGTGGTTCGGGCAACTCCCGCCCGGGAGCATTAATAGTTTTTCAAGCCTCAGCAAAGCATTCATAAGATAGTTCATGGGAAGTGTGCAGAGAAGAAAATCGCTCGCCCATCTATCAAACCTGAAGCAAGAACGTAACGAGTCGATCAAGAAGTATCTAGCAAGATTCGGAAAGGAGGTCGCTCAAATCGAAGACGCCAGTGATGTAGCTGTCATCGCCGCCTTCACCAATGGGTTACAAAGTGGCCGATTGTCTTTTGACCAGCGAAGAGATTGGTCGAAAACCTACGAAGAGATGATGGAAATAGCTGGCGACTATGCACTGGCGGAGGAAGAAGAAGTAGCACAAGGGGGTAGCTACGTGCATGGCCACAAGCCCAACTCAAAATCAGAGCACAAGGATAACAAGAAAGCGCAGTCGCATGATCGTCAGAAAGATGAAAAGAACCAAAAGGGGCAACCTAGGGAAAACAGAGGAAAAAATCGAACTAGTAGGTTCCGGGGAAGGTACAGCCACTACACCCCTCTAACAGGTGATCAAGAAGAGATACTTTCTGTAGTAGAAGACAAAGGACTTGCCAAGTATCCTCGACAACAGTCAACTAATGCCCGAAGGGACACAACCAAATACTGCCGATTTCACAAAGATCATGGACATGACACTTCAAAATGCTTCCAGCTGTGTGACCATATTGAGAGCTTAATTAGAGAGGGGCACCTGAAAGATTTTACTCTAAAAGGAGACAAGCACGGCGGTCTCCAAGATAGCCGCCAAGGAAGTGGGCAGGAAAGGAAAAGCCCAAGGAGAAGTAGCCCCAGCGCTACAACAAACACCATTTTCGGTGGACCCCATACCGACAGAAGCAATTGAGAGAGGATGTCAGAAGTCTGAGAAGTAATGTATGAGAGCAAAAATATGGAGATAAACTTTGTGCAGAGAAACCCTAAAAAAGGAAGAGAAGGACATGACCCCATAACATTTATAGCCGAAGACTCAGACGGGATTAATGCCAAGCTTAATGATGCAATTGTAGTGGGGGTACAAATAGCACACATGGATGTCCTCCGAGTAATGAAAGACAATGGGATTTCATCTGACGTTCTGAGTGCCAGAGTATACGATGAGCTGCGACTGGACAGGAAAGATATGGAGCCTTTCCATGTGCCATTGAAAGGTTTCGGGGGCACAGAAGTGAGATCGTTGGGGACCGTGAAGCTACTGGTGAGGTTTGGGACAGCACCATGTCGGTGAACGATCCTACTGGATTTTATCGTGGTCAACATTCACAACTGGCCGTATAACACTTTACTCAGCTGACCATTCCTCAACAAAGCCCGAGCAGTCACTTCAACCCACGCATTGAAAGTAAAATTTCATACAGAGTTTGGAGTTGGGGAATTAAAGGGATCACAGGAGATGGCTCGTCGCGCTAACCTCTCAATTTTCAAAGACAAGACAGGAGTGGAAGCCTTAAGCGTATTCGAGGTGAATAAGGAGATGCAAGAAGAAAATCCAGAAACTTTTGAATTGGATCCAAGGGATAAAGCGAGCAGAGAAAAAGAAGAGCCCACTGAGTTTATTGTTTTAGACGAGACGGAACCTGATAAAACAGTCAAGATTGGAGTAGGGCTGGCCGAACAAGTCAAGAGAGATGTATCGAACTTGTTGAAAAAGCACAAGGAAATTTTTGCATGGAGCCATGAAGACATGCCAGGAATTAGTAGAAGCATGATCTCGTACAACCTGGTCGTAGATGAAAAAAGCAAACCGGTGGTGTAGAAAAGGAGAAGCTTTAACCCGGAGAGGAGCGCAGCAATAAAAGAAGAAGTCTCTAAATTGCTTGCTGCAGGATCAATCAAAGAGGTTAAATATCCGGAATGGGTGGCAAACGTAGTCCTTGTAAAAAAGAAGAACAATCAGTGGAGGATGTGTGTAGACTTCACCGATCTAAACAAGGCTTGCCCCAAGGATAGCTTCCCATTACTAAGAATCAACCAGTTGGTTGATGCAACAGCTGGACACGAGACGTTGAGCTTCATGGATGCGTACTCAGGATGAAATTTCCCTTAAGGAGTAGTGTAAAATATACCTAGAGGAGGGGGGGGGGGGGGGGGGGGGGGGGGGGTGAATAGGTATAGACCCAAATTCTTCCAATATTAAAAACTATGCAGAATATAACAAAGAAAATGCACACTTGATTAGATTTAACAAATGAATTGATTTAACTAATGCAAGAGTAAATCAATATTCAAGATATACAATTCAATGTAAGATATGGAAGATAAAGCAAAGTAAAATAAAAATAGACACAAGGATTTTTACGTGGTAAAACCTCAAAGAGGAAACATCCACGGGTTGATACCACAACCACCGGCAAAGCAATCTACTATACGAAAAGGACTTACACACTCAAGCTATCAACACAAGATATCCGCTCAAGCTATCACCTCCTAATCTACCCTCGGGCAAGTGAATCACCAAGCACCTACTTCCTATCTGAGATGTGTCCTACACCTCTAGAAAGCAACTTCCAAGATTTCTTGCTTGCCTATCCAGATCCTCCTGACCCTAGACAAGTCTCCCTTGCTTGATTATCCGAGTCCTCCCGACTCTAATCAAGACTTCCTTGCTCTATCCACAAAGCTTCACTCACTTTGCTAGAGACTTCAACCTAATGCAAGGCTATGATCTACGTGATGCAAATGATGCAAACACAATCAAATTAAGCTAGATGATCATTCAAGCTAAATGTACATGTTCAATGATAATCTAGAATATGCTTTCAACAAACAATCACAAAAGTATCTAGAAATCAAGACATGCAGATCAATAAGAACAAGGTATGAATATTCAATATATCACACTAAAAAACCTAGTTCTTAGATCATGAAATTAAATCTAGAAAATAATATGAGGCACATCATATATACATTTTCTAAAATCAATTTCAAACAAAATCAAGTTTAGCACATATATGTTCAAAAGAAATCACAAATCTAAAACTCAATTGACAAATGATCAAACACCCCTAGCATATGATCTAACATCCTTCTCAACATATTTCATCAATCAAATAGTAAGAATCAAAGAGATGATCAAAGATGAAATGAAAAAGAAGAAGTTGAACAAAACAACCTTGACCGCGTACTGAAGATCAGTCTACTGGGAAGAATGGCGAAGTCAGATGCCTCTAGAAATGCTTGGGGTTTGTACCTCTCATCAAGACCAACAATTTTGGCTTTTGGATCAATCGATTTCGAGTTTGTATGAGAAAGTTATGAACAAAATACTAAAACTAAAACTTGAAGAATTTCTGCAGAATATTTGAAAGTGTTCTTGAAAATCTTCAAAAAAAATGTTTGGAGGGAAGGAGAGAGGATTAAATGGAGGAGAGAGAAGGCAAAAATGAGCCAATCAAGCATGGCCACATCACCCAGCCCGTGGGGGGCGCGTGGGCCACACGGGGGCAGAGAGCCCCGCTGGCCGTGGGGCCCACGGCTCCCACACGGCTTGGGCCACACATGGCCTCTTGGCCACCTTCGCCTCTCGCGCGCTCCCTCACGTTCTTCAGCCGTATCTTGGGCATCCGAACTTTGATTTTGAATCCATTTTCAGATTACAAACCGTGACTCCCTCATGCACAACGACGACTACACAACTTTGAAAAATGGTTGAGAAATCATCTCGGAAAACGACGATGAAGTCAACTCAACGAATGAGAACGAAAAGTAGCGTAGCTACATCGTTTGGACTCGAAACCTTATGAATGAGTAACTAAAACGACCGGAACTCAATAAGGAATCATAATAGAGCATATTCAAGTCCAAATACAAAAAATACGGAAACAAACAAACACTAATTCATACAAGCATGCCATATCAAAGGGATAGTCACAAAGCATGCAATTCTACAATGTTTATCTATTAGAGATCAATGCATGTGCATACTAAGAAATGTTTAAATGTGTTATACCAAGTGTTTGAACTACGATGCAGGGACACACATGTATGAATTGTGTGTGTGCGTGCTAACGCCTTGCAAGAGGATCGACGTTGAAGTATACCTTTGACGCTTTCACCTCTTGAAGATGACTTTTGCACTAGACGTTGCTCTTCACCTTTTAAGCTTCTTTTCTTTCAAGAACATCCTAAGCAACAACTAATACAAATATAGAGTGTTTTGCAATGGAATCAAGCCAGTACAAATCATGAACCTTACAATCTCCCCCTTTGGCTATTCCATGGCAAAACCTCAACCTCACCATACAATGTTTCACTCCAATAAACTCAAGTTGATAGCATACTCTCATCCTCACATTACAAAGAGATTCCTAGACTAAAAAGTCTTCAAGTCTTCAAGAGTTCCTCTTTTGGTCTTCAAAGTACCTATGAGAGAAAATAGCAATCTAAAGAAGAATGGTGAGTTATTAACCAAAAACAAATATAGAAGACATCCCTTATTTCATGCAAAAATGCATTATCTCAAGTGAATAAAATGTTTTCATATTAAAGCATTCCCTAAGTTTCCCAATTCCCAAGGACCAACCATCCTTAACATTATCAAGAAAGAATTATTTCTCCCTCTTAAGACAAGAATTCTCCCCCTCAAGACAAAGTCACAATTAAGCACAAAGAGGAATATGATCACACAATTGGAACATTTTTCTACACAAAGTGTGAAGTATACAAAATCTCCCCAATATCAAACATGGTGAGGTATACATTTTCTCCCCCTTTTTGTCAAGGAATAGACAAGGGACACAAGAGATAAAGAACGAGATATTAAGCAAACAAATCATATAGAAAGCGAAGTTGAACAAACTAAAGCTCCCCCTTAACATATGTTCCACATATTATCACCAAGTAGATTTGTTCACAAGGGACATCACACAATCACACAATCACACAATCAAGCAATAAGAGAAAATATTTCATAACTTGTCAAAGTCCAAGAGAGAATCATAGATTTTCATTAATCTCTCAAAAATATTCTCACATTGCTAATGAATCAAGCACAAAAGCAAAACGTGTGTGTGTGAATGCTTCTCACATATATAGTAGGAGTAATTGTGATATCAACATGCAAACTAAAGATGCACATTTTTCCCCGGGGCCCCATTTCCCTGCGTCCCTATCCCCATTTGGAGATTTTTTTTTTGGGAAAAATGGGGAAATGGGGGGGGGGGGGGGGGGGGGGGGGGGGGGGGGGGGGATGGGGATGGGGATGATTTTCATCCCCAAATTGAAATGGGGATAGGGATGGGGGGACCCCTCCCTATCCTCATTTCCCCATTTTCCCCAAAATTATAATTTTTTTTGGGTAAATAAATAGTATCATAGAAAGAGAGAAAGAATGTACAAAATACAAGGGGCATACCCCAGGAAAAACAAGAGCAAAAACAAAAGCTCAAACCAGCTCAAACATTCGAGCAAAAACAAGAAGCAAGAGCTAAACAAGGGCTCAAACAAACAAAAAAAACACAAAGCAAACGAATCAACTAATAGAAATATTCCACTTTAAAGCAACATGAGGCCAATCCTTCAAGTTGATAGATAAGAGCCTACTACGAATAGTATCAATAATGGAACAGGTAACGACTATGCTGGTCTTATGAGGGCTCCCAAATATTCTATTGTTCCTTTCTCTCCAAATAGAGTAAACCGCCACAGCAAGACAAAGCTTCTTAACAACAATGGAAGGAGATTTCCCCCTCCAATGTTGAGAAGCCCAAGCAATAAAACTAGGCCATCTCTGACCATTCCAAGGCCGACCACACATATCCTTCAAATGAGACCATATGACTTTGTTATAAGCACACTCAAAGAAAAGGTGGGCATGAGTCTCAGGGAAAGCGGAGCAAAGAACACAAAGAGTACCAACATGAGGAGTATAAGGATGAACACGGTCCAACGTTGAAAGTCTCCCTCTAATAGCTAACCAAAGAATGAAGCTCATCCTTGGAATGTTATGTGAATACCACACAAGCTCAAACCAAGGAACCAAAGGATGAGGAGCCTTAAGACTAGCCATGGTAGAGGCTGTGGTGTAAATACCATCAAGTGTAGGAAGCCACTTAATACAATCCTCCAAACTAGAATTAGGGTTGTAAGAAGGCATGTGGTTCTTTCCCCAAAATTATATTGAAATGGGGATGGGGATGGGGGAGAGGTCCCCCATCCCCATTTCCCCATTTCCCCAATAATATATAAATATAATTATAATATATATTTGTTATTTTTTTTTTAATTCTTTGAAACCCTAAGTATAAAAACACCTTTACTCTTTCAGCCTTTCTCACTTCAAAACCTAAAACCTAAATACTCTCATTCTCTCTCTCAACCTCATCTTCCATCCACAGATCTGAACGAGACCACGCTGCTTCTTCCTTCGTTCGACGACGGCCACCTCTCCATTCCGACGACTGCTCATTCTCCGACGAGACCAGCCGCTTCTCCTCTACTGTTCGACGTCGACTTCTCCTTCTCCGACGAGACCAGCCGCTTCTCCTCTGCTGTTCGACGTCGACTGCTCCTTCTCCGATGAGACCAGTCGTTTCTCCTCTGCTTCTCCGTTCGACGTCGACTACTTCTCCTCTTCACCGGCTGCTTCTCCTCTCAACATCATGTCTCAAAGCAAACAAAAGCAACAGTAAGGTAGATATTTCATTTTTTATTTTCTATTTTGTTGGTTTGGTTTTATTTTTCTTGATTGAACTATGATTTTGTTTATATTTTGTTGTCTATTTTGTTTAATCTATTTCGTTGTTGTTGTTGTTGTCACTGATTTGTTTATATTTGCTGTTGTTGTCATTGATTTTGTTGTCTATTTTTCTTGATGCAGGAGATTTTAATGGGGATGATTTTCATCCCGGTTGGTATAATGTTGCAATCACAGTTTCGTATATTGTCACTGATTTGTTTATATTTGTTGTTGTTGTCACTGATTTTGTTGTCAATTTTGTTGTCACTAATCTATAATTGAACTATGATTTTATTGGGTCCATTTATTTTATTTTTTCAGTTTCTTGACAGATCTGTTTTTGATCTATACTTTTAGGTGAAAATTCTTCTCAGCCAGAAGCGAATTCAAATAACGTGGACAATGTGGTTAATGTTGAAGAAAGCAGCAGTCAATTTTGTGTTGCTGCTTGTTATTTTGTAGGCTGCTTGATGATAGCTTGAGTGCTTGTTATGTGAAGTTTTAAAAAAAAAAGACAATTTGTATTACTTCACATATTTAGTTTGAAACTTGGAATATTTTGAAACACTTTATTTTGTATTTGTAATGTACTAATGAATTTTATTTTGTATTGATAATTGAATGTTTGTAGTTTTAGTTTAATTTGTAATTTTTGGTCAAATAGGGAAATGGGGGAATGGGGGAATGGGGGAACAGGGAAAAACGGGGAAAAACGGGAAAAATGGGGAACTGGGGATGGGGATGGATATAGGTCCCCCCAAAATTCCCCATCCCCATTTTCCCCAAATGGGGAAATAGGGGGGGGGGGGCGCGGGGATGGGGATGGGGGGACCTATATCCATCCCCATTTCCCAAACGTGCATCTCTAATGCAAACTCTATCCACACCTATCCATTTAAAGCATTTCCAAAAATAGGTCAAACCGATATTCATCCGGATTTTTGCTTTTAAAAAGAATAGATATCAACATATGAGCATGTGTGTGCATGTGGCTCGTTTTCCCGTTTCTATTTGTCAACCCGAACTTTTTCACAATTCTCAACTATACGCCATAAGCCTTTTTGTTTTGTTTTAGGCTTGAATCAAAGAATTTTTTTTTTTATTATTTATTTATTTATTTTTTTTTATGATTCATTTCAACACTTCTTTGATTTTACTAACAAAAACATATACTCCTCATGGCGGCTTTCACTCATCACAATGGCGTAGCCCTTTCCTACATTGGGTGGCTTCACAACCAAGGTGTGTAGCCCTTTCCATGAGGGTGCTCGTTGATTACTATGTAGTGCTGAAGCAAAATGGATACATACCATAGGTCATCTATCATGTACTTAACAATAAACTTCTAGATGCATCCATTATCTACACATATTCAACCACACAAACTCAAAACTAAAACATATAAGAGAAGCATTAGTGCACTTTTCAAAAATAAGATTTTCAAGCTCAAGTGCATGATCTAGAAACAATAAGAGATATTCGTTTAAGATCACTACTTCTCAAGTGAGTAGCTCTCAAAGATAATGATATTCAATTAAAGTTTTGCTTATCAAGCCACTCACAATCACATAAAGACATCAATCAACACAAATCATGCCAATGGACATTCTAAGAGTTTTAAACCTCTCTTAGTCCAAGGGCTTGGTGAACAAGTCCGCAAGTTGATTTTTAGTAGGCATATGCTCTAGAGTAACAATTGAATGTTCAACTAGGTCTCTAATGAAATGATGCCTAATGTCTATGTGCTTTGTCCGGGAGTGTTGAACCGGATTTTTAGAGATGTTAATGGCACTTAAGTTATCACAATAAAGTGTCATTTTTCCTTGTTCTATCTCATAATCCTTAAGGATTTGTTTCATCCATGTTTTTTATTATCCTTAAGGATTTGTTTCATCCAAAGTAATTGTGTGCATGCACTTCCGGCCGTAATGTATTCGGCTTCGGAAGAGGAAAGGGAAACCGAATTTTGTTTCTTACTTGACCAAGAAACCAAGTTATTACCAACATAAAAGCAACCGCCCGATGTGCTTTTACGGTCATCAATGTTTCCCTCCCAATCGGCATCACAATAGCCTACTAGGATATCATTGGTGTCAAATGAATAAAATAGACAAGGACTATGAGTCCCTTTGACATACCTAATGATCCTTTTGACGGCTTTCAAGTGAGATTCCTTGGGATTTGCTTGGAATCTAGCACACAAGCCTACACTAAAGCAAATGTCGGGTCTACTAGCCGTTAGGTAAAGTAGACTACCTATCATGCTTCTATAAAGGCTTTGGTCAACACTTTTCCCTTTTTCATCTTTGTCAAGTTTTAAAGTGGTGCTCATGGGAGTTTCAAAATCTTTTCCATTTTCTAGGCCAAATCTCTTAACTAGATTTTTAGCATATTTAGATTGATTCAACATTATGCCCATGCTAGTTTGCTTTACTTGCATTCCTAGAAAATGATTCAACTCACCCACCATGCTCATTTCAAATTCACTTGACATAACACTTACAAATTCATCAACCTTGGTTTTATTAGTAGACCCAAAAACAATGTCATCAACATATATTTGTACAACAAAAATATCATGATCATGATGTTTGATAAACAAAGTTCTATCAATGCCACCTCTCCTATATTGGTTGTCAATAAGGTATTGAGTCAACCTATCATACCAAGCTCTTGGAGCTTGTTTAAGGCCATAGAGAGCCTTTTTCAATTTAAACACATGATTAGGAGAGTGTGGGTCTACAAAACCCTTAGGTTGTTCAACATACACTTCTTCTTGAAGGTATCCATTGAGGAAAGCACTTTTGACATCCATTTGAAATAATTTAAACTTTTTAATGCATGCAATGGACAACAAAAGTCTAATGGACTCAAGTCGAGCAACCGGGGCAAACGTCTCATCAAAGTCTACACCTTCCACTTGAGTGTAACCTTGAGCCACTAGTCTAGCTTTATTCCTCACAATCTTGCCACTTTCATCGGTCTTATTCCTAAACACTCATTTAGTGCCAATTACATTTATATCTTTGGGTCTAGGAACCAAGGACCACACTTCATTCCTCTCGAATTGATTAAGTTCATCTTGCATAGGCCCAACCCAATATTCATCAACAATTGTTTCATTAATATTTTTGGGTTCAATTTGAGAAGTGTAGAAAGCATAAGAAATTTGGTTAGCAATTTGATTTCTTGTTCTAACCCCTTCATTTAAATCACCTATGATGTTTTCTTGATAGTGTAAGTTTCTAAGTCTTGGGTGAGAATGTTCAACAACTTGGTCATTTTGTTGATTATCATTTAAAGCATTTTCCAACCCTTGACTTTCAACTTCAACATGACTATCATTTTCATCATCTTGACTAGAAACACTACTAGTCACATCAATAGGTGTTTTAGTGTCATTCAACATGTTTTCTTTAGGTTCATTGACACCATTATCATCACACAAATTAAGCATGCTAAGATCATCTATCTTCACATTGATAGACTCCATGATAGTCTTAGTAGTCAAGTTAAAGACTCTATATACACGACTATTAATAGCATACCCAAGAAAAAGACCAACATCACTTTTAGCATCAAACTTTCCTAAGTGATCTCTATCATTCAAAATATAACATTTACTCCCAAAAGTGTGGAAGTAACTCACATTGGGCTTCTTGCCCTTCCATAGCTCATAGGACGTTTGTTTTTTGCCGGGCCTCCTAAAAACACGATTAGACACATAACAAGCAGTATTGACTGCCTCGGCCCATAGGTTTCTAGGGACTTTCTTACTATTGAGCATGACCCTAGCCATCTTTTGCAAGACACGGTTTTTCCTCTCAACAACACCATTTTGTTGAGGAGTTCTAGGTGCGGAGAACTCATGAGAAATCCCTAAACCATCACAAAACTCACTAAATTTTGCATTTTCAAATTCCGTCCCATGATCACTCCTAATGCGACATATTTTCTTGATACCAAGACCTTTTTCATTTTGAATTTGATTACAAAACTTTTTAAAGTAATCAAAAGCCTCGGTCTTGTTTCTAAGAAAATAAACCCAAGTAAACCTAGAGAAGTCATCAACACATACAAAAATGTACTTTTTGCCATTGATGCTCTCGGTTTGAATTGGCCCCATTAGGTCCATGTGCACAAGTTCTAAAGGTCTCTTGGTAGCTATGTAAGAATTTTTCTTATGAGACACTTTGGTTTGCTTACCTAATTGGCAAGGTTCACAAACCACCTCAAGCTTTTAACCAAGATTAGGAAGACCTCTAACAATGCCATGTTTTTCAAGCTTTTTCAAATCTTTAAAATTTATGTGACCCAAACGTTGATGCCACAAATCAAGCTTGTTGCACTCATGTGCCATGTTGCAAGTTAGATGATCTATCTCAAGACAATAGCAATTGTCTATAGACCTTTTGACTCTTAGGACAACATTGCCATTTTTATCAATTATAGTGCACACATCTTTGTTAAAGCTAACTTCTTTAAAAATTTCACACAAGTGAGTAATGCTTATCAAGTTAGATTGTAACCCATCAACATACAAAGTATTGCGAAGTTTAGGCAATCCGGGGATACAAATTGTTCCCTTGCCAAGAACTTGCTTTTTGGTACCATCACCAAAAGTAACCCAACCTCCATCCTTTAAAACAAGATTCTTAAAGAACTCTTTATTCCCAGTTATGTTCCTGAGCAACCGCTATCTAGGTACCAAGAATAGGAGGAGTTGGCACGTAAAGCATATTGTGCAACATGACATTTAGATATGTCTTTTTCTAATCCACACATTTTTCACAACATGCCTCTCACTCTTACTATTAACATGCTTTGACTCAATGTTAGACTTTTTAACATACACATCGACCTCATTGGTCACATTTTCAAAAATATAAAACAAAGCATTATTGACTTTCTTATGCATAGTAGAGTGAGGCACAACACAAGATTTAGCAAGCAAGTCATCAACAACATTCTTCACAACATGCTTTTCCAAGGTCTTCCTAGGTCTATTGCTATATCCATACATGGATGATTGCCTAGGTCCATTCAAAGACATATCATGAAAAGCATTATCAAGTTTGCATTTCTAAATATACTCAAAATATCTAGGTCGAATATGTCCTATCATATTACAATGATGACAAATAGGAATAAATTTGAGAGATTTACCATTTGCATTTGCTTCCATAGCTTTTGGCCTTCTCACAATTTTTCCTCTTTGAAGAGCAATCCTTGATGCTTCACCTCTTGCATTTGAGGTTGTTGCTCCTTGATGTTTATGTTGTTGAGTTCTTCCATTGAACATCCTTGTTGATGAAAAGGCACCTCCGGTAGCTTTCATAGCTTTACCTTGAGTGAGTGTACCTACATTTGTTTCAATGCTTGCTTTGACAAAAGTAGATTTGTTAGATGAAGGAGTCTCCTTCTCATTGATATAACCCAAACCTCTTTTGTTACATGGATGTTTTCCACTTTTAATAAGGGTTTCAACTTTGTTAGAGCTAGATGACATCTTGTTAATCATCCTATTAGCCTCATCAAGTTTCTCACTAAGCACCCTATTTTTAATGGCATATTTTTCTAAGATGTCATCACTTTTCCTAACATCTTCTCTTGATTTATTAAGCCATTGTTCATACTTTTTCTCTTGATTTAAGTGCTCACTAAGTTTGGCTTTAAGCATATTTTCTATCCTTTTAGCACTAACAAGAGAAATATCCCTTTGCTCAATTTCTTGCTTCAAGATGCCAAGTCTATCATTGCTATCTTTTAGATTCAATTCTAGACTTAGGATCTTGTCTTTAAGTTCATTAAATTCCTTTGAGCCAAGACCATGATTCTCTAGCTTCTTATTGAGGGACATATTGACTTTAGATAAACGTTCATTTTCAAAAGTAAGATAATTGATCTTTTTCTCATCTAAGTCAACATGTTCAACAAAAGAAGCCACATAGGAATACACTTCCTTAATCATGATTATTACAAACAAAACACAAACACTACAAATAAAGGATCTATCTAAGTGCGTTTAGACACCCGCTCTGATACCAAATGAAATTTCCCTTAAGGAGTAGTGTAAAATATACCTTTAGGGGGGGGGGGGGGGGGGGGGGGGGGGGGGGTTGAATAGGTATAGGCCCAAATTCTTCCAATATTAAAAACTATGCGGAATATAACAAAGAAAATGCATACTTGATTAGATTTAACAAATGAATTGATTTAACTAATGCAAGAGTAAATCAATATTCAAGATATACAATTCAATGTAAGATATGGAAGATAAAGTAAAGTAAAATAAAAATAGACACAAGGATTTTTACGTGGTAAAACCTCAAAGAGGAAACATCCACGGGTTGATACCACAACCACTAGCAAAGCAATCCACTATATGAAATGGACTTACACACTCAAGCTATCAACACAAGATATCCGCTCAAGCTATCACCTCCTAATCTACCCTCAGGCAAGTGAACCACCAAGCCTACTTCCTATCCGAGATATGTCCTACACCTCTAGAAAGCAACTTCCTATCCAAGACGCTCACGTCTCTAGGAAGATTTCTTGCTTGCCTATCCGGATCCTCCCGACCCTAGACAAGTCTCCCTTGCTTGATTATCCGAGTCCTCCCGACTCTAATCAAGACTTCCTTGCTCTATCCACAAAGCTTCATTCACTTTGCTAGAGACTT
This sequence comes from Acer yangbiense, assembly GCA_008009225.1. Taxonomy (NCBI): domain Eukaryota; kingdom Viridiplantae; phylum Streptophyta; class Magnoliopsida; order Sapindales; family Sapindaceae; genus Acer; species Acer yangbiense. The sequence continues at coordinate 6,755,292 of CM017767.1, forward strand.
CAACCTAATGCAAGACTATGATCTATGTGATTCAAATGATGCAAACACAATCAAATTAAGCTAGATGATCAATCAAGCTAAATGTACATGTTCAATGATAATTTAGAATATACTTTCAACAAACAATCACAAAAGTATCTAGAAATCAAGACATGCAAATCAATAAGAACAAGGTATGAATATTCAATATATCACACTAAAAAACCTAGTTCTTAGATCATGAAATTAAATCTAGAAAATAATATGAGGCACATCATATATACATTTTCTAAAATCAATTTCAAACAAAATCAAGTTTAGCACATATATGTTCAAAAGAAATCACAAAGCTAAAACTCAATTGACAAATGATCAAACACCCGTAGCATATGATCTAACATCCTTCTCAACATATTTCATCAATCAAATAGTAAGAATCAAAGAGATGATCAAAGATGAAATGAAAAAGAAGAAGTTGAACAAAACAACCTTGACCACGTACTGAAGATCAGTCTACTGGGAAGAATAGCGAAGTCAGATGCCTCTAGAAATGCTTGGGGTTTGTACCTCTCATCAAGACCAACAATTTTGGCTTTTGGATCAATCGATTTCGAGTTTGTATGAGAAAGTTATGATCAAAATACTAAAACTAAAACTTGAAGAATTTCTGCAGAATATTTGAAAGTGTTCTTGAAAATCTTCAAAACAAATGTTTGGAGGGAAGGAGAGAGGATTAAATGGAGGAGAGAGAAGGCAAAAACGAGCCAATCAAGCATGGCCACGTCACCCAGCCCGTGGGGGGCGCGTGGGCCACATGGGCGCAGAGAGCCCCTCTGGCCGTGGGGCCCACGGCTCCCACACGGCTTGGGCAACATGTGGCCTCTTGGCCACCTTCGCCTCTCGCGCGCTCCCTCACGTTCTTCAGCCTTATCTTAGGCATCCGAACTTCGATTTCGAATATATTTTTGGATTACGAACCGTGACTCTCTCACGCACAATGATGACTACACAACTTTGAAAAATGGTTTAGAAATCATCTCAGAAAACGAAGATGAAGTCAACTCAACGAATGAGAATGAAAAGTAGTGTAGCTACATCGTTTGGACTCGAAACCTTATGAATGAGTAACCGAAATGACCGGAACTCAATAAGGAATCATAATAGAGCATATTCAAGCCCAAATACAAAAAATACGGAAACAAACAAATACTAATTCACACAAGCATGCCATATCAAAGAGATAGTCACAAAGCATGCAATTCTACAATCTTTATCTATTAGAGATCAATGCATGTGCATACTAAGAAATGTGTGAATGTGTTATACCAAATGTTTGAACTACGATGCAGGGACACACATGTATGAATTGTGTGTGTGTGCGCTAACGCCTTACAGGAGGACCAAAGTCGAAGTATATCTTTGACGCTTTCACCTCTTAAAGACGACTTTTGCACTAGACGTTGCTCTTTACCTTTTAAGCTTCTTTTCTTTCAAGAACATCCTAAGCAACAACTAATACAAATATAGAGCGTTTTGCAATGGAATCAAGCCAATACAAATCATGAACCTTACACAGGATATAACCAAATCAAGATGCACAAGCCAGACCAAGAGAAAACAGCATTCACCACAGACCAAGAGTAGTGAGACCCGAAACCAATATATGGCAACGAAGGATCGTTTTCTAATTCAAGTTTATAAAACAAAGAAAATAAAGGACCGCGACCCATTATCTATAAGGAGATAAGAACCAACGGTATCAAGAAGGTTGTAGACGCCACACTCAAGAACAAGAAAGAAGGTGAGTGATAAGTCAAGGTTTGAACGCCACAAGGTAGAACCTTGATAAGTTCATAGTTCAATGAAGAACCAAGAGAAAAAGTTCTCTCAAATAATGTTTTATTCAAAGTCTAGTCTGCAAATAATACATCAATACGTACTTTAAATACTAAAATATCTAAACCCTAGAAAGAAAGATAAAGGAAATAAACTACTCAGCAATTAATTGCCTTACAGTTAGGAAAGTAAAAGAATAAAAACTAGCAACTAGTTGACTTTGTTTGGGAAACAAATCAACTATTTATTTGGGAAATAATTAAAAATAGGAAATATGCTAAAATTCGGAATCCTCCAACCCTAGCTTGTATCTCACACCCAAATCAGCTCTTTATTAGGAAATATGCTGAAATTCGGACTCCTCAGCTTGAGTCTTCGCGCAACAAGATAGATGGCCGAATTTGGGCCTATTGTGATCGTTTATGGATGCCGGAGTCTTCATATCATCTGTAGGGCTCGTCTTGGGCTTTCCGAAAACATATTAGAATAGACAATCCGACTTCAGATGCTCTCTGTACAGGCCCACGAAGTTCAGCCCGGATTTGGTCTTCATGTGGGCCAAACTTGGACTTCAGCAACTCAGAATCAGCCCCCATTAAATGCTTCTTTGATCCTCTTGGCCCTTTTAATTGGCCCAATTGGAACATGCAATGGACCTTTTGGTGATGCTTCTTGATCCTCATCATTCCCCCTCTCTTCAAAAGGATTCGTCCTCGAATCTTCACCGTAATGTTGTTGATAGCCTACGACACTTCATCAAAGTCCTAAAAAAGAGAAACAAGAACACCAGGCCAAGAAGTTGGCTGATTTGAAAATAATGCCTTTTTGATCTCACTCTTTTTTGCATAGAAGTTCATTTGTTTTCTCTTTTTTTTTTTCTCATCAGCTAAGATTTCTTTTTTTGCTGTTTCAATCTCTCTTTCTTTTGTCTCTCTTTCTTTTGAACTCTCTCTCTCCTTTTTTACATCCCTCTTTTCTTTTAACCTCACTTGATCTTCATATACTTGTATTGAGGATAAGGGTACAAGAGTGATTCGTTTTTTATTGAGTACAAATGAGTATCTATTTGTATAACCATCATGAGTTACACGCCTATCAAACTGCCATGGTCGCCCCAAAAGGATATGGCTTGCTTGCATTGGTACCACATCACACAAGACTTCATCTTTGTATTGTCCAATTGAAAATGACACCAACACCTGTTTATTCACCCTAACTTCCCCACTATCATTCAACCATTGTAGCCTATAAGGTTTTAGGTGCTTCAAAGTTGTCAAATTCAATTTTTCCACCAAAGTAGTGCTAGCCACATTAGTACAACTCCCCCCATCAATAATCATACTACATACCTTATCATTAACATGGTAGCGGGTGTGAAAAATGTTATCAAGTTGTACCTCATCATCTTCCTTAGCTTGAGCACTAAGAGCTCTTCTTGCAACCAAAAGCTCTCCACCTACCGGATATTCAAAGTCACTTACATCCTCCAAAGGCGGCATGGACTCATCATCAGATTCATCCTCAGATTCGATACCGCCATCATCCTTCAAAACCATTACTCTCTTGTTTGGGCATTGTGATGCAATATGACCTGCTCCCAAACACTTAAAGCACTTAATGTCACGGTTTCTAGAAGGTTGAGAATCTGATTTACCTTGATTTAATGTGCCTCCGGCCTTGTGACCTTTGGAAGGTTCGGTCTTTGCCTTGGCCTTGAAACTAGGCTGGTCCTCTCTCTTGCTCCAATTCGGTTTCCATGATGATGAAGAGCCCGAATTTTGCCCAACCCGTGTGGAACCCCTCATCTTCAATTGTTGTTCCACTTTAATGGCCATGTGTACCATGTCAGTCAACTCAACATAATGTTGCATCTCCACTACATTTACAATGTCTCGGTTTAGCCCATTTAGAAACCTAGCCATAGTTGCCTCTCGGTCCTCCTCTACATCAGCTCGAATGATGGCTATCTCCATTTCCTTGTAGTAGTCTTCAACACACTTAGACCCCTGAGTAAGAGTTTGCAATTTTTGAAACAAACCCCTATAATAGTGACTTGGAATGAATCTCCTCCTCATAACAGTTTTCATCTCCTCCCATGTCTCAATAGGTCTTTCTCCATTTCGTTTCCGACTCACAATCAGTTGATCCCACCAAACAATAGCATAATCAGTGAACTCTATGGCTGCCAATTTCACCTTCTTCAATTCGGAATATTCATGGCAATCAAACACCAACTCTATTCTTTTCTCCCACTCCAAATAAGCTTCAGGATTAGTTTTACCTTGGAAGGTTGGAATCTTCACCTTTATACTACCCAAGTTATTATCAACCCTTTCTCCATACCTATCTCCTCTATTCCCATACCTATATTCTCTATTCCCATACCTAACTCCTCTACCTCCCATTCCACGCCTAAATCTGCCAGCACCTACATTAGACATGCGATCATCCTCCTCTAGGTCATTCCTATAATCATCTTCATAATCATTCCTAGGTAGGTTCCTTTCTCTTCATTCCACATTAGGAGCCCTGATTGGCTGCTCCCTTTGTGAACTAGACTCCACTTTGTGTAACCTATCATTCATCTCACCAAACCTATCATTCACCTCGCCAAACTGAATCTCCATTCGCGCCATGTGTTGGTGCATGGCTGTAAACAAACGGTCGAGATCTACCGTTTTTGGTGCTTCGTTGGACAGTTCCTTACTGTTATCGTGTGACATTTTTAGAACCTGCAAAACAACAAGAATAAGTAAGCCTCACAAACACTCCCTCACGTGTTTACCCTCAAAGATGATGGCACTCACACTCGTGTTTCACTCAAATCTTTTGGCTTTTACCCTCAGTATGTACTCACCACTCTTGCCTTTTTCCACTCGTAATTTCTCAAAAGTTCTTATCAAACTAATCAAACAATAATCAAAATTTCTTAGCCACATTCACACGAAACAAAGATCTCATAGGTTCACACAAAACGAATCACAACAAAACTGAAATAACAAACTAATACCAGATTTTTTTTTTTTGAATGATACTACACGAAACAAAGATGGGGACTATCAATAGTTGATATATTCAACTACTACAGGATCATCCTAAAAAAAATTTTGTACTTTTTTTTTTTTTTTTTGCCTTTTTTTTTTGTACTGGACTTGACGAATGGAGTTAATTTTTTTTTTTTTTTTTTTTTTTTTTTTTTTTTTTTTTTTGATCAACGAAATCAAAGAAGAAAAAGAACTAAGATAGATAAAACCTGATGTTAGAAGCCGAAGCTCTGATACCAAATGATACCAATAAGGAAAACTGAAATTCGGACTCCTCAATTCAAGTTTTTGCGCAACAAGATAGATGGCCAAATTTGGGCCTGTTGTGATCTGTTATGGAGGACGAAGTCTTCATAGGATCTGTAGGGCTCGTCTTGAGCTTTCCGAAAATATATTATAATAGACGATCCAACCTCAGATGCTCTTTGTAGAGGCCCACGAAGTTCAGCTCGGATTTGGGCCGAACTTGGACTTCAGCAACTCAGAATCAGCCCATCATTAAATGCTTCTTTAATCCTCTTGGCCCCTTGTAATTGGCCCAACCGGAACATGCAATTGATCCTTTGGTGATGCTTATTGATTCTCATCATTCCCCCTTTCTTCAAAAGGATTCGTCCTCGAATCTTCACCGTAACGTTGTTGATAGCCTGCGACACTTCATCAAAGTCCTAAAAAAGAGAAACAAGAACACCAGGCCAAGAAGTTGGTTGATTTGAAAATAATGCCTTTTTGATCTCACTCTTTTTTGCATAAAAGTTCATTTGTTTTCTTTCTTTTTTTTTCTCATCAGCCGAGATTTCTTTTTTTGCTGTTTCAATCTCTCTTTCTTTTGAACTCTCACTCTCTTTTTTTACATCTCTCTTCTCTTTTAACCTCACTTGATCTTCATATACTTGTATTGGGGTTAAGGGTACAAGAGTGATTCGTTTTTTATTGAGTACAAAAGAGTATCTATTTGTATAACCATCATGAGTTACACGCCTATCAAACTGCCATGGTCACCCCAAAAGGATATGGGTCGCATGCATTGGAACCACATCACACAAGACTTCATCTTTGTACTTCCCAATGGAAAAAGACACCAACACCTGTTTAGTCACCTTGATTTCTTCACTACCATTTAACCATTGTAGCATATAAGGTTTTGGGTGTTTTAAAGTGGCCAAATTCAGTTTTTCCACCAAACTAGTGCTAGCTAAATTAGTACAACTCCCCCCATCAATAATCATGCTACATACTTTATCATTAACATGGCATCGGGTGTAAAAAACATTGTCACGTTGTTCATCGTCAGACATTTTTTTTTTGAACCGGACCTGATCAAACTTTTTTTTTCTGACTTGATCAAAACGAAATTCAGCAAAGTCTAAATTTTTTTTTTTTTTGGTAACGGATCTGAATAAACTTTTTTTTTTTTTGATCAAACAAAATAAAAGAAATACAAAAAAAAAAAAAAAGGATAGATCAAACCTGATTTTAGAAGCCTAAGCTCTGATACTAAATGATATGAACCTCACCAAGAGTAGTGAGACCCGGAACCAATATATGGTAACGAAGGATCGTTTTCTAATTCAAGTTTATAAAAACAAAGAAAATAAAGGACCGTGACCCATTATCTATATGGAGATAAGAACCAACGGTATCAAGAAGGTTGTAGACGCCACACTCAAGAACAAGAAAGAAGGTGAGTGATAAGTCATGGTTTGAACGCCACAAGGTAGAACCTTGATAAGTTCATAGTTCAATCAAGAACCAAGAGAAAAAAGTTCTCTCAAACAATATTTTATTCAAAGTCTAATCTACTGAATAATACATCATTGCGTCCCTTATAAACTGAAACCCTAAAACCTAAAAAGGAAATAAATATTTGGCGATTAATGCCTTACAATCAAGAAAGAAATTAAAATTAAAACATTCAATTAGTTGAATTAGTCCCTATTTGGAAGGCTAAATTTGGAAACAAATCAGCCCCTTAATTTGGGAAACAAATCAGCTCATTATTCTTTAAAAAAACCAATAAGGAAAACTGAAATTCGGACTCCTCAATTCAAGTTTTTGCGCGACATGATAGATGGCAAAATTTGGGCCTGTTGTGATCTGTTATGGAGGACGGAGTCTTCATAATATCTGTAGGGCTCGTCTTGGGCTTTCCGAAAACATATTATAATAGACGATCCAACCTTAGATGCTCTTTGTAGAGGCCCACGAAGTTCAGCTCGGATTTGGGCCGAACTTGGACTTCAGCAACTCAGAATCAGCCCATCATTAAATGCTTCTTTGATCCTCTTGGCCCCTTGTAATTGGCCCAACCGGAACATGCAATTGATCCTTTGGTGATACTTATTGATTCTCATCAGACTGACCAGCGCCTAGTCAACAAAATGTTCGCCGGACAAATAGGGAAAAATTTGGAGGTATATGTTGACAACATGCTAACGAAGAGCATCACAGCTGACAAGCACGTAGATGACCTGAGAGAGACATTCGATGTGTTAACTAGATACGGAATGAAGCTAAACCTTGCAAAATGTGTATTCGGCGTACCGTCTGGAAGGTTCCTCAGATATCAGGTGCATTAGAGAGGAATAGAGGTGAACCCTGACAAGATCCAAGCATAGGCTAAAATGGTTTCCCCGAAGACCCTGAAGAACATCCAAAGACTCACTGGGTGCTTGGCATCATCAAACAGGTTTATAGCAAAATCAACAGACTAGTGTCTACCATTCTTCAAAGCTCTCAAGAAAGGCAAAGGGGTTGAATGGAACAAAGATTGTGAGAAGGCCTTTCAACCCTTGAAAGAATACCTTGGGCGAGCACCACTGCTGTCAAAACCAGTGACCGGAGAAACACTATACATGTATTTATCTGTCTCTAAAGCAGCTACAAGTTCTGTATTGGTGAGATAGGAAAAGAGGACCCAGAAACCGATATACTACACAAGCAAAGCACTGTTACCAGCTGAGACAAGATACTCGCCAGCCGAGAAGATGGCACTCGCCCTAATAACAGCGGCGAGGAAGTTAAGACCGTATTTCCAAGCTCATAAAATCGATGTATACACCAACTGGCCACTGAAATTGATCTTGCAAAAGCCAGCGGTGTCCGGTAGACTAACAAAGTGGGCGATCGAATTAAGTGAGTTTGATGTAGAGTATCTCCCAAGGACAGCAATCAAGGGCCAAGCAGTGGCGGATTTTGTGGCAGAGTTCACCGAACCAAACATGGAAGTGGCAAGGATGATGGTAGAACAAACTAAGAAAAAATTCAAGTGTCAACTCCGCATCGACGGGTTGTCAAACACGCATGGCAGCGGGGCATGGGTAGTGGTATCAACCCCGGAAGGAGATTCAGTCGAATGTGCCTTGCGTTTTGACTTCAAAGCTACTAACAACCAAGCCGAGTATGAAGCACTCATAGCAGGACTAAAAGTTTGCACGGTTTTAGGAGCTAATGAGGTGGAAATTTTCAGCGACTCCCAAGTCATTGTTAATCAAGTACTAGATGAATACCAGGCGAGAGACGAAAACATGATCGCTTACCTGAAATTAGCAAAGGAGCTGCTGGGAAGATTTAAAGAGTACATGATTATCCAGGTCCCTAGAGAAGAAAACGAGCAGGCTGACACCTTGGCCAAATTGGCGTCCGCCACAATCAACATCTGGCCCAGAACTATCCCATGATCCACCTACTACAGCCAAGTATAACCAAACAAATGGAAGTTGGGGCAGTCTTCGACGAGACAGACAGTTGGATAACACCAATTAATGACGTACTCCCAAATGATCCATTGGAGGCAAAATGACTGAAGTACAGAGCTACAAGATATTTAGTCCTCGATGGAGAACTGTACAAGAGGGGATAATCAATGGCGTTGCAGAGATGCGTCAGACCTAAAGAAGCAGAAGGGATCCTGAAAAGCATACATAGTGGAAACTGTGGAAACCATGCTGGGGGTGTCAGTCTAGCCCATAAAATGTTAAGGCAGGGTTTTTACTGGCCAACATTGTTCGCCGATGCAAAAAGGATAGCAGCAAGGTGTAAGGCGTGTCAGAGAATTGCAAACAACATTCGCCAACCACCAGAACTCTTGCAGAGCATCACCTCGCCTTGGCCATTCGCCATGTGGGGAATTGATTTGATCGGCCCAATGCCAACAGCACCCGGAGGAGCAAAACATGCCATTGTGGCCGTGGATTATTTTACAAAATAGGTAGAAGCCGAACCATTGGTGCACATAACAGAAGAAAACACTACAAGCTTTGTGAAGAAAAATATCTTGTACAGATTCGGGATACCAAACACCATCATCACTAACAATGGAACCCAATTCGATGGCAAGAAATTTAGGGAGCTGTGTGACAAGTATGGAATCAACAACTACTACGCAACTCCAGCACATCCATAGACAAATGGTCAAACTGAAGCAGTGAACAAGATCATAAAGCACAATCTGAAAGCCAAGCTGGCTGTGAAAAAGGGTAGCTGGGCAGAGAAGTTGCCACTGGTGCTATGTGCGTATCAAACCACAAAAAGAAGCTCAACAGGTGAAACCCCATATTCCATGGCTTTCGGAGCCGAAGCTGTCATCCCCGTGGAAACATCTTTCTCTTCACCAAAGGTACAACCTTTCCAACCAGAACTCAACATTGATATGCTGAAATGTGGTCTGGACGAGCTAGAAGAAAGGAGAGAATGCGCACAAATAAGAAACGCTGCCTATCAGCAAAGGGCAGCCAGGTACTACAACTCACATGTGCGTGAAAGAAAATTCACACTTTGTGACTTAGTGCTGAAAAGGGTGAATCTGGGAACCAGAGACAAAGCTGCAGTATCGCTCGCAGATAAATGGGAGGGACCTTATCAAATTACGGGCATAGCTGGGCATGGGGCATATCGCATTACTCAAGAGGGCTTTGGCGAACTACCTCGACCATGCAATGCGCAGTACCTAAAAATATACTACCCTTGACTACTTTACCTCCTATCAGAATCTTCTTTGATCGGTTCTTTTTGGGCATTTTTTCCTTTTTTAGCATTCTTTCTTTCTTTCTTTTTCATTTTGTTAAAAGGTTGCAGGAGATATTCAATAAAGAGTAACTTATTACTATGAACTCATGATTTGGCTCGCCGTTAGAAGTAACTAGTTTACAAAAGTTACTCGCCGTCGTACATTATACGTTACTCGCCGTTGCGTAAAGACGAGTTTAATACTCCAAGCGACAAAAGCGAGCGGGATGACCCCAAAATTATAGCGGACTAAAGGCGAATACGTCACCACAGCCCGAACCTATTATAAAACCGATCGGTGACCACCACCGCTGGTAAAACAAGGCCCCTGGAAAGGCGCGAGAAGCGTCCAATCAAAAGCGTGCATGAGACATCTCAATGAAAAACGCGGGGGGTCGATAAAGCTAGCTATAAACAAAATGACTAAGTCAAAAGCAAAAGTGGGAGACGTCCCAATAGTATGCTAAAATAAACTTGGTGTATGGTCGGACACGTCCAGACAAACACTGATAAAGCCAAAAACTCAGCAACGGCAGCTGAATAAAAAATAATAAAGCCAGAAACTCAGCAATGGCAGCTAAATAAAAAAACAACGGATAAAGATATTCAGCGGAGGTTGGAGAAAAGCAAATAAATCCAAAAGAAAACTGAATCATAAAGAAAAGCACGACAGGTAAAAATATGTATTGCATAAATAAAATATTGTTTACAGGTAAAAACAAAATATACATCTCAACTGGCCGCTGGGGGTGCTTCACTGTCTTCTTCATCTTCAATCTCATCCTCAGAAGGCCAAGCTATTTCCTCATCTCCCTCTGGCATAAAAGGTCCATAGTCCCAACCAGAAATAGGGCCTAAGTTAGGCTCATCACCATAATTGGTCAGACTACCCTTCTTACTGTTAGGATTATGCTCAATAGCAAGAGTGTAATATTGTTTTTGACAATCTTTTCATATTAATAAAGTGATTTCTGATTTAAACAAATCTTATAGCATTTAGAGATTGAATATTATAATTGTCAAAAGTAAATAATCATAAGGTCAAAAGACTATGAGAAAAGAAGAATTGTTCGTACATCTGGATATGTATGAGGTAGATATAATTCTTTAGTTAGTCTTGAATAATGTTCACAACTTAAGTTAAAGGTTGGGCACCTTTATCTTGTTAAAGTTGTAGAATTCTTTTGCTAGCATTTGAGTGGGATCAAATGAGATATGATGAGTCTGAAATCATCGAAGGGTCTTCGAGTAAAAGAATCTAGTGCACTGGGTGCATTGAACTGGATCACAATGAAATACTTTATCTAGAACCGTCAATAGATAATAGTCTTTTCATTATCAGGACAATCGGAGAGTCTATCTTAATCCTGAGATAAATGATGGACTTATGGTTGCAAGTGGTATCATTTGAGTTATCAATGAGTACGATTATATAGCATAGTCTATCCTCGATAGTTTGGTGATATTCATTTGTTAATCGATAGAGGACTTCATTTATAGATATGGACATCGTGGCTCCATTTATTAAATGTGAGTAGAATATCATTATATGGATGTTTTGAGGTATTGGATATTGAATCTTAACGTTAAGTTTTCGATAGAGTCTATTGAAACATGGCTTCTGGACAAGTCAAAATATCCAAGTTCAAAATGTGGTCATATGAGTAAATATGGTAACTTGGAGAGCTATAGGCGGTCTATGAGCTCTTGGCGATTACTGATATTCTTCACGAGGATACACCATCTCCAATAAGATTGTCTAGGGTATGAATGAGAAATATTTACTTATTCTATCTTTATTTAAGAGTTCAAGTTTAGCTCTTTAGTGGAATGAGTTAAAATTAATAGATCGGACCTAAGTGAATCATTTGTTGATTGTGATTAGGTTATGTCTATTGAAGTTTAAATTTAGATAGCCCGCCAAGATCCCCAATCCACACGAACTTGCATGTATCACTTGATATATTCTACCGGACCAATTTATGGGTCCATCTAGAATTGTATTTAATATATTAAGAATATAATTTGCACATTATTTATTTAATGGGCTGATCAATTATATTAATATATTAATGAAAGGCATGTGGGCTTGTTTCTTTTAGTAAGAATGGATCTAGTTCACATGTAGGCCTTTTATTAAGGTCCAATGGATTTAATAAAATAGAAAAACAATATATAGATATATTAATATATATGGCACATGGCCGAGATATATATATGATATTATATTGTTTTATTTTTATTATTTGATTAAATGGAAATTAATTAATTGATTAATTAATTATTTAATTAAAAATCAAAATCTTTTTCTGACTAGGAAATATGTTTCTTAGTAGTATACTATTATGGTAATATAAATAAAATAAAAGACTTTATTTGGTAAGTAGATAAATAAGGGATTTATTTATCTAGTCAAATAAGGAAGTCTTTTAAATAGTCACAAATACACTAAAGAGTTGGATTAGGGTTTGAAATTCTAAAGAAATCTACCTAGGGTCAGGATTTAAGTCAAAAGACACAAATCCTACATGGTAAAGGATTTTGGCCACAATATATAGATATATATTATATATATATATTTTGTTTATAAAGCATGCATATTTGGGTGAGCAATATATATATATATATATATATTATAAGGCATGTATTTAGGCGTGCAGTATTTGTGCACTTTAATAGGGTGCAGAACTTATGATATAGATAGATAAAAAGGTTGAATTCGGTGCAAATAGATATATTATGCGAGATATATATATATATTGAGTGCAAAGAGAATTTGGCTAACCCTAGGTCTTTGGCTTGAGAATATTTTTCTTTTGCTTGAGAAAAATAAAATCCAACTCTAGAGATTAGTGTGATAATTCGGCCAAGAGAGAAAAAGAGAAGAGATCGTTTTACTTCGATAGTGCACTAGTAGCTTATACATCAATAGGTTTTGTGCACAACTTCAAATAAGGTTCACGCGAGTTTCGATCATTAGATTGAGAATTCAAAAGTGACCGGAACGTTCTTTGTTATCTCTTGGGAGTTTTTGTGACTAACGAAAAAGAAAAAGTTTTGTTAATCCATCCTCAGGTACACAATTCAAAGAGAAGGGAGACCACGCTCCTAGGTGATTCACGTTCGTGATTGGATTGGAAGATCTTGCGGATTACCATCGACGCAATGTCAATCAGATCACGCGACAAAGGTATGATATCTTTAGTATTATATGTTAATTAATTAAAGGGTTAAGGTTCAAATTATAGAAAAATTTTAAACTATACTAAAACCGATTTTAGTCTCGCTTCCGCTGCGTGCACTTGATATTTCCCTACACTTACCAGAATAGTAAGTGTTGAACGCACGCTTAGTAAGGACTTCCAAGTGCATCGGATGAGGCTCAGTCCTTGTATAGCGACAATGAGCTTTCCATCGCTTGATTTGATCCTTGACGAAATCTACCGCCGTATCCATATGCTGCTTAAGGGATCTGTCAAAGCGATTTAAAGCCTTCTCATTCGAGTGGTCCTTCATCGCAAAGAACTTCCTTGATTGTCTCATTCCATGTTCAAATTCGTGTAAAAGGAACGCATCATAGGCAGGAGACCTCTTAAACCGATCCACTGCCTGGGTTTCTAGCTCAGCCTTCAAATCCCCGAAGATGGCGTCCTTGGAGGACAACTGATTTTGTAGATCCTGTGATTCAAGCTCAGCCTTCTCTCTGGCCTCATCAGCCAACCTCTCAAACTCAAAGCATGCAGCGAGCGAATCCTGACTAGTAGACAGTTGCTGCTTCAGTGAACAAATTTCCTCATCAGCAGCAGATAACTTTTCCTCAACAGCCAATTAAGCAGATAGGAATCCATCAGCTGACTCTCCCAACTAGGCAAGTTGCTGAGTGTAAGTTTCCTCAACAGAGAGTTTCTTAGCTGCCAAAATAGAGGCTTGTTCTCTAAGGCGTTTATTTTCCTTTGAAACCGTATTCCTATGCCTGTAGTTATCTGCCCTCTCAGACATCATCTGAAAAGAAGATATATAAGTCAGGAAATACGCATAAACAAATATATAATGAATGTACCGCAAAAGACTTACCAAAGAATGACAGTTGAAGAAGAATTCCATCTTCCTGTTGCATGACTTATCCTTCACATGCTCCTAACCTTCACCAATATAGACGTTATGGTTTAGCAAATGTGAACAAATCTCTGTAGCCGAGAAGTCTGAGAGAGAAACATAGCCAGATCCTTCGCCAGCCTCAGTTGAGCCCATAGGAGGAATCTCATGGGCAACACTCGAACTTGAAGCAGGCATAGCCGCCCCCGGTTGTGTTGATGGCCCTGGCTGACCAGCTTGCTTCGGCCAACTAGCTAGCCTCGGCTGATCAACGGAAGAAATATTCGATTCACCTGTGGTCACTAGAGGGGAAGCCGGTGTTGGGGAAGCAGGAATGCTTGACTCATTAACCCCCTTAGAAAGTGAAGATACCACTTCAGTTACTCCCTCAATAGGAGCCTCGTGCGCAACATCCTGAACCGAAGCAGCTTCAACAGGTGGAGGTTCACCAGCGCCCTCTTCATCTGAGGAAATCACATACTGCACGACCCGTGACGCCAGTTTAGAGGGTTGAGCAGCGTGGTCAGAGGTACTTTCAGCCAGGTGCTTTCCCCTACCAGCTCTGGGATTCAAGTCACTTGCAGGATCGGGAGGGGTCTCGGGGACATTCACATCAAAAACAGGAATATCATCACCTACCCTTGAAGCACCCACTTTCTCTTTGCCTTTACGACTGGGGGTACTTGCAGCAACCTCCCGATGCAAAGGTAGCTGACCCAATTCGACACCTTCCACAGGACCATCACCAACATCTTCGCCATCTGAATGGTCGCCACCATCTGGACTGGCGACCCCTTCCTTGGCCAAACCAGCTGCGTGCCTTTTGCTGGTAGCTTCAGAATTCTTCACCGCCTAGGCTTGCAAATCGCAAACTGTATCAAAATCACACACTGCAAGAGACAACCAAAAGTTACTAAACGGAATAAGCAAAACAATAATGTTGAAATAAAAAAGCATAGGGTAACTTACAACGAGGAAGTCTGGCGGGTAAACGTGGAAAAATCCGCTGAGTAATCATCTTCTTCTCATCCAAGAGAAATGATCGGCCTCTCTCATCCAAAAGAAGGACAGCTGCCGCAGCGAGAAGGGAGATGTCTTCATCCAGTAGAACAGGGACTGCCTTCAACCAGGCTTCAAGAGAAGTGAAATGCCTGGGAACTTTCTTCGTCGGAAGGTTACGGCGATCACTGGCTGGCACATCTCTGCCCCATTTGCCACCAACGAAAAACCAACTGTTTTTCCACCTCTTATTCGAAGTAGGAAAACCCCAAATGAAACCCTTATTCTTCTCGTCACTGGAAACTTCTACCTGTCTAGGGTTCGCCATACCCTCAGGAATCTAGTTCTCCATGGCTGAAGAAAGGAGGAAATACGTGCCACTATTGCCCGCTTGCCTTAGAGTATAAAAATGGCGAATCTCACGGGGCGTAGGGGGTTTGTAACCCTTCAGCTTCCATATCAAGCACAAACACAACTAGATCCTGTAGCTATTTGGGGCGAGTTGGGCAGGCACAATCTGAGCCTCCGCAAGGAACCTAGCGATGAAAGGCTGAAGGGGAAGGGTTACCCCACAGCTGAGCATGGCACCGTAGATGGCAACCACATTTTTAGGAGGATTCCACGCTGCTCGATCACCAGGGAGAGTCAAAGTCACTAAGTCTGGGATTTCGAAGTGACTTTTATACTTACGAAGTTCCTCCATGCCAACCATATTGACCTCGCAGTCAAAGGAACACGGGCGATCAATCAAGAAGTGTAGTCTATTTTGTTGATGATCATCAACATCTGAATCAACGGTTGTCTGAGCGTCCAGCAAAGACCCTCGGGGAACCCTAGAAGTTCACCGTTTACTGCCACCAGGTTTAGAAAACCTCGTCATCACTGTAGAATCACTATCAAAAGACGAGGGAGAAGAAATGTCAAGGACAAAATTTTCCTCAGTAGAAGAAATGTAAACAGAAATCGGAACCGGAGAATCCGGATGAAAGTTGTAAATCAAAGATTCAATTTGGTCAGCCGTACGCTTGTCAGCAAGTTCTAAAGCTTGCATCATTTGATTAAAAAGAGAAGAACGCAAGGAAGGATCCATGGAAACTCACCAGGAAAAACCCTAGATTCGGAGAGTGAGCAGGAGATTTGGGGATGCCAAAAAACAAGCACGGTCAAGTTCAGTGAGTCGTCCGACAGTGGAAGACAATAGAAGAAAGCTGTAGCAAACCTTTAAGGAAATGAAAAGTAAGACAAATGAAAAAACGATGAAAGAGCTTCTATTCTGAGAAAACAAAGGAGTTGATGGAGATATGAAAAGATCAAGAGGAAGAATAAACATCTAAGCATTAAAATGTGGAGTTTTAAAATTCAAAAATCAGAAAAAAGAGTACTGTTAAGGTGAACGACGATCATGGTGAACGTCCGCAAACAACGTCCACCGAGTAACAGACATGTGGTGCCTTGGAGATCACCAAGCACTCAAAACATATTTTTTCACCGTGTCAAGTAAATGGAAGCGTCAGAAATTGTGTGGCAAGAAATAAAGGCTTGCACCAGAAGAATCAACCAACCAATTCAACACGTGGTGAAAATAAAAAGCAGGGAAATTATTTACAATACACACCGGAAAGCCTAAGCATGGATATAAATACTGCTTGCGGAGACAAACGAATTGGAAGACCAAAACATTCGCTCAGCTCGAAGCATTTATAGGGGTATTGTTGTATGTGTAATTTCGCCAAGCAGACACGTCATCAAAGGAATCAACAAATGCTAGGGAAGACGTTGCCACATCACTCGTTGACTAAGTCAAAGAGTAACGTGGACCAGACGGCGTGTCAACAAGTCTCAAAGTCAATAAGTCAAAGGTGTGGTCGCCAGATCAGGATATATACTCACCAGGGATAAAAACAGGGTCGCCAATAGAACAGTGCCCAGGAGTGAAGGTACTCGTCGCATCAGCTTGCTGAGCACAAACCGACTCAGCAAAGGCACAAGAATAAACACCCACACTTCCAGAAGACCCCACACGATGAGAAGTCGTAAAAAGAGAAGGAAAGACAAATTCAAAGAGGTCAGAATAGGAAGTAAATCCTAATCCCTTACGACGTGGGATTCCTAAACACAAGTCAAAGAGGAAATCCTATCACCAATACGGCTAGAACTAAGGGGAAACCCTAATTATTGTATAAATAGTACCACCTATCCCATGAGGAGGGGATTCAAAAATCTAGAGAGAGAAAGCAGTTATTCAAGAGACTTAAGTGTGTAATCAAACAGCAAAATCATAGTATTATCTTCTTCCCTCTGGGGCACCGTGGTTTTTTCCCATTCAAGGGTTTTTCCACGTAAAACCTGTCTCTTACATGCATTGTTTTCTTCATTATTTATTATTCGTTTTGATATAATTATTCACCACGTAATAATCCAAATCTCACCGTCAACACCTTGTATTCCACAACTTCATCAAGGACTTTCAAGGTCAACTTCCCTCCATGCACATTTATGATTGCCTTTGCAATGGCCATGAAAGGACGTCCTAAAAGGATTAGGGAGTCTTTCTCATCCGGATCTACCTCCATATCCAATACTACAAAGTCTGCCGAGATAATTAGCTTATCTACTTGTATTAGGACACCTTCAACTATTCCTCTAGGTTGCCTAGCCGATTGATCCACCTTTAACATCTTCGTTGGCCTTAGTTAATTCAACCCCAACTTCTTGTAAATTGTGAATGGCATCAAGTTGATGCTTGCCCCTAGGTCGAGCATACCTCTTACTTGTCCCTCTCCACCAATGGTTACACTGATGATAAAGCTTCTTGGATCTTTTAGCTTCGGAGGAAGTTTCTTTTGAATAACCGCACTTGCATTCTCATCAAGCCTCTGTTGATTCCTTGGCCTATACCTGTACTTCTCCTTATTTAATTCTTTGAAGAACTTTCCATATGCCGGCATCTTTTGGATTGCATCCAACAGAGGTAAGTTGATTGTTATCTTAGAAAGCACATCATAAATGTCCTTGAATGATTTCTCCATCTTATCTTTTCTTAACCTTCCCGGATACGGAACTCTAGGAGTGATAGGACTAGGGAGCTTGTTGTTTCTAGGATCCGCCTTTGGTGTCTCTTCTTTATCTGGAACTTGAATATTTTTACCTCCGGTGTCTTCTCTAGCCGGAATTTCCTTCTCTTCATCATTCCTTTCCTTAGGTGTTTTGTTGCTTTCTTCTACTGGTTCTTCATTTCTCCCATTGTTCACTATTCTACCACTTCTTAAAATGGCTTTAGCACTACTTTGGTGGAGTGAATCACTTGAGCTTCCGATCTCTCCACTCAACATCTTGTCCGCGATCCGTCCTATGTGTCCTTCGATTCTTTTTACCGACTTCTCTATCCTTGAGAACCTGTCTTGACTAGCTTCCATGAATCCATTCAATAGTCTCTCATAGGTTGTTTGAGTATGTTGGAAGTTCCTCTTCATCTCATCCCCTATATCTCCTTCTTTCAATCCCATTTCCCTATCCTCTCTAATTTGATCTTATGTCACCCTTGAGACTCTTGAGGAAAACAAAACCATTCCCATGTTGAAATTTGCCATTTGTATTGCAAGAGAATCCATATCCTGAAATTAGAGCAAAAACACAATACCAAAACGTAAAGAATCCTAATGAAACTAAAATTTAAAACTGAAATGAAACTAGTTATTATCAATCTTAACTACACATAAAAGTTAATCAATTTAACAATTGCTACCATTTCCCCGGTAGTGGCACCAATTTTGATGAAGTCGTTTGTGCACATTAAAACAATGTATATATGTGATCTTTTTGAAAATAATGTTTTACCACTTTGGAATCCTCTTAGGATATAAAACGTATAAATGGTAAGCTAGATTCGTTCCATAGGGAAATGAAGTAATACGCTAGATTGATTAACTAATCTAAAATGCAATAACATAAATCATGATAAGTGGATAGTGTATGGTTTAATGCACCACCAAACATGCATAAAGTAAAAGTGACAAAAGTGATAGGCAAAATAGAAGCTCAACAATCTATAATAAGAAAAGTGGGTGTAAACAATTAAGAGCTAGGCGATTAATGAAGTTGCAAGTGGATTAGGGGTGCTTAAAGAACCAATCTCTTATAAGCTAACCTCTTGTATTCTTTAGTGTGTTTAGGCCATAACCATGAACCATAAACATCTTCCCACCTGAATGCCTAACCGATTAAGGAAAGGAGGTCAATGTGGGATTGGTTGTTTACAAGACAAGGTTTAGATTAATGTGGTTGATATACCCTCCACTAATCCATCCCATTCATTGGATTCTTTAATAACATAAGGTTGTCAATCCAAAGGTGATTATATAATATATTATTCTAACAAGATTATGATCAATAAGTTGATATACAAATTAATCACATAATGAAAAGAAACTAATGATAGAATAAATGGAAAACATATCGAGATTCAATTAAAATATAGTGAAGCAAACCCAAGTCCAAGTGTTCCTAACACCAACCCCCTAGATTGGGGGTTTAGCTACACATAGTTACAAATAAGAAAAAAGAGTAATAAATAAGGAAATCACCCTTAGGTCTCCTTCTTTAATGCTTAATCATTTCTCTCCTTAGATGCTCCTTTGTGCAAAAGTGTGGATGAATGTATGGTGAGTGATTAAGGTAATATGGTGAAGAAAATGGCAAGAGAGGAATGATTTGGTGAGGTAAAATAGATTTGATGTTGAGTGTTTGATGGAGAAGGTAATTTAAGGTTAGAAATGGAGGAAGTTGGAAATGGGAATCATGGAAGAAAAACTAGATTTAAAAATGCTAAGTAAAAGTGTGCTTTTGAATATTCTGTAAATTCTTGTCTGTCTTCAAACTCGGAGAAGAGGGATATTTATACTGGTCTTGAATTTGCTCTGAAAATAGCTTGGAAAGCTGATGTGGCCGGATTGTCGCCATTTTGTTGCCATGGCGACCTCGTGGCATAAAACGGTTACGCATTATGAGATTCACTTGTCGCCATGAACATCATCTTTTTCGCCCTTGGCAAATGGCGACACTGAGGAAATTTGGGTGATGTTCCCATTTGCCATTGAATGTCGCCATGGTGACATGCAAATGGCGACAATACCTGATGCAATCTTCTTGGAGTAATCCTTCTGTCGCCATGGTGACCATATGGCGACATGGGCGCGACATTTAGTCTTTTGAAACACACCTCCCTGTCGCTATGTTGACCATATGGCGACAAGCTTGAGCAAATGGCAAAAATGCCTTGTTTCATGTCTTTATGCTCCTTTTTGCATCAAGTTCCTCCTCTTCTTCACAAATGCCCTTGAGGCCTAATAAAACCTGAAACACTTGATTTGACAATATTAAATACGGGGAAACACCCTAGAATTAAGCACAAAGAATAGGAAATAAGGGTACAAAATTGTACCACATTTAGTCCGATCAACGACGCTATGTGGGCTTACAGGACTGCATTCAAGACTCCAATTGGAATGACACCATACCGACTGATATTCACGAAGGCTTGCCACCTGTCGGTAGAACTGGAGCACAATGCTTACTGGGCACTCCTGAAGCTGAATTGTGATCTAACCGAGGTAAGAAATGAACATAAACTTTAACTAAATGAGCTTCAGGAGCTTAGAGATAGGCATATGAGAATGCCAAGATTTAAAGAGAGAAGACCAAGAGAGTGCATGACAAGAACATTGTCCTCAAGGATTTACATTCGGGAATGTTAGTCCTCTTATTCAACTCTAGGTTGAAGTTGTTTTCGGGAAAGCTCAGATCGAGACGGTATGGTCCTTATCGAATACTCCAAGTGTTCCCACATAGAGCTGTCGCATTACTTAATGAGAAGAACGAAGATACATTCAAAGTAAATAGGCATAGAGTGAAGCCATACTTATAGGGAATAGATGAAGTAAGGATGCTGGAACAAATTATGCTTAAAGAGCCATAATGCTTGATCGTGCTCCAAATGTTCACATTTAGCTTTCCCTTTACTTGGTTTTTGTAACCGTTTTCCAAGCATTTTGTTTAACATTGTAAATAAGTGTTTTCAGGTATTCTTGACGTTTCAAAGTCATTTTGGTCCTAAGTGAGGAAAAGAAGGCAAATAAGGTAGAAAAAAGAAGAATATCTGCCTCTGCGAGTTCACACTCCCTGACCAGCGGGAACAAACCAGTGAAGCAAAGCCGTGAGGAACATCATAGACATTTGGCAAGTTCACACTCCCTGCCTTGTGGGAACATAGCCGCTTGATCGAAGTTGTGGGAACCTTGTTAGGATTATGCTCAATAGCAAGAGCGTAATATTGTAATTGACAATCTTTTTCATATTACTAAAGTGATTTCTGGTTTAACAAATCTTATAGCATTTATAGTTTAATATTATAATTGTCAAAGTAAATAATCATAAGGTCTAAAGACTATGAGAAAAGAAGAATTGTTCGTACATCTGGATATGTATGAGGAAGACATAATTATTTAGTTAGTCTTGAATAATGTTCACAACTTAAGTTAAAGGTTAGGCACCTTTACCTTGTTAAAGTTGTAGAATTCTTTTGCTAGCATTTGAGTGGGATCAAATGAGTTATGATGAGTCTAAAATCATCGGAGGGTCTTCGAGTAAAAGAATCTAGTGCACTGGGTGCGTTGAACTGGATCACAATGAAAAGCTTTGTCTAGAACCGTCAATAGATAATAGTCTTTTCATTATCAGGACAATCGGAGAGTCTATCTTAATCCTGAGATAAATGATGGACTTATGGTTGCAAGTGGTATCATTTGAGTTATCAATGAGTACGATTATATAGCATAGTCTATCATCAATAGTTTGGTGATATTCATTTGTTAATCGATAGAGGACTTCATTTATAGATATGGACATCGTGGCTCCATTTATTAAATGAGAGTATAATATCATCATATGGATGTTTTGAGGTAATTGTATATTAAATCTCAACATTGAGTTTTCGACAATGTCTATTGAAAACATGGCTTCTGGACAAGTCAAAGTATCCAAGTTCAAAACGTGGTCATATGAGTAAATATGGTAACTAGGAGAGCTATAGGCGGTCTATGAGCTCTTGGCGATTACTGATATTATTCACGAGGATACACTATCTCCAATATGATTGTCTAGGGTATGAATGAGGAACATCTTCTTATTGTATCTTTATTTAAGAGTTCAATTTTAGCTCTTTAGTGGAATGAGTTAAAATTTATATATCGGACCTAAATGAATCATTTGTTGATTGTGATTAGGTTATGTCTATTGAAGCTTAAATTTAGATAGCCCGCCAAGATCCCCAATCCACACGGACTTGCATGGATCACTTGATATATTCTACCGGACCAATTTATGGGTCCATCTAGAATTGTATTTAATATATTAAGATTATAATTTGCACATTATTTATTTAATGAGCTGATCAATTATATTAATATATTAATGAAAGGCATGTGGGCTTGTTTCTTTTAGTAAGAATGGGTCTGGTTCACATGTGGGCCTTTTATTAAGGTCCAATGGATTTAATAAAATAGAAAAACAATATATAGATATATTAATATATATGGCACATGGCCGAGATATATATATGATATTATATTGTTTTATTTTTATTATTTGATTAAATGGAAATTAATTAATTGATTAATTAATTATTTAATTAAAAATCAAAATCTTTTTCTGACTAGGAAATATGTTTCTTAGTAGTATACTATTGTGGTAGTATAAATAAAATAAAAGACTTTATTTGGTAAGTAGATAAATAAGGGATTTATTTATCTAGTCAAATAAGGAAGTCTTTTATATAGTCACAAATACACTAAAGAGTTGGATTAGGGTTTAGAATTCTAAGGAAATCTACCTAGGATTAGGATTTAAGTCAAAAGATATTCACGATGCAGTCTTTGCTATGGATGCTGCTTCTGCCCCTGGGCCAGATGGATTTTCTGGTAGATTTTATCAAAGATGTTGGGATGTTATAGGTAGTGATGTGGTCCTCACTGTTCAGGATTTTTTCATCACTGGCGTTATTTTCCCGGGTCTCAATTCCAGCTTCATTGTTCTTCTTCCGAAGCTGAGGGAATCGATTTCGGTTGATCAGTTTCGACCGATTGTTCTTAGTAACTTTCTATTTAAAATTTCTTCGAAGATTTTGGCTGATCGTTTAGCTCGGGTTGCCTCCAGGATTATTTCTCCTCAGCAGTTCGGTTTCATTCGAGACCGGCATATCGAGGATTGTATTGCTTTGGCTTCTGACTGTGTGAATGTGTTGCAGAAGAAGTGCTATGGGGGTAACTTGGCCATGAAGATTGATATCCGTAAGGCTTTTGACACCCTGGAGTGGTCTTTCCTTTGTAGAGTGCTTCAGGCTTTTGGGTTTTCTTCTATTTTTGTGGATTGGATTGGATAGACGGCATCCTTCGTTCCTCTAGGCTTTCAGTTCTTTTGAATGGGTTCCCAGAGGGATATTTCTGTTGCTCAAGAGGGGTTCGTCAGGGAGATTCGCTCTCTCCGCTTTTGTTTGGTATTGCAGAGGACTTTCTTAGTAGATTATTGACGAGGTTGGTGGATTCTTCTCAAATTCTGCCGATTTCTTCCCCAATGGGTTTTTTTAGCTCCAACTCATTTACTCTATGCAGATGATGTTCTGATCTTTTGCAGAGGCACTAAAAAGAATTTGAAACATATCATGGGTGCTTTTGGGGATTATGGTGATATTTCAGGCCAGTTGGTTAACTGGGGTAAGTCTTCGATTTATTTCGGATCTTCTATCTCCCCCTCTCGGATTGGTAGTTTGCAATCTCTGGTTGGTATGCAGATTGGGCAGCTTCCGTTTTCTTATTTGGGAGTCCCTTTGTTTTGGGGTAAGCCTCGAAAAGCGGTGTTACGACCTATCGCAGATAAGATCTTGTCTAAATTCGCTAAATGGAAGGGCAAGTCCCTCTCTCTGGCCGGTCGTGCTACTTTGATCAAGTCGGTCATCACCGGTTCATTTGTGCACTCTTTCATGATTTACAAGTGGCCTGCTTCTTTACTGTCTCTGATTAACCGCAAGTTGAGAAACTTTTTATGGACTGGTTCCTGTGAGGAGACTAAGTTGGTTCGGGTCGCTTGGGATCGTTGTTGTAGGCCTTACTCTCAGGGTGGTCTTGGCCTGAAAGATCTTGGGTTGTTGAATGACTCTCTGTTGCGGAAATTCACTTGGAAGTTTATGACCTCTGATGGTTTTGCTTTCACTTTTCTTCGGGAGAGGTATCTCAGGCATTTGCAGAAGCCTCGTGGAGGTTATGTCACCTTCTTGATTTGGTCTTCTCTTCGGACAAATTATAGTTTCCTTCTTAAGGAAGGTATCTGGCTGATTAGCGAGAACTCTCAGCGGGACTTTTGGCGGGATAATTGGTTAAGGGTTCCCATTTTGGAGCTTTTGGGGATTCCAGATTATTTAGCTAATCTGCTCCGGGCGAGGGTCTCAGATTTTATTCATGAGGGTAGATGGGTGCTGGATGATTCTTTCCGAGCGCGCTTCCCAGATCCGTGTTTTCAGATTGATCGGATTGCTATTTCTCCTGTTGTGGATTCTCTGGTTTGGGCTAATTCTCAGGATGGTTGTGTTTCTTGCAAGGCTGCTTATTCCCAGTTTCTTCATGATATTCCTCATGTTGTTTGGTGGAGAGATGTTTGGTCCCGTTTTATTCCCCCCTCTCGCTCAGCTTTGACCTGGCGTCTGATGTTGAATAGGCTTCCTACTGAGGATCGCCTTTGTAGGTCTGGGTTCCAGTTGGCTTCTCGTTGCAGTATTTGTGGGGTTAGTAGTGAATCTGCCGATCATCTTTTTCTTCATTGTCCCCTGGCGGTTGCTCTTTGGGAGGCGGTTTTCTCGACGTTCCGGCGTCGTGTCTCTACCGATACTTGGCAATCCTTCTTCTTGCAAGCCATGTCGATTCCCTTTAGTGAGCAGGTCAGGATTTTATGGAAAGCGGCTATCCATGCAGTGATATGGGGGGTGTGGACTGCCCGTAATCAGTGGTTTTTTTAAGGGAAGTCGGTGGACTTTAGATCAGTCCTTTCTTTGGTTTGGCATGCGGTTTCAGAGGCTAATCGCCTGGAGATTGGTTATATGCGTAATTGTATGGACGACCTTTTGATTCTTCGTCGTTTTGGTCTTCGGGGTCGCCCTTCTAAAGCCCCGGTGATCAAAAGTGTGGTTTGGTCGCCTCCGGCCTCTGGTTGGATCAAAGTGAATACAGATGGCGCTGCTATGGGCTCTCCGGGGGTTGGTGGTTGTGGTGGTATCTTTTGGAACTGTAGATCCTTTGTGAAGGGTTGCTTTGCTATTCCTCTTGGTCAAGTTTTCGCGTTTGAGGCTGAGCTTCTGGCAGCCTCATTGGCCATTAATTTTGCTTGGAAGTATGGGTGGCATCGAATCTGGCTTGAGAGCGACTCTTCTTATGTGGTTCATCTTCTTTCTTCTCGTTCTGACATGGTTCCTTAGAGGGTTCGTCAGGCGTGGCAGCGCTGCATCTTCCAGATCTCGCATATGGATTTTCAGGTTTCCCATATTTTTAGGGAGGGGAATCAGGTTGCAGATAAGCTTTCTAAGCATGCTTTGGAGCTTCAGGCTGATTCTTGGTGGTTCTCTGCCCCACCGTTCTGTTCTTCTTCCGTTGGCAATGACTGCATGGGTCGGGAGTCTTTTCGTTTTTCTTGATGTTTTCTTTTTCTTTTTGGTGTGGCCTACGTGCCTCTTTTTGTTTGGGGTTGTTTTCCCCCCGGGTCTTTGCGCTTTGTTGCTTTTTATCTCTTTTTTCTTTTCTTTTATCTTTTATATATATGGATACTGTCTAGGGGTTTTTCAGCATATAATCGCTTGTGATGCTTTTTCCCTTTAGATCAGTCCAATTTTATTGAAAAAAATATTTTATTCAAACAATAACCCAATGAATTTAATTTAATTTTGTAATTTGTCATTTATATATTTTATTTTATTCAATTACAATCTACATTTTATAAGTTACAATCAAGTTAGAACTTAGAAGTAGAAGTCTATTTTTTGTTTGTTTAATTAAAAAAATTTAAAAAATTAAAAATTAAAAAAATAATAATAAAATAAAAAAAATTAAAAATTAAAAATTAAAAAAAAGGTTCAAACCGTCGGTTCCTATGGAACCGGAACCGGCATATAGTGGTTCCGGTTTCGGTTCCGGTTCCAGTTCCACCAAACCATAGAACCAGAACCGGAACCGTCGGTTCGGAACCGGAACCAGAACCACCAGTTCGGAACCGGAACCGGAACCGGAACCGGAACCGAAACCAGAACCGAAACTGAAACCGAAACCGAAACCGAAACCGAAACCGAAACTGGAACCGAACCGGAACCGTGCTAGGTCTACCTAGAAGTAGAATTGTCCTGAATGAGATTTCAGGACATACAATTCCATGAGAGGTTACACAACCTAACCCAATTGTAAGTTCCATTCCAACATAAAATCAACAACCTACCATTCCTCGTCGTAGTGGGAGGGTTAGAACACAACCCAAAAGATACATCGGTCTGGGAGAATCAGTGGTGAATCTCCCGAACGACGATGATCCCTACACGTATAAGGAAGCAATGGAGGATGTTGATAGTCGCCATTGGCAAAAGGCAATGCAATCTGAGATTGAATCCATGTTCGATAACAAAGTCTAGTCCCTTGTAGACTTGCCTAAAGGGATAAAACCCATTGGGTGCAAGTGGGTATACAAGAGGAAAAGAGGTATGGATGGAAAGGTGGAAACCTTTAAAGCTAGATTGGTAGCTAAAGGGTATACACAAAATGTAGGTATCGATTATGAGGAAACCTTCTTTCCTGTGGCCATGCTTAAATCCATTAGGATACTCTTATCCATTGCAGCATCTTTAGATCTAGAGATTTGGCAAATGGACATCAAGACAGCTTTCCTTAATGGAAGTCAAGACAGCTTTCCTTAATGGAAGTCTTAACGAAAGCATCTACATGATGCAACCAGAAGGATTCATTAAAAAAGGCCAAATGGAAAAGGTATGCAAGTTGCAAAAATCCATATATGGATTTCATCCAGATCCTGGAACATAAGGTTCGATCAAGCTATGAAAGGTTTTAGATTTATTCAGAATCCTGACGAACCTTGTGTATACAAAAGGATTAAGGGTGACAAGTTGGTTTTCCTGATTCTTTATGTTGATGATATACTACTCATTGGAAACGATGTAGGTGTATTGACATCAGTAAAAGAATGGTTAGCAAAACAATTTGATATGAAGGACTTAGGAGAAGCAAGTTTTATTCTAGGTATCCAAGTAATAAGGGACAGAAAGAATAAAACGATTGCATTATCCCAAGCTTCATACATAGACAAGATCTTGTCTAGGTTTTCCATGTAGGATTCCAAGAAAGGTATGTTACCTTTCAGACATGGAATCAAACTTTCTAAGGAACAAGTTCCTAAGAATGAGCATGAAGAGCAATTCATGAGTAGAGTTCCATATGCCTCGGCAGTTGGAAGTCTCATGTATGCAATGCTCTGCACTAGACTAGATATTTGTTTTGCTTTTGGCATAGTTAGCAGGTTTCAGTCGAAACCTGGTCCTGATCACTGGACGGCAGTCAAGCATATTTTCAAGTGTCTCAAGAGAACGAGAGATAATATGCTTGTATACTTTGGAGGGGATTTAATTCCTGTTGGATATACAGATTCTGATTTTCAATCAGATTCTGACTCCAGAAAATCCATATCAGGAGCTTTGTTTACTATTGGAGGAGGAGCAGTCATATGGAGGAGTATCAACCAATCTTGTATTGCTGATTCCACCATGGAAGCTGAGTATGTTGCTGCATACGAGGCTGCCAAAGAGGCTGTTTGGCTTCGCCAATTCTTGATGGACTTGGAAGTGGTTCCTAGTGCGAATAAGCAGATCACTATCTACTGTGACAACAGTGGAATAGTGGCTAATTCGAAAGAACCAAGAAGTCACAAGAGAGGAAAACACATTGAAAGAAAGTATCATCTTTTAAGGGAGATTGTTCAAAGGGGTGACGTGACGATTACCAAAATCGCATCAGCAGAAAATCTAGCAGATCCCTTCACAAAGGCTCTACCTCAGAAGAGTTTCGATGGGCATCTAGAGAACATGGGCATGAGAGATACAACACATTTGTTATAGCGCCAGGTCAATGGATGATGCCTTTAGTGGCATCAAAGCATATCAAGGGTTCGAGCCTTGGTATGAACAACCTAGGCCCAGGCCATGTGGTGCGCCACCTCTGAGCCGGATTGATGGGTTGTGAGGCGCATGATGGGTTGGGGGGCCTGGTTTGTAGGCCTGATGTGGTTGGGCCTAGGCCTAGGCCATGTGGTGCGCCACCTCTGAGCCGGATTGGGTTGACAGCCCTTAGGCCATGCGGTGCGCCGCCTCTGAGCCGGATTGAGGGGGCCCACTACATCATAAAAAGAGACTTTGAATGAAATAAAATTGATAGAGAGCGTTTCTCTTGGTTCTTCATTGAACTATGAACTTATCAAGGGTTATACCTTGTGGTGTTCAAACTTGACTTATCACTCACCTTCTTTCTTGTTCTTGAGTGTGGCGTCTACAACCTTCTTGATACCGTTGGTTCTTATCTCCATATAGATAATGGGTCACGGTCCTTATTTTCTTTGTTTATAAACTTGAATTAGAAAACTATCCTTCGTTACCATATATTGGTTCCGGGTCTCACTACTCTTGGTGAGGTTCATATCAGTTGGTATCAGAGCTTAGGCTTCTAAATCAGGTTTTATCTATCCTTTTTTTTTTCTTTCACATCAAATTTGTATTTTGGCTTTCTAGGGCAAGTTTCCCAAATTATTGTTGTTGGGTTTCAAGGCAAGTCCTTTGAGGTTCGCATCATTATTGTTGCTGGGTTTCAAGGCAAGTCCTTTGGGGTTCGCATCACTTGGTATTTGTCCCAAGCTCTAAAATCAGATTTAATTATCCTTGTTCTTATTTTCTTGTTATTTATTTATTTATTTTTTCGTTTGCCTTACTCCTCCTTGGGCGAATTTTTGCAACCCCAACTGTTGCTTAATTTCGTCCAGTACAAAAAAAAAATATATAAAAAGAAAAAGAAAAAAAGGAGAGAAAATATGTCTTCCAAGGGTGATTCATCAGAGGGAACCATCCTTTGTGCTGCAGGCTAACAACAACATTATGGTGAAGATTCGAGGATGAATCCTTTTAAAGAGAGGGGGAATGATGAGAATCAAGAAGCTTCACCAATGGATCCATTTCATGTTGCAGTTGGGCCGATTACAAGGGGGCCAAGAGGATCAATGAAGCATTTAATGGGCTGATCTGATTTGTTGAAATCCAAGTTCGGCCCACATGAAGACCAAGCTAGGGCTTGGGCGTGTGGTACAAGTTAAGGTTAGAGAAGATTCAATTTCAACTTTTTCCTTCTTAATTTCCAAAGAATAATGAGCTGATTTGTTTCCCAAAGTAAGGGGCTGATTTGTTTCCAAATTTAGCCTTCCAAATAGGGAGTAAGTCAACTAATTACAAGTTTTAATCTTTATTTTCTTTCCTGATTGTAAGGCATTAATTGCCCATTTATTTTCCTGATTGTATGGCATTAATTGTCGAATATTTGTTCCCTTTTAGGTCTTAGATATTTTAGTATTTAAGGGACTCATTGATGTATTATTAGATTAGACTTTGATTTGAATGCAAATTGAGAGAATTTTCTCTATTGTTCTTTGAGAACTAATTGGAACTTATCAGAATTCTCTGTGGCGTTCCTCCTTAACTTATCAATCGAGTATTCCATCCTTGATTGTGGCGTCCTCCTTCATACCAAGGTTCACATCTCATTATAGGTGTTGGGTCGCGGTTTCCATCCGAACCAGAGGTTAGAACGATCCTAGGCATCAATCTTGATACAATAGATGAGGTTCGTATCACCTTCTACCATATCTAAGAAAATATATGTCATGCATCTCTGAAATGTTCCCAGTGCATTACATAGCCCGAATGGCATCCGTCTGTAGGTGAATGTACCAAAAGGACATGTGAAGGTGGTCTTTTCTTGGTCCTCTGGAGTAATAGCAATCTGGTTGTACCTGGAGTACTCGTCCAAAAAGCAGTAATGACTATGACCTGCCAAACGTTCCAACATCTGATCAATGAATGGCAGTGGGAAATGATCCTTTTTAGTGGCCATGTTGAGTTTCCTGTAATCAATGCATACTCGCCAACCTGTCTGAACCCTCTGCGGCACCAATTCATTGTCTTCATTCTGCACCACAGTCACCCAAGACTTCTTAGGTACTACATGAATAGGACTAGCCCACTTGGTGTCTGAAATGGGGTAAATGATACCATTCTCTAACAGCTTGAGGACTTTCTTTTTGACTACCTCCTTTATGATTGGATTAAGTCTTCGTTGCCCTTCGATAGTTGGGTTGGAACCTTCCTCAAGAAAAATTTTGTGCATACAAGTGGTAGGGCTAAGTCCCTTCAAGTCATCCAGCGACCACCCTATAGCTTCTCTGTAGTATCTCAACACAGTGATCAACTCCTTCTCTTCGTCAGGCTTCAAGTCCGATGCAATGATAACTGGAAGTGACTCATTTCTCCCAAGGAATGCATATTTCAAGGTAGATGGTAGTGGCTTAAGCTATAAGATAGGTGGGGAAGTTGTGCTTGGTTGCTCATCCCAAAGAATGTGCTCACCGGTTCCTCATCTTCCACTATGGCGCTAGCCTATACTAACATCTCGACCCAGTCAGTCTCTTGACCCTCTTCTATTTCGTGATCTTCACAAGCCATAGAGTTAATGATATTCTTCTCTGAGAACTCAGCTACTAACACATCTTCAATGGTATTTTCCATGCTCCTAGAGTGAACAATTACATACTATGCAGACTCTATATTAGCAAGAGTACTGGAGACAGTAAATGCTACTATCTAAGATGCCTTAATTATCATATTTACTTCTTACAATATTTACTACAAAGGTGTGTGTGTGTGAAAGCCAACATGCACATAGTCACTTTATTCATCAATTAAATCCCAAGTTAGACTATAAAACTTGAATTCCATTGTTATTCCAGCTAACCTATCATCCAGCATGCACATGTCTCTAGATGTCATCCCATGAATTCTCCGAAATTTTAGCAACATAACATCACCACATGATCAAGAGTAAAAGAGAATAGAGAAAGAGAGACAACTTGCAAGCTAAGGAAAGAGATGAGAAATTAGGAGTAGCTTGGCTGAAATTGAGATGAGCAAAGGTATGTGAGTTGGAAGCGAAAGTTGAATAGTTGAAAACCAACCCAAAAGAGTGCTCAATTACCTTTAAATTTCAACTCAGCAGACCCCAGCGGGTTTAGGTGCAATACAAGTCCCGTTGCACGAACTCGCGAGAACATGGCACCTCTCTCACCAATTTTGATGCTGACCATCCGCGATTTTGGACTACCTACCTGGCGGTTTCTTGCCCGCTGTACCCGATCTCGCCACAAAGTCATCAACAACGGGTTCATCTCTCCTGGATGGCTGGTTATGTTCCGCCACATGAACTCACGGTAAAGGCCCTATTTCTTTCAGCGAGATTGAACCCTCTAGCCTGTGGAATAAGTCTAGCCTCACGGTCCCGCGGATAGAGACAATTTTGTCTCCGCGGTTTTGTTCCTTCTGGATGGCGACTTATGTCCCGCCAGGATTGAACTCGTGGCAATCCAACCTTAGTGCCTTGGCTCATTTTTCTCGAATTTGAGACGTCCGTCATGCACGATACACTTCACACATATGATATTTACAATCCGAGCTCAATGCTCGGGAAATCTCATAGTACACACACAATTTACTAATTAGAATCCGACATTGTGGGTCCAATGACCCGTAAACCTATCTAATTATTTTTAACTAATAATTACAAACAAGAATTTAACATATAACAACAAAACTAACACCGGCCCTGTTCCTCATGGCCAAGAACTTGTACATACACAAAAGTCATTAAAATTGTTCTCATATTTAAATGTGAACGAGACGAGCTCGTACTCCCAAATTCTGAACATGGTATGGAAGGGTAAAAGGGCAAACTAGGGAATGTGTGTGCCTTAGGGGTCCACATTCCAGAATCTGGTGTGGATTGAGCCTCGGGTGGGGGTGACTCCTTGTAAGTATCCTTTCAGACCCATATTTGCCTTAGTCTCCCCCAAGGTCTCCTAGGCGAAACATTCCTAGTTTTACAGAACTCGTGGTACTTCATACAATTGGGCCTTTTGTGCCCTTGAGTTCCGCAATAATAACAAGTTGGAGAATAGAAATTACCTCCATGATTGTCAATCCTTGCAGTGGTGTTGAGGTAATTGGTGGGACGCTTCCTCGCTGGGCAAGATGTGATCAACTTGTCCACCAAATCTCTCACCTCTATTTCGTTCATGAGGTCGAATATCCTATCTTGCATTTTTTTTCGCAAATGAGGCATAGGCCTCCTTCAAATTAGACATGAGTTTCATAACCTCTGCAAGATACTCACTCTGCTCCTCCCTCTCTAGCTCTATCTATTCAATTTTTAACAACAACCCCTTGTTGGTGTCAATCAATTCTTCCGCCATCTTTGCTTCAGCATTACCTGCAGCCTTCTCATCTTATTCCAATGTTCTAAAAAATTCTTCTATGATATCGGCCTCCTGAGAATCTTGACTAGGTGGGCCTTCTTCCTCGTTCTTTGGTTCCTTCCTTGGAAAAGGTTCAGTTCCAAACATATCAAACTCCACCATATCATCCAAGACACTCAAGGTGAGTTTCTCTCCATGAACATCAACAACTGCTCATGAGGTTGCCATAAACGGCCTTCCTAGCAACACAGGTTGCAAATTTCCATTCTCATCTCTGTCCTCTACATCCAACACTACAAAATCAGTAAGGATGAGCAATCGATCCACCTTGAGGATAACATCCTCAACTACTCCTCTCGGGTTCCTAGATGACTGGTCTGCGAGACACAAACTAATGGACATGGACTTTAGTCCACTCAATCATAGCCTTTCATACACAGAATACAGCATCATATTGATGCTAGCCCCCAAATCAAGCATAGCCTTCTCTTTTGACGAATCCCCCACAATAATGCTCAACTCGAAACTCCATGGGTCTTGTTCCTTGGTAGTATATCCACTCCTGGAACTGGTAATGGCATGGGCCTGCTCTTGCATTGGGGCTTTTCCCTTGTCTTGTTGCCCGTTTGCCTCCATTACCTGTCCCAACTAAATAGATAATTTTTTCAGCGATGCTTCTATACTCATCATCCGATGGTCCATTTCCTATTGATAAAACTGTGGTGGATTGTAATTGAAAGTAATACAATAACGCTCGGTGTGTATGATAAATATATCTAGAGGGGGGGTGAATAGATTTTAACTATTATTACCCAATTTTCGCATGCAATTCAATTTTACGAAAATGCCACTACTAGTCAAAAATACAAGCAAGTGTAATATAGCGCGGAATTTAAATAACACTTGATGTATACGTGGAAACCCAACCATTGAGAAAAACCACGGGCTGTTTAGTGCACCACACTCGGACCTCGAAATCCACTAATTGAAATGGAGTTTACAACCTATGTAGACCTCGTCTAACACTCCGGTCAATAACCCCCCACTTTTACCACTCGGGCCTTTAAAAGTGGCTCTAGTCCAATTGCTTGAGGCCTAAGCAATCTTAGCCCCAAGTCTTAATTCTCAATGAAGAGATAATGCAACCTATGTGAATATGTATAAATATTCAATTAACAAACAAGGCTAGGTAACCTTAGATGCTTATCTAGGATGATGATATAATCAATTTAAATCAACCCTAGATATCAATTGCTAAATGACATATCAAATAGCTTAGCTAATCAATCTAATGAATTCTCAATCTAATGATCGAAACTCGCGTGAGCCTTATTCGAAATTGTGCACAAAACCTTTTGATGTAAAAGTTATTAGTGCACTATCGAAATAAGAACAAACTCTTCTCTCTATACCTCTTGGCCGAAATTATCACACTAGTCTTAAAAGATAGCTTTTATTTTTCAAGCAATAGAAAAATAAATCTCTAGAAAACTATTAGGGTTGCCGAATATATTGTATGTCAATCTCGTGATTTCCTTGCACAATATATATTATATATATGTCTAGTGCAATAGCCTTGCACAATATATTATATATGTGTATTCCGATATCTTTGCTCAATATATTATATATATATCTAGTGCATTTAATTTGCACAATATATTATCTATATATCACTGCATCAATTCAGTTTGCATATATACATTCTTGTACTGCATGCCCCATATAAATAATAGTGTATATCTAATATATATTCTGCCGCATGCATATATGCATATTTATTTCCGCATGCATTCATGCATATATATGTATATATATTTCAGCATGCATATATATTATATACAAACCCTAATCCAACTCTTTAGTGTTTTGTGACTATATAAAAGACTTCCTTATTTGACTAGATAAATAAATCCCTTATTTATCTACTTATCAAATAAAGTCTTTTATTTTAATTATACTATCACAATAGTGTACTACTAAGAAACATATTTCCTAGTCAGAAAAAGATTTTGATTCTTAATTAAATAATTAATCAATCAATTAATTAATTCTCATTTAAATTAAATAATAAAAATAAAACAATATAATATCATATATATATATCTCGGCCATGTGCCATATATATATTAATATATCTATATATTGTTTTTCTATTTTATTATTTCCATTGGACCTTAATAAAAGGCCCACATGTGAACTAAGCCCATTCTTACAAAAAGAAACAAGTCCACATGCCTTAATACAATTCTAGATGGACCCATAATTAGTCCAGTAGAATATATTAAGTGATCCATACAAGTCCGTGTGGATTGGGGATCTTGGCGGGCTATCTAAATTTAAGCTTCAATAGACATAACATAATCACAATCAACAAATGATTCACTTAGGTCCGATCCATTAATTTTAACTCATTCCACTAAAGAGCTAAAATTGAACTCTTAAATAAAGATAGAAGAAGAAGATGTTCCTCATTCATACCCTAGACAATCATATTGGAGATAGTGTATCCTCGTGATTAATATCAGTAATCGCCAAGAGTTCATAGACCGTCTATAACTATCCAAGTTACCATATTTACTCATATGACCACGTTTTGAACTTGGATACTTTGACTTGTCCAGAAGCCATGTTTTCAGTAGTCGCTATCGAAAACTCAACGTTGAGATTTAATATCCAATTACCTCAAAACATCCATATGATGATATTATACTCTCATTTAATAAATGGAGCCACGATGTCCATATCTATAAATGAAGTCCTCTATCAATTAACAAATGAATATCACCAAACTATCGAGGATAGACTATGCTATATAATCGTACTCATTGATAATTCAAATGATACCACTTGCAACCATAAGTCCATCATTTATCTCAGGATTAAGATAGACTCTCCGATTGTCCTGATAATGAAAAGACTATTATCTATTGACGGTTCTAGATAAAGCTTTTCATTGTGATCCAGTTCAATGCACCCAGTGCACTAGATTCTTTTACTCGAAGACCCTCCGATGATTTTAGACTCATCATAACTCATTTGATCCCACTCAAATGTTAGCAAAAGAATTCTACAACTTTAACAAGGTAAAGGTACCCAACCTTTAACTTAAATTGTCAACATTTTTTTTTTGGGTAAATAAATAGTATCATAGAAAGAGAGAAAGAATGTACAAAATACAAGGGGCATACCCCAGGAAAAACAAGAGCAAAAACAAGAAGCAAGAGCTAAACAATGGCTCAAACAAACAAAAAAACACAAAGCAAACGAATCAACTAATAGAAATATTCCACTTTAAAGCAACATGAGGCCAATCCTTCAAGTTGATAGATAAGAGCCTATTACGAATAGTATCAATAATGGAACGGGTAACAACTATGCTGGTCTTATGAGGGCTCCCAAATATTCTATTGTTCCTTTCTCTCCAAATAGAGTAAACGGCCACAGCAAGACAAAGCTTCTTAACAACAATGGAAGGAGATTTCCCCCTCCAATGTTGAGAAGCCCAAGCAATAAAACTAGGCCATCTCTGACCATTCCAAGGCCGACCACACATATCCTTCAAATGAGACCATATGACTTTGCTATAAGCACACTCAAAGAAAAGGTGGGCATAAGTCTCAGGGAAAGCGGAGCAAAGAACACAAAGAGTACCAACATGAGGAGTATAAGGATGAACACGGTCCAACGTTGAAAGTCTCCCTCTAATAGCTAACCAAAGAATGAAGCTCATCCTTGGAATGTTATGTGAATACCACACAAGCTCAAACCAAGGAACCAAAGGATGAGGAGCCTTAAGACTAGCCATGGTAGAAGCTGTGGTGTAAATACCATCAAGTGTAGAAAGCCACTTAATACAATCCTCCAAACTAGAATTATGGTTGTAAGAAGGCATGTGGTTCTTGATTTCAAGGAGATCAATCGACATAGAGCAAGGCCAAACCCACTGATAACTAAGAATAATAGAACTGACTTTAGCCTTATTCCCAAGACCTGAGTCATAAATTGCCCTAGAGCTCCAGTTTAAAAGAATAGGACCATCGGGATGCCAATTATCAAACCACAAGGAAGTGCCGTGACCATTACCAATGATATGCCGAATCAAGGGACGAGCAATGGGACGAAGCTTGAGGAGCTTTCTCCAATTCCAAGAACACGTTTGAGGAGCTTTCACCTCCCAAATACTCCTATCTTTAAGATGATGGGTCTTAATCCAAGTAGACCAGAGGTTATTAGAACCATGCACTAGATTCCACAAATGTCGAATCATTAGAGCTTTATTCCAAGAAACGAGATCCTTGATGCCAAGACCACCCTCATTTTTAGGAAGACATATATCAGCCCAAGCAACTTTCGCCCCTTTACAATTTCCATCAACACCTTTCCACACAAATGAGCAAAGCTTCTGCTCAATATTCCTCAGAACCTTTGAAGGAAGACAAAGGTGACTAGCCCAAAAGACTTGAATACTGGAAAAAACCGAGATAATAAGTTGCAACCGACCCGTATATGAAATAAAATGATTCATCCAAGAAGAAATTCTGGTCGAAACTTTAACCAAAAGAGGAGAGCAATCAAGATGACTTAACTTTGAAGAAATGATTGGAATCCCCAAATACCTGATAGGGAGCGATCCAATGGTATAGCCAAAAATATTGATGAGCTGCTGCCTACTGTCATTATGCACCCCAGAAAGAAAAATATTACTCTTGGTTGGATTAGCTTTGAGGCCCGAGAGAGAAGAGAAATCATCAAGAGACTTCTTGAGAATGGTAGCAGAAGGAGTAGAACCATGACAAAGCATAATAATATCGTCCGCAAAACAAAGGTGAGATAGCTTAATCTTGTCACACTTCCAGTGAAATTTAAAGTGAGGGGAATTTTGAATGTGCTTGGCTAATAACTTAGTGAGAACCTCCATGGCAATAACAAAGAGATAGGGAGACATAGGATCACCTTGACGTAGCCCCCTCTTACTATGAAAGAAACCAGCAAGCTCACCATTTATGGAAATAGAGAACTTAGGAGTTGTGATGCACACCTTAACCCTGTTAATAACCTTCGAAGGAACATGAAAAACAGCAAGGGTCTCTAACAAGAAGTCCCATTCCACCGTATCAAAGGCCTTCATTAAATCCACCTTCAGAGAACACTTGGGAGAGCTATCATCTTTATGGTAATTCCTCATAAGATCTTGGACAAGAAGGATATTATCACCAATCCGTCTTCCAGCCACAAAAGCTGATTGCGGAGAGCTTATAATGTCAAGAAGGATGATCTTAATCCTATTTGCAATGATCTTCGCGATGATCTTATAAAAAGTATTGCAACAAGAGATCGATCTAAAGTCCGTCATTCTAGAAGGATTTGGAACTTTAGGAACCAAAGCTAAGATCGTTGTGTTGAGCTCTTTGAGAAGATGACCGGTTTGAAAAAATTCTTGAACAGCATTGATCACATCTCCACCAACTATATCCCACGTCTTTTTCAAGAAATGGGCATTAAAACCATCAGGCCCTGGAGCTTTATTAGGGTGAAGCGAGAAGCAAAACTCACGAATCTCTTCATTAGTGACACCCCTACTCATCAAATCAGCTTGATCAGTTGAAATATGATTTTGAATTAAAGTTCGAAGCCTACCAGCTCTATTCAAAGAGGGAACCGAGCAGCCAAGAATATTTCGAAAGTGGCGGATAGCCTCATTTTGAACAGGAACATCACCATCAACCAAAGCACCGTCTTCCCCCAAAATAGAAAGAATTTTGTTTCGATTTTGTCTAGCCTTGAAAAAGTAGGACGAATTCTGATCCCCGGCATGTAACCATTGGATTCTTGACTTTTGCTTAAGAAAATCTTCCTCAGCTTGAAGAGCCCTAGTATAAGATTTAATAATATCCTTTTCTTGCAATCTAAGAGTATTATCAGTGGGATTGACATCAAGAAGATGCTGACACTCTTCAAGCGCTTCTTTAGCCTCATTTAACTTGACCCTCACATCACCAACCTGGTTCTTATTAAGAGATTTTAAAGCCTTCTTGAGAATACGAAGCTTAGAGCAAAGCTTAAATTGCATAGTACCATGAACCTGTTCCTGCCAATAGCTCTTAACAAGAGGAAGAAAATCCTCCCTCTCCGTTAGAAAATTAAAAAACTTAAACGGGTAGTTCTTCCTTCTTCCTTGTAACCCAAGCTTAACCAAAGAAGGACTATGATCTGAGATGCTAGGGGAAAGAAAAATGGCTTTAGAGTTCGTGAACTTACCAAGCCAAGCATCATTAACGAGCACCCTATCCAATTTCTTAGAGATACAGTCATCATTACTCCGTTTGTTACACCAAGTGTGGAAAAAACCCGAAAAACGTAGATCATCAAGTTCAGCAGCTTGTAAACAATCTTCAACCTCATCCATAGCAGCTGATCTTCTTAAAGAACCCCCACTAGTATCATGAACCCCTCTAGCAACGTTAAAGTCACCAAGAACAATCCAAGGGGTACCAGCTGAAAGATTAGCACACATATTCTCCCAAAGAGCTCTCCTTTCCCTATCATCATTAGAACCATAAACAAAAGAGATTCTAAAAGTTTCATTATTATCAAGAAGACAAGCATGACAGTGGATAATCTGATCGGTTTCACAAATTTTGCTCACTTTAAGAATTCTAGGGTCCCAACCAACCCAAATCCTTCCAAGGCTATGACTACAGTAGTTGTCAAGCATGTCCCATTCTCTAAAAACAGATTTGATAACATTGGGTTTATTAATAATTCTCACCCGAGTTTCAACCAAGCAAATCAAACTAAGCTTTAAATCAATCAACATCTTCCTTACCTCCAGTTGTTTAGGGGCAGCATTAAGACCCCTAATGTTCCAGCAAGCCATACTAATCATCTAGAGGTGATGGGAGACTCCACCTTAGCTTTAGAGCTATAAACATCGCTTGACTTAGAGGCTTTCAAATTTCGCTTCTTCTTCTTTCTACTAGAGGTAACGGCGGTGCTATAAAGTCCTACGATAGGAATCCCATCAATATTCCTGATCTTGGAACCCCAAAGTGATAAATCTGGAGAAGCTGTGGCAGGAGAATCTTCATTGCTAGAAGCATCTTCTTCATCTTCAATAAGAGCTAAGAACTTGTTGGAGGTATCAACTACTTCTTCCTTAGAACTAGCAGCAATGCTATGGA
The DNA here is from genome assembly GCA_008009225.1 of Acer yangbiense. Taxonomy (NCBI): domain Eukaryota; kingdom Viridiplantae; phylum Streptophyta; class Magnoliopsida; order Sapindales; family Sapindaceae; genus Acer; species Acer yangbiense. The sequence continues at coordinate 6,795,088 of CM017767.1, forward strand.
CCTCACTTCCCAAAATCTGAAGAGGAAGACAAGTAATACCCGTAACTGGCACATCCTCATAAATACAAATAGAAAGGGGGACTCCACCAATATCTGGAGCTTCATTAACCTTCTTACCAACAGAGGAAGTCTGAGCAAGGTCCTCTGAAGAGATGGATATAGGAGCTGTGGCTCTACGATTGACCTTCACCCATTCTTGCTTCATTTTGGAACTATGGTTCTCATCAAATCTACCATCCACATGCTTTAGTCGTGGGCAAGTAGCAGCGGAATGACCAAACGATTTGCAATCAAGACAAATATTTGGTTTCCATTGGTATTCAACCAGAATTTCAACACTCTCCCCATTATTGTGCTCATCACAATCGCCCATAAGTAAATCAAAAGAATCAACTAACTTGCTAGTAGCATCAATTTCAACACAAATTCTTGCGTACGAAATTCTTTTCATTGTTTCAGTTAGGCTATCAGCATAAAGAGGCTTGCCAACGGCACTAGCAAAATAGCTTAGCCCTTCTTCTGTCCAATATTCGTGAGGAATATTAAAAAACTTGACCCATACTGGAACCTTAGAGTAAGATTCCTTCGTTAAAACAAGCCAAGAGTGCCATTTCTTAAGAATTATCATTCTTCCAGCAAAAAGCCATGGACCATCCTCAAGAATTTTAGAGCAAGATACATCGTCTGAGAACTTGAAAAAATAGAACCCTTTTTCATTAGCAAGTACCTCTAGATGACCACAATTACCCCAAATCCTCTTAGCAATATTGTTAACAAGAGAGAAAGGAAGCTTCTTCTCAATAAAATAACCCACTAAGCAATTCCTCCAAGCCTTACATCCATCATCAGCAACTTTCACAGGTGGGGCGACACATCTCCTATTTCCATTGTTAATAGGCTGATGGAATTTTAGCTTCATGGGCATTCGGTTAGAACCACCTGCGTTTTGAGAAGTAAGAACGTTCTGAAGCACATTAGTGTAGCTAACAGGCCTATTTTCAGGTTGAACAATGTCGGAGGCGCCCAAAGTTCCTTTATTTTGCTGCTCATTAGCTGATAAACCTTCATTCTCAAGAGACAAACCAGCTCCATAACCAATAGTAACGTTACCATCTGAAATATCATCAGTTTGAGGACTCAATCCAACCCCATGGGAGAGAGCCTTATTTGAAACCCTACAATTACTCTTGTTAACAACACAAGCTTCCAAGAGAGAAGGGAAACCAGAACATAGTGGATTCTCCATGATAGAACCGGAGAAACCCTAGAGAAAACCAACCAGAACAGAAAACTTGAAACAGACAGAACTCAGTGCCGTGAACCCCAAAACACAAAGTTCTTGATTCTAGGTTGCATAAAAAAATACAATCTACAAACTTGAAGAAGGACAAAAGAACAGAGTTGATGAGAATCAATAAGCATCACCAAAGGATCAATTGCATGTTCCGGTTGGGTCAGTTACAAGGGGCCAAGAGGATCAAAGAAGCACTTAATGATGGGCTGATTCTGAGTTGCTGAAGTTCAAGTTCGGCCCAAATCCGAGCTGAACTTCGTGGGCCTCTACAGAGAGCATCTGAAGTCGGATCGTCTATTATAATATGTTTTCGGAAAGCCCAAGACGATCCCTACAGATGTTATGAAGACTCTGGCATCCGTTAAAGATCAGAACAGGCCCAAAATCGGTCATCTAGTTTGTTGCACGAAGACTTGAGCTGAGGAGTCCGAATTTCAGCTTTATCCTTTTTAGTTTCCAAAGAATAATTGCATGTTTCCCAAATTAAAAGGCTGATTAGTTTCAAAATTTATCCTTCCAAACAGGGAGCAAGTCAACTAATTGCATGTTTTAATTTTAATTTCTTTCCTGATTGTAAGGCATTAATTGCCCATTTATTTTCCTGATTGTAAGGCATTAATTGCCAAATATTTATTTCCTTTTTAGGTTTTAGGGTTTCAGTTTATAAGGGACGAATGGATGTAATATGAGATGAGACTTTGAATAAAATATTATTTGTGAGAACTTTTTCTCTTGGTTCTTCATTGAACTATGAACTTATCAAGGTTCTACCTTGTGGGGTTCAAACCTTGACTTATCACTCACCTTCATTCTTGTTCTTGAGTGTGGCGTCTACAACCTTCTTGATACCGTTGGTTCTTATCTCCATATAGATAATGGGTCACGGTCCTTTATTTTCTTTGTTTTTATAAACTTGAATTAGAAAACGATCAGATCCATTACCAAAAAAAAGAAAAAAAAGTTTGATCAGATTCCGATTAAAAAAAAAAAAAAAGTTGATCAGATCTGTTGTTAAAAAAAAAAAAAAAAAGTTTGATCAGATCCTTTTCAAAAAAAAAAAAAAAAACCCCTTGTTTAATTTCATTTTATCAAGTCCAGTACAAAAAAAAAAAAAAACAAATGTTTGACGATGTACAACGTGACAATGTTTTTTACACCCGATGTCATGTTAATGATAAAGTATGTAGCATGATTATTGATGGGGGGAGTTGTACTAATATGGCTAGCACTAGTTTGGTGGAAAAACTGAATTTGGCCACTTTGAAGCACCCAAAACCTTATAATCTACAATGGTTGAATGATAGTGGGGAGATAAAGGTGACTAAACAGGTGTTGGTATCTTTTTCCTTTGGGAATTACAAAGATGAAGTCTTGTGTGATGTGGTTCCAATGCATGCGACCCATATCCTTTTGGGGCGACCATGGCAGTTTGATAGGCGTGTAACTCATGATGGTTATACAAATAGATACTCTTTTGTACTCAATAAAAAACGAATCACTCTTGTACCCTTAACCCCAATACAAGTATATGAAGATCAAGTGAGGTTAAAAGAAAAGAGAGATGTAAAAAATGAGAGTGAGAGTTCAAAAGAAAGAGAGACAAAAGAAAGAGAGATTGAAACAGCAAAAAAAGAAATCTCGGCTGATGAGAAAAAAAAAAAGAGAAAACAAATGAACTTCTATGCAAAAAAGAGTGAGATCAAAAAGGCATTATTTTCAAATCAGCCAACTTCTTGGCCTCGTGTTCTTGTTTCTGTTTTTCAGGACTCTTACTGGAAGAGGGCCAAAAAAGCAAAACGGTAGAGAAACCCTAAAAAAACACACAAACCAGTGCAGAAACTTGAAACTGATGTAACTCTGAGCGATCAACTTCAAATCACGAGATTTTTGATTCTAGATTGCATGAAATTTCAAAATCTACAACTTTGATGAAGAATCAAAGACCAGAATCGGACCGGAAAAGGCTCGAAATCGTAAAACGGTGCCAAAACCCTAAAAACCCTAAAACCTAAGCACCCAGCCATGCAGAGTGTTTTTTCATTAATTTCTTATTCAAGACTAACTAAAGAATTGTGTCTACCTCATACATATCCAGATGTACGAACAATTCTTCTTTTCTCATAGTCTTTTGACCTTATGATTATTTACTTTTGACAATTATAATAATTAAACTATAAATGCTATAAGATTTGTTAAACCATAAATCACATTATTAATATGAATGTATTGTCAAAAACACTATTACACTCTTGCTATTGAGCATAATCCTAACATTTATCATATGATCAAAAACATACAAGTAAATTAAAAGAGAATATGCTTGATAGTAAAAATACTAAAATAAGATGAACTTAATCAAAATCTTACCAAGCAAGTTGTGATGATGCAAACCCAATCATGGACGAATGCAAGATGAACTTTGATGCAAAAAGGATTTGATTTGAGTGTTTAAAGATGAATTCTTGATTTGATTTTTTCTCAAAAATCTCTCTTTGAAGTTTAGGGTTCTAAAGACTAAAAGAACTTAATCAGAGAATGAGAAAGTAAGATATTTATAGACATCAAGAATTGGGCATGTGAAAAGACAAGTTTGCCACTGATCATAACCGCCGAATTGAACCCGAGAAGGACAGGGAAACAACGGTGGTTTCATTCGGCGGTTTCGTGACCGTCGATCCAACCGTCGAATCAAACCCGAGATATTAAATCGATTAGGTATGAACGGCGGTTTCGAACTACGGTCGTGACCGCCGATCATAACCGTAGAATTGATCCAAAGGTCTCTCGATGCAAACGGCGGTTTCATTCGGCTGCCAGGCCGCCGATCACCAATAGAGGTGAAAACCAAAGAAAAGCCAAGGGCATTCTCCGTGGGTGGTCTTCGTGCAAAACCAAGCACATTCTAGTGCATGCGCGGATGTTTCCGAACACTATCGGGAAATGAATTACTAAGCACATATACACACAACAAGATATAACAATCAAAGTGCTAGTGTGTAAAGTGACATGTGAAGAGTATGCACACAAGATCAAGTATGCTAAGTGTGTGTGTGCTAACTAAATCTCTTCAAAGAAAACCAAGCACTAGAAATTATACATTTGGCATACTTGTCCCTTGAGGTCTTGGAAGGGCCTTCGAGCTTGAAGATCAATCACCTAAACTACCCTTACACAAACAACCCCAACATACGGTTTGTCCACGAAATAAGCCAATCAATATATGGGAATCCTTACAGTAATTACTCCACTGGTTCGAACTCCCAGCACCTTGCTGGCCTTGGTACTAACTTCGGGGGTTGTTTCCACCCCATGATTGGTTCTGATCATTCCGAGGTTGTTGGTAGGCAATGTTATTGTTTCTCTACCTTCCCTGATTCCACTGGTACATGGCTTGGGCCTCTGTCTCTAAATAAACCTCTCTATGGGAGGTGCAATTATCTGCTCCATGACCAACTATTCCACATGCTTGACACACCTTAACCTGCTCATTCTGCTGCCCCTACTAACTAACCATCATTGCTTTGACATTGTTAGACAAAGCCTCCATTTGCATGGCTAATTGTGCACTACTACTTCAGCTTCCTTTTGTGCTCCTCTGTTGGGAATTCTATCCCAACATTTCATATTTGTTGAACACAAAGTCTGCGGTGCATTCCCTCATCGCTCCACCACAAGCATTGTTGACAATCGCCTGTGTCAGTCCAGTAAGACCATCATAAAAAGACTGCACCTGTGACTGAAGTGTGAAGTCATGATGCGGGCATTGAGCAAGAAGAAGCTTGAACCTCTCCCATGACTCGTGGAATGCTTCTCCTTCCCCCTCTTGGAAATTTGCAATCCTTCCCTTTATTTCTTTGGTTTTCCAGGACGGGAAAAACTTGGAGAAGAATTTATGCTCCACCTCGGCCCATGTAGTTAGTGTCCCTGTTGGCAGAGCCATTACCCACTTTTTGGCATGGTCCTTCATACAATATGAAAAACAACGCATCCTCAGCAAATCCTCTGTTAATCGGCCCAATGGTATCGTGGTGATAGCATTGTAGTATTCTTTCATAAACTGAAGCGCATCTTCATTCGGTTTCCCATAGTAGGATGGTAGGATATTGTAAGGCAAGTTCTTCAGCTCATAACCCCGCTGAGCGGCATTCAATGCTATGGCTGAAGGATGTGCCCCCACAGTGGGCAATGAGAATTCCTTCATGCAGCGTGCGTCCTCCATTGAGTCTGCTGTAATGCTTCTACATAGAATTCAAGAAACGTAATGGAGATCAGTGTGAAAAAGATAAGCGTTATTCTAAAGTATGATTAAGATTAAAGTAACTTTAAAATTTGCCAACGAATGTTACTTCTACTCATTCTAACTAGCCATGCCTACTGCTTCCCCGGCAGCGGCGCCAAGAATTTTGACGCGTCCTAACCGGTTCTACAATTGTCACTACACTTATGCTACTCTATCACGGTTATACTAAGGGACGCACGAGTGTTCACCCTTTGCAATTGTACAAGTCGTTGGACTAGTGTAGTGAGCAAGTAAGGGTATCGTTCCTACGAGGATCAAGGACGACTAGTGAAAGCTAGAACTAGCGAATTCCGACTGGACTAAACTAAACTATGTGGTATTAATTGATTGAAGATTAATTAACTGGAATGCTAGGGGATATATGAGTTTATTTATGATGCAACACAAGTAACCACCCTCATGAAATAAAGACCAAATCACTTAGCCTAGTTCCATTTACACAATAAGGCACACCTAACAATTCACTTAACATATCCTCTAAGGTTTTAGATTAATCATTAGTGAAAGTTGTGTAAGGATTCCCATATCTTGATTGGCTTATTTCGTGAACAAACTACGTGTTGGGGATTGTATGTAAGGGTAGCTTAAGTGGTTCATAATCAAGCTCAAGACCCTCTCATGTCCTCAAGGTTGATAAGCACCAAAGGTAAACTTCTATGTGCTTAATTTGCTTTGAAGAGATTTAGTTAGCACACACACACTTAGCATACTTGTTCTTGTGTGCATACTCTTCACATGTCACCTTACACACTAGCACTTTGTTTGATATCTTGTTGTATGTATATGTGCTTAGTAATTCATTTCTTGATAGTGTTCGGAAACGTCCGCGCATGCACTAGAATGTGCTTGGTTTTGCGTGAAGACCACCCACGGAGAATACTCTTGGCTTCTCCTTTAGATTCACCATCACTGATGAATCAGCGGTTTGATCGGTGGCTTGGCCGCCGAATTGAAACCGCCGTTTCAGTCTAGAAAGGTCTGGAGTGATTTTACGGTTACGATCTGTGGCCACTGACCGCCGTTCGACCACCGATTGTAACCATGGTTCATACCTGATCGATTTACATCTCTCGGGTTTGATTCTGTGGTTTCAAAACCGTCGAATGAAACCGCCGTTGTTCCCCTGTTCTTCTCGGGTTCAATTCGGCAGTGGTAAACGGAGGCCTGGCAGCCGAATGAAACCACCGATTGGTGCGTTTCAGGGGCAAAATTGTCTTTTCACATGCCCAATTCTTAATGTCTATAAATATCTTACTTTCTCATTCTCTGATTAACTTTTTTGAGTCCTTAGAACCCTAAACTTCAAAGAGAGATTTTTGAGAAAAAAATCAAATCAAGAACTCACCTTTAAAAACTCAAATCAAATCCTTTTTGCATCAAATTTCATCTTGCATTCATCCATAAATGGGTTTGCATCATCACAACATGCTTGGTAAGATTTTGATTAATTTCATCTTATTTTAGTATTTTACTATCAAGCATATTCTCTTTTAATTTACTTGTATGTTTTTGATCATATGATAAATACAAGAATAGAGAATTAATTGTGATGAATTGATTGAGTGTTATATTGTGATAGCTAATTAGGTTTTTGATTAATTTTGATTATCTAGGCTATTTGACATGTCATTTAGCAATTGATATCTAGGGTTGATTTAAATTGATTATATCATCATCTTAGATAAGCATCTAAGGTTACCTAGCCTTGTTTGTTATTTGAATTTTTATACATATTCACATAGGTTGCATAATCTCTTCATAGAGAATTAAGTCTTGAGGCTAAGATTGCTTAGGCCTCAAGCAATTGGACTAGAGCCACTTTTAAAGGCTCGAGTGGTAGAAGTGGAGGGTTATTGACCGGAGTGTTAGACGAGGTCTACATAGGTTGTAAACTCTATTTCAATTAGTGGATTTCGAGGTCCGAGTGTGGCGCACTAAACAGCCTGTGGTTTTTCCCAGTGGTTGGGTTTTCACGTATACATGAAGTGTTATTTAAATTCCGCACTATATTACACTTGCTTGTATTACACTCGCTTATGAATCTAGGAAGGCTCCTAGCATTTCACCTCCTAAAAGGCAAAAAGGAATTGCTTTGAAAGCTTCCAAGGTTGTGAAGGAGGAAAAAGGTGACTCGGATGAAGACACGGCATTGTTGCTTAGAAGATTCAAGAAATTCGTCAAGTTCGAGAAGAAGGGCTTTGGATCCAAAGGCCAAGACTTGAAGAAAAAGGCTCCCTTCAAGAGTTTTGAGCATAGGCAAGAGAAGAGTGAAAAGAAAGGGGTCCAATGCTATGAGTGTGGTGGTATAGGACACATCTCACCCGATTGTGGGAATTTGAAGAACAAGATGGCAAAAGTGATGGCCACCACATGGAGTGAAAGTGATGACTCCGGAAAGGGAGACAAGTCATCAAGTGATGATGAGCTTACCATCGACTACACGGCATTTGGGGCCACTTGTGTAGAAGATAAAGTTGTTGGTAAGAATGACTTGACTAATGATCCCATAGAAGAAAAAGATGAAGAAGTAGCTCTAGAGGTGATAGGCAAAGCTACTCATTGGGATATGGCTCTCATTGACTCAAGAGACCAAGGTGAAGGTCTTAATGAGGGAAATGACTCCATTAGTGAGAAGGAGAGTGGAGGAGATAACTCAAGTGAAGATAACTCCTCATCTAACTCTACAAATGGAAGTGTAGAGAAAATGGATGTTGATGACTTTATAGTCAAGTGTGAAAGTTCATTGAAGAAGAACAATAGAAAGTTGAATAGAGGATGAAAATCTAGAGCTTTCAATACACAATGACCACTTAAGTAAACAAGTGGAGGCATCCAAGATGATTGAAAACAAGCTAAGGGATGAGCTAGCTTTGTCTAAGAGGAATGAAGAAGGGTTGAAGAGAGAGCTTGATGAAGCTATAGAGTCATTGACTAGGATGACTACAAGCACCAAGAAACTTGACCACATTCTTGGTAGTGGAAAGAACCCTTGTGACAAGAGAGGTATTAGGTACGAAGAAAGCAAGGAGATCACTACTCCAACCAAGACCGTCTTTGTCAAGAGTTTGAGCAAGATAGAAGCCTCGCCAGTGCACACTCCTAGGAAGAAAATTGATCTAGAACAATGTTCAAGAAGTGCACAAGTGAAGGAAGCTCCAAGGAGACAACCTCAAGCTCAAAAAGTTCCTCAACCTAACTTCCCTCACGCTCAAATTCATCAAGGGAAGAGGCCAATCATGCAAAATGGATCGAGGAAGCAAGCTAGACCGGTTCAACAACAAAGAAGATTTGAACCCGCTCAACCACAAAGTCATGGGAAGGCTCCTATGCATGCACAAGGACATGGTATGAATTCTAAATTTATCCCTACATGTCACTTTTGAGGTATTGATGGTCACATTAGACCAAATTGCTTTCATTTCATTAAATTATGTAGAATCAAAAGCATGATTGAAAAGAGAATGACAAGAGCTAGAATGCATGCTAATAGGAAGGAAAATATTCATGTTCATGATCCTATTATTTCTAGTACTCTTGAACCATTGTCCACTAGGAAGAAAAATGTCATATCTATGTGGATAAGGAAAAATGAACCCGCTTGCTATGAGACTAACAAGTCTCAAATAGGTTCAACCAAGTCAAATGGACTTGGGAGGTCCATAGGACCTCATGACCTTCATTGATGAAGGATGATGACCCCACATGGGGAACTCAAGCAAAGAGAGCTAATGCATACTTGTTGCATGCAAATATTTGAAAAATCTTATGCTTCTTTTTTGATTGCTTGAGTAAACTTGGTTGCACATATGTATATATGTTTTCAATTCAATTAGTTTGAACCATGCTTGTCTACAATCCATGCCATATTTATGTTCAAACATGCATTTTTGGACTATGAGATTTACATAGGAAGTATGATATGAATGACCTATAGTTATCTCCATGACATGATGATTCTTAATGACATGCTTAAAAATTGAAAAGCATGAGTTGTTTTTATAACATGCTAATGACATATGAAGCTCCCATTCTCTCTTATTGAGAAGAATTGATTTATTGAGAAGAAGCTCCCATTCTCTCTTGTTAACAATATTGCTAAGAAGATTTGGGGTAATTATGGTCTTCTAGAGGTGCTCGCAAATGAAAAAGGGTTCTATTTTTTCAAGTTCTCAGATGATGACTCTTGCTCTACAGTTCTTGATGCTGGTCCATGGCTTTTTGCTGGAAGAATGGTAATTCTTAAGAAATAGCACTCTCGGCTTGTTTTAACGAAAGAATCTTGTTCTAAGGTTCCAGTATGGGTCAAGTTTTTTAATATTCCTCATGAATATTGGATTGAAAAGGGGCTAAGCTATATTGCTAGTGCTATTGGGAAGCCTCTTTATGCTGATAGCCTAACTGAATCAATGAAAAGAATTTCGTACGCTAGAATTTGTGTCGAAATTGATGCTACTAGCAAGTTAGTTGATTCTTTTGATTTACTTATGGGCGATTGTGATGAGCTCAATAATGGGGAGAGTGTTGAAATTCTGGTTGAATACCAATGGAGACCAAAGATTTGTCTGGAGTGCAAATCGTTTGGTCATTCTACTGCAACCTGCCCAAGTCTAAAGCATGTGGAAGGCAGATTCGATGAGAACCGTGGTTCCAAAATGAAGCAAGAATGGGTGAAGATCAATCGTGGTTCTGCAGCTCATGTATCCAACTCTTCAGGGAACCTGATGAGAATCAAGAAGCTTCACCAACGGATCCATTCCATGTTGCAGTTGGGCCGATTACAAGGGGCCAAGAGGATCAATGAAGCATTTAATGGGCTGATCTGATTTGTTGAAATCCAAGTTCGGCCCACATGAAGACCAAGCTAGGGCTTGGGAGTGTGGTACAAGTTAGGGTTAGAGAAGATTCAATTTCAACTTTTTCCTTCTTAATTTCCAAAGAATAATGAGCTGATTTGTTTCTCAAAGTAAGGGGCTGATTTGTTTCCAAATTTAGCCTTCCAAATAGGGAGCAAGTCAACCAATTACAAGTTTTAATCTTTATTTTCTTTCCTGATTGTAAGGCATTAATTGCCCATTTATTTTTCTGATTGTATGGCATTAATTGTCGAATATTTGTTCCCTTTTAGGTCTTAGATATTTTAGTATTTAAGGGACTCATTGATGTATTATTAGATTAGACTTTGAATAAAATATTATTTGTGAGAACTTTTTCTCTTGGTTCTTCATTGAACTATGAACTTATCAAGGTTCTACCTTGTGGCGTTCAAACCTTGACTTATCACTCACCTTCTTTCTTGTTCTTGAGTGTGGCGTCTACAACCTTCTTGATACCGTTGGTTCTTATCTCCATATAGATAATGGGTCACGGTCCTTTATTTTCTTTGTTTTTATAAACTTAAATTAGAAAACGATCCTTCATTACCATATATTGGTTCCGGGTCTCACTACTCTTGGTGAGGTTCATATCAGAACCTTTCTAGAGGAGATGCAACCCTTGTTCCCTCACCTAGAGCGAATACGGAGCCTCTTCCTCTTTCCATATCTTATTTGAATGTTGATGAAGTCATTGCCGCTGGTCATTCTGAAATTGAGCCTCCATTGTGTCCTACCAACATGCCTATCAAGAATCAATGCAATGTCCTCTCTAAGGAGAGTGTTGTTGATACCTCTAACAAGTTCTCTGCTCTTGATGAGAATGGTTATAGTGTCCTCTCTAAGGATAGTGTTGTTGACTGTAGTGATGATGACTCTCTTACCACAGCCTCTCCGGATCATTCCCTATGGCTCTCAAAGATTAAGAACATTGATGGGGTTCCTATCATAGGGCTTTCTAGCACTCCAGAGTCCTCTAGTACCAACAACAAGAAGAAGAAGAAACGGTCCGCAAAGAAAGGAATGGATAACAACTCGCAAGCTAAGGTGAAATCTCTTCAACCTCTTAATGATTAATTTAGCTTGTTGGAACATTAGGGGTCTGAATGCTACCCCTAAACAATTAGAAGTTAAGAAGATGACACTTGACCACAAGCTTAGTCTAGTTTGTTTAATTTGAGACAAGAGTAAGTATGATCCATAAGCCTCTTGTAGTCAATTCAGTTTTCACGGATTGGGAAATGCTTGACAATTACAATAGTCATGATCTTGGTAGAATTTGGATTGGTTGGGATCCTAGGATCCTCAATATCACTAAAATTTTTGAAACTGATCAGATTATACATTGCCAAGCTCATATTTTGGATGGTAATGACAGGTTCCATATTTCTTTTGTTTACGGTTCTAATGTTGATAGTTCTAGAAGAGCTCTTTGGCATAGTATAAGCTCTAATCAGCAAGACACTCCTTGGATGGTTCTTGGCGATTTCAATGTCTCTAGGAGGGTGAATGAGTCAGTTGGGGGTTCATCATGTATTTCCTCAGCTACGGAAGAGTTTAATGACTGTCTTTATGTTTCTGATCTTGATGACCTTCGTTTCTCGGGTTTTCTCCACACTTGGTGTAATAAGAGAAGAATTGGCTGCATCTCTAAGAAGTTGGATAGAGTTCTTGTTAATAAGGAATGGTTGACCAAGTTTGAGCACTATGAAGCCATTTTTCTTCCTCCTAGCATCTCGGATCACAGCCCATCTTTGGTTAAGCTCAGATTGCAAGGTAATAAGAAGAATTGCCCTTTTAAAATTTTCAATTTTCTTACGGAAAGGGAAGACTTTCTTCCTTTGGTTGAGAGTTGTTGGCAGGAGAATTTTCATGGCAATATGCAATTTCAGCTTTGCTCTAAGCTCCGAAATTTAAAGAAGGTTTTAAAGTCCCTTAACAAGAATATAGTGGGGGATTTGACGGTTAAATCTATTGAGGCTAAGGCTGCTCTTGTTGATTCCCAAAGTCTTCTTGATCTGCAGCCTCTTGATGAAGGCCTTAGAATGCAAGAGAAGGAGCTTATGAGCTCTTACACATTGGCTCTTCATACGGAGGAGGATTTTTTGAGGCAAAAATCTAGAGTTCAATGGCTAAAGGCTGGTGACCGTAACACCTCCTATTTTTTCAAAGTCATCAATGGAAGACGCAATAGAAGTAAGATCCTCTCTATTACTGGAGAAGATGGTTCCTTGATTGAAGGAGATACTCAAATAAAATCTGAGGTTGTTCGTCACTTCCAAAATATTCTTGGTTGCTCTTTGCCTTCTAGACATGGTTCTCGTCCTTTGAAAAATGTTATTGATAAACACATCTCCACTGATCAAGCTGATTTCATGAGTAGAGAGGTCACAAATGATGAAATTCGTGAGGTTTACTTTTCTCTCCACCCTAATAAGGCTCCTGGTCCAGATGGTTTTAATGCTCATTTCTTCAAGAAGACGTGGCACATCGTTGGTGATGATGTTATTAATGTTGTTCAAGAATTCTTTCGTACTAGCCTTCTTCTTAAAGAGCTCAATGCTACGATTCTTACTTTGGTCCCTAAGGTCCCTAATCTGTCTAAAATGACAGACTTTAGACCAATCTCTTGCTGCAACACTCTCTACAAGATCATTGCTAAGATCATTGCCAATAGAATCAAGCCTTGTCTTCCTGGTATTATTAGCCCCTCCCAATCAGCCTTTATGGCTGGTAGGAGAATTGGTGACAGCATTCTTCTTGTCCAAGAGCTAATGAGAAATTACCACAAAGATGACGGTACGCCAAAGTTGGCCCTTAAGGTGGATTTGATGAAAGCATTTGATATGGTTGATTGGGGCTTCTTACTTGACACTCTTGCTGCGTTTCAGTTTCCTTTGAAAGTCATAAATTGGATTAGAGCTTGCCTTACTACTCCTAAGTTCTCTATCTCTATTAATGGTGAGCTTGCTGGTTTTTTCTCCGAAAAGAGGGGTCTTCGACAAGGGGACCCTATGTCTCCATATCTCTTTGTTATGGCTATGGAGGTCCTCTCGAAACTTTTAGCCAATCATATTGCAGATTCTCCTAACTTCAAATATCATTGGAAGTGCGACAAGATTAAGCTTTCTCACCTTTGCTTTGCTGATGATCTTATTATGCTTTGCCATGGTTCCTATCATTCAGCTCTTGTTCTCAAATCAGCCCTTGATGAGTTCTCCTTGTTGTCGGGTCTTGGTGCTAATCATGCTAAGAGCAGCACTTTCATTTCTGGAGTGCCCGATGCAATTAGTCAGCAGCTCATCAACCTTTTTGGTTACACGGTTGGTTCCCTTCCTATTCGTTATTTGGGGATTCCTATTATCTCTTCTAAATTGAATTTGCGTGATTTCTCTCCCCTTGTTAATAAAGTTTCGAGTAGACTTTCTTCTTGGTTGAATCGGTGCCTTTCTTATGCTGGTCGTCTTCAACTTATTATCTCAGTCTTAACCCGTAGTCAAGTGTTTTGGGCTAGTCATCTTTGTCTTCCTATAAAGGTCTTAAAGGTTATTGAGCAGAAAATTCGTAGCTTTTTATGGAATGGGGTTGAGGGTAGCAGCAAAGGTTCTAAAATTGCTTGGTCTAATATTTGTATTCCTAAAAAAGAGGGTGGTCTTGGAATCAAGGACCTCTATTTGTGGAATAAGGCGCTAATGATTAGGCACATTTGGAATCTGGTTTATGGCACTAATAATCTTTGGACTTCTTGGATCAATGCCTACCACCTCAAAGGTTCAAGTTTGTGGGAGGTGAAAGCTCCTCATACCTGTTCTTGGAATTGGAGAAAGCTACTTCATCTTAGGCCTTTAGTTAGTCCTTTATTTCAGCACATTATTGGTAGTGGCTTGAACACTTCCTTATGGTTTGATAATTGGCACTCTGATGGCCCTATTTGTTCGAAATGGAGTTCCCATGTTATCTACGATTCTGGTCTCCCTATAAATGCAAAGGTTAATGCCATTGTCCGTGGTGATAATTGGAGATGGCCTGTTGCTATGTCAATTGATCTTGCTGAAATAAAGAGTCGTATGCCTTCTTACAATCCAAACTCCATTTTAGATGATATTATTCGGTGGCTCCCCTCTCCAAATGGTATTTATTCTGCTGCTTCTGCTATGGAGTCTTTTAGAACCTATCACTCTCTTGTTCCTTGGTTTAATATTGTGTGGTTCCCTCAGAATATTCCAAAGATGGGTTTCATCCTTTGGTTGGCTATTAAAGGTAGGCTTTCTACCTTGGACCGTGTTCAGCGCTACGATCCTCAAGTTATTGCTACATGTGTCCTTTGCAATTCTCAAAACGAAACTCATGCCCACCTTTTCTTTGAGTGTTTGTATAGCAAAGCCATTTGGACTCATCTCTTAAACAAGTGTGGTTGTACTTGGATTGGTCTCAGCTGGAATGATTTAATTGATTGGATTTCCATTCATTGGAAAGGGAACTCTCCTTCCACTGTGACTAAAAAGCTTTGCCTTGCAGTGGCTGTCTACTTTATTTGGAGAGAGCGAAATTGTCGTATTTTTAAGAGCTCTAGAAGGCCTAATGCAGAGGTTACCTGGACCATTATTGACACTATTCGTAGCCGGCTTTGTTCTATCAATTTAAAGGATTGGCCTCTGATTGCTATGAATTGGAATGTAACCTCTAGATGATACTTGTGTTGTTGGCTGTTTGTTTGCTTTCTTTAGTGTTTTTTTGCATTGTTAAAGCTATTGTTTAGCTCTTGTTTATGAGCTTGTTGTTTTTGAGCTTTTTGTTGAGCTTGTTTTGGGCCTTGATGCTCTGGTTTCTTTGTTTCTTGGGGTATGCCCCTTGTATTTGTACATTTTCCCCTTTTTCTATGATACTATTTATTTACCCAAAAAAAAAAAAAGACATATGAAAAGCATGAAATTCAAATGACATGCTCAAATGAAAAAGCATGAATTGATGATTGCAATTTTTAAATGCAAAACTTGTGTGAAAAAGCTTATGAGACTCTAAATGAATAAAGGATCTTGTATCCGTTCAAATGAATTTATATTCCAAATTGTCTCTCTTTCTTTATTAGTTGAACATGTCTACTATCATACGGGTTTCATTCCTGGAAAAATCAAATAGAGTGCAAAGTTGCTCATGACATATTTGGCTTATAAAGATGGATATAGTTGCTCATAAATTAAAATCAAAGAAAACTCTATATCCTTGCTTCTCTCATGACATTGGTGAAATTGGTTTGAATTCTTATTAGAAACCTTTGTCATTTGCTTTGCCAAATACCATTGTATTTTGGACTTGAATGCTACATGTCTTGTATGCAAAGCATGTTTTGATTCACACATTTATTTTTAAATAAATCTCCTTGTTTCTCTCCAATTGATTATATGATTATGCAAGTATATAGTTTGCTACTATCTCTCTTTGCTAAGTGACCCGGTTGGGGACTACTCATTTGCCTATATCATGACAAAAAGGGGGAGTAGAATGGTGGTAAGGGGAGTTGTAAATTGTGGTAGCAATTATGCATGTTGAGGAGACAATACATTGAGGAGGAGCATTGCATTCACAATTATTGCATGATATTGTAGTTGTACTTAAATTCTTAGAATGCAAATGCTTGTTTATGCTCTCACTTGATTCATCTCACTTTTTACTTGTATTGGAAAGTTTAGAAACTTTACTTTCAGGGACTGATTGTTCTATAAGAGATTGAAGACTTCAAGATTTTTTATATATAAAAATATCTCTTTGTAATGTAGATAATCATTGTTGACCTATAGTTTCTATTATGTTGTGAGGAATCAATGTGAGTGGTGGTTTTGTCACGAAATAGCCAAAGGGGGAGATTGTAAGGATTCCCATATCTTGATTGGCTTATTTCGTGGACAAACAACATGTTGGGGATTGTATGTAAGGGTAGCTTAAGTGGTTCATAATCAAGCTCAAGACCCTCTCATGTCCTCAAGGTTGATAAGCACCAAAGGTAAACTTCTATGTGCTTAATTTGCTTTGAAGAGATTTAGTTAGCACACACACACTTAGCATACTTGTTCTTGTGTGCATACTCTTCACATGTCACCTTACACACTAGCACTTTGTTTGATATCTTGTTATGTGTATATGTGCTTAGTAATTCGTTTCCCGATAGTGTTTGGAAACGTCTGCGCATGCACTAGAATGTGCTTGGTTTTACGCGAAGACCGCCCATGGAGAATGCTCTTGGCTTCTCTTTTAGATTCACCATCACTGATGAATCGGCGGTTTGATCGGCGGCCTAGCCGCCGAATTGAAATCGCCGTTTCAGTCCAGAAAGGTCTGGAGTGATTCTGCGGTTACGATCGGCGGCCACCGACCGCCGTTCGAAACCGTAGTTCATACCTGATCGATTTACATCTCTCGGGTTTGATTCTGCGGTTTAATCGGTGGTTTTGAAACCACCGAATAAAACCGCCGTTGTTCCCCTGTTCTTCTCGGGTTCAATTCGGTGGTTGTAAACGGTGGCCTGGCCGCCGAATGAAACCGCTGATTGGTACGTTTAAGGGGCAAAATTGTCTTTTCACATGCCCAATTCTTGATGTCTATAAATATCTTACTTTCTCATTCTCTGATTAACTTTTTTGAGTCCTTAGAACCCTAAACTTCAAAGAGAGATTTTTGAGAAAAAAATCAAATCAAGAACTCACCTTTAAACACTCAAATCAAATCCTTTTTGCATCAAATTTCATCTTGCATTCATCCATGAATGGGTTTGCATCATCACAACATGCTTGGTAAGATTTTGATTAATTTCATCTTATTTTAGTATTTTTACTATCAAGCTATTCTCTTTTAATTTACTTGTATGTTTTTGATCATATGATAAATACAGCAATAGAGAATTAATTGTGATGAATTGATTGAGTGTTGTATTGTGATAGCTAATTAGGTTTTTGATTAATCTTGATTAGCTAAGCTATTTGACATGTCATTTAGCTTTTGATATTTAGGGTTGATTTAATTGATTATATCATCATCCTAGATAAGCATCTAAGGTTCCCTAGCCTTGTTTGTTATTTGAATATTTATACATATTCACATAGGTTGCATATTCTCTTCATTGAGAATTAAGTCTTGAGGCTAAGATTGCTTAGGCCTCAAGCAAATTGGACTAGAGCCACTTTTAAAGGCCCGAGTGGTAGAAGTGGAGGGTTATTGACCGGAGTGTTAGACAAGGTCTACATAGGTTGTAAACTCTATTTCAATTAGTGGATTTCGAGGTTCGAGTGTGATGCACTAAACAGCGCATGGTTTTTCTCAGTGGTTGGGTTTCCACGTACACATCAAGTGTTATTTAAATTCCGCACTATATTACACTTGCTTGTATTTTTGACTAGTAGGGGCATTTTCGTAATATTGACTTGCATGCGAAAATTGGGTAATAAAGCTTAAAATCTATTCACCCCCTTCTAGATATATTTATCATACACATGGGGCGTTTATCCGTGAGAACTTTCAATTGGTATCAGAGCGGGTTCCTAGATATACTTAGGAGATCCAAGCTCATTTTTGGTGTGTTTTGCATTTGTGTGATTTTTGCTCATTCATACATTTTGCATTCATTTGAATTAATTTATTATATACAATGAGTGGATACGGTGGCAACCATGAGGGTGCGTCAAGTACACGACCTCCTCTCCTCATTGGTGTGAATTATGCCTCATGGAAAGGCAAGATAGAGACATACTTATGTCAAATCCATGATAGGGCATGGATGGCAATTGAAGATGGGTATGTGGCTTCTAAGATGACTCCCACGGGTGGTGAAGAAGAAGTACTCAAGCCTGAGGCTAAGTGGTCCACTAAAGAGTTTGAGACTTCAAAATGGAATAGGAAGGCTTGGCACGCTCTTCTATGTGCAGTGGATGAAAATCAATACAAACTAATTCAAAACACTAGGATAGCCAAGGAGACATGGAATATCCTAGAGGTTTTTTTTTTGGTAAATAAATAGTATCATAGAAAAAGGAAAGAAAGTACAAATACAAGGGGCATACCCCAGGAAACAAAGAAACCAGAGCATTAAGGCCCAAAACAAGCTCAACAAAAAGATTAAAAACAACAAGCTCATAAACAAGCGCTAAACAAAAGCTTTAACAATGCAAAAAAAACACTAAAGAAAGCAAACAAACAGCCAACGACACAAGTATCATCTAGAGGTTACATTCCAATTCATAGCAATCAGAGGCCAATCCTTCAAATTGATAGAACAAAGCTGGCCACGAATAGTGTCAATAATGGTCCGGGTAACCTCTGCATTAGGCCTTCTAGAGCTCTTAAAAATACGACAATTTCGCTCTCTCCAAATAAAGTAGACAGCCACTGCAAGGCAAAGCTTTTTAGTCACAGTGGAAGGAGATTTCCCTTTCCAATGAATGGAAATCCAATCAATTAAATCATTCCAGCTGAGACCAATCCAAGTACAACCACACTTGTTCAAGAGATGAGTCCAAATGGCTTTGCTATACAAACACTCAAAGAAAAGGTGGGCATGAGTTTCATTTTGAGAATTGCAAAGGACACATGTAGCAATAACTTGAGGATCGTAGCGCTGAACACGGTCCAAGGTAGAAAGCCTACCTTTAATAGCCAACCAAAGGATGAACCCCATCTTTGGAATATTCTGAGGGAACCACACAATATTAAACCAAGGAACAAGAGAGTGATGGGTTCTAAAAGACTCCATAGCAGAAGCAGCAGAATAAATACCATTTGGAGAGGGGAGCCACCGAATAATATCATCTAAAATGGAGTTTGGATTGTAAGAAGGCATACGACTCTTTATTTCAGCAAGATCAATTGACATAGCAACAGGCCATCTCCAATTATCACCACGGACAATGGCATTAACCTTTGCATTTATAGGGAGACCAGAATCGTAGATAACACGGGAACTCCATTTCGAACAAATAGGGCTATCAGGGTGCCAATTATCAAACCATAAGGAAGTGTTCAAGCCACTACCAATAACGTGCTGAAATAAAGGACGAACTAAAGGCCTAAGATGAAGAAGCTTTCTCCAATTCCAAGAACAGGTATGAGGAGCTTTCACCTCCCACAAACTTGAACCTTTGAGGTGGTAGGCATTGATCCAAGAAGTCCAAAGATTATTAGTGCCATAAACCAGATTCCAAATGTGCCTAATCATTAGCGCCTTATTCCACAAAGAGAGGTCCTTGATTCCAAGACCACCCTCTTTTTTAGGAATACAAATATCAGACCAAGCAATTTTAGAACCTTTGCTACTACCCTCAACCCCATTCCATAAAAAGCTACGAATTTTCTGCTCAATAACCTTTAAGACCTTTTTAGGAAGACAAAGATGACTAGCCCAAAACACTTGACTACTGGTTAAGACCGAGATAATAAGTTGAAGACGACCAGCATAAGAAAGGCACCGATTCAACCAAGAAGAAAGTCTACTCGAAACTTTATCAACAAGGGGAGAGCAATCATGCAAATTCAATTTAGAAGAGATAATAGGAATCCCCAAATAACGAATAGGAAGGGAACCGACCGTGTAACCAAAAAGGTTGATGAGCTGCTGACTAATTACATCGGGCACTCCAGAAATGAAAGTGTTGCTCTTAGCATGATTAGCACCAAGACCCGACAACAAGGAGAACTCATCAAGGGCTGATTTGAGAACAAGAGCTGAATGATAGGAACCATGGCAAAGCATAATAAGATCATCAGCAAAGCAAAGGTGAGAAAGCTTAATCTTGTCGCACTTCCAATGATATTTGAAGTTAGGAGAGTCCGCAATATGATTGGCTAAAAGTTTCGAGAGGACCTCCATAGCCATAACAAAGAGATATGGAGACATAGGGTCCCCTTGTCGAAGACCCCTCTTTCCGGAGAAGAAACCAGCAAGCTCACCATTAATAGAGATAGAGAACTTAGGAGTAGTAAGGCAAGCTCTAATCCAATTTATGACTTTCAAAGGAAACTGAAACGCAGCAAGAGTGTCAAGTAAGAAGCCCCAATCAACCATATCAAATGCTTTCATCAAATCCACCTTAAGGGCCAACTTTGGCGTACCGTCATCTTTGTGGTAATTTCTCAT
This sequence comes from Acer yangbiense, assembly GCA_008009225.1. Taxonomy (NCBI): domain Eukaryota; kingdom Viridiplantae; phylum Streptophyta; class Magnoliopsida; order Sapindales; family Sapindaceae; genus Acer; species Acer yangbiense. The sequence continues at coordinate 6,815,673 of CM017767.1, forward strand.
TAGCTCTTGGACAAGAAGAATGTTGTCACCAATTCTCCTACCAGCCACAAAAGCTGATTGGGAGGGGCTAATAATACCAGGAAGACAAGGCTTGATTCTATTGGCAATGATCTTAGCAATGATCTTGTAGAGAGTGTTGCAGCAAGAGATTGGTCTAAAGTCTGTCATTTTAGACGGATTAGGGACCTTAGGGACCAAAGTAAGAATCGTAGCATTGAGCTCTTTAAGAAGAAGGCCAGTACGAAAGAATTCTTGAACAGCATTAATAACATCATCACCAACAATGTGCCACGTCTTCTTGAAGAAATGAGCATTAAATCCATCTGGACCAGGAGCCTTATTAGGGTGGAGAGAAAAGCAAACCTCACGAATTTCTTCATTTGTGACCTCTTTACTCATGAAATCAGCTTGATCAGTGGAGATGTGTTTATCAATAACATTTCTCAAAGGACGAGAACCATGTCTGGAAGGCAAAGAGCAACCAAGAATATTTTGGAAGTGACGAACAGCCTCAGATTTTATTTGAGTATCTCCTTCAATCAAGGAACCATCTTCTCCAGTAATAGAGAGGATCTTACTTCTATTGCGTCTTCCTTTGATGACTTTGAAAAAATAGGAGGTGTTACGGTCACCAGCCTTAAGCCATTGAACTCTAGATTTTTGCCTCAAAAAATCCTCCTCCGTATGAAGAGCCAAAGTGTAAGAGCTCATAAGCTCCTTCTCTTGCATTCTAAGGCCTTCATTAAGAGGCTGCAGATCAAGAAGACTTTGGCAATCAACAAGAGCAGCCTTGGCCTCAATAGATTTAACCGTCAAATCCCCCACTATATTCTTGTTAAGGGACTTTAAAACCTTCTTTAAATTTCGGAGCTCAGAGCAAAGCTGAAATTGCATATTGCCATGAAAATTCTCCTGCCAACAACTCTCAACCAAAGGAAGAAAGTCTTCCCTTTCCGTAAGAAAATTGAAAATTTTAAAAGGGCAATTCTTCTTATTACCTTGCAATCCGAGCTTAACCAAAGATGGGCTGTGATCCGAGATGCTAGGAGGAAGAAAAATGGCTTCAGAGTGCTCAAACTTGGTCATCCATTCCTTATTAACAAGAACTCTATCCAACTTCTTAGAGATGCAGCCAATTCTTCTCTTATTACACCAAGTGTGGAGAAAACCGGAGAAACGAAGGTCATCAAGATCAGAAACATAAAGACAGTCATTAAACTCTTCCATAGCTGAGGAAATACGTGATGAACCCCCAACTGACTCATTCACCCTCCTAGAGACATTGAAATCGCCAAGAACCATCCAAGGAGTATCTTGCTGATTAGAGCATATACTATGCCAAAGAGCTCTTCTAGAACTATCAACATTAGAACCGTAAACAAAAGAGATATGGAACCTGTCATTACCATCCAAAATATGAGCTTGGCAATGTATAATCTGATCAGTTTCAAACAATTTAGTGATATTGAGGATCCTAGGATCCCAACCAATCCAAATTCTACCAAGATCATGACTATTGTAATTGTCAAACATTTCCCAATCCGTGAAAACTGAATTGACTACAAGAGGCTTATGGATCATACTTACTCTTGTCTCAATTAAACAAACTAGACTAAGCTTGTGGTCAAGTATCATCTTCTTAACTTCTAATTGTTTAGGGGTAGCATTCAGACCCCTAATGTTCCAACAAGCTAAATTAATCATTAAGAGGTTGAAGAGATTTCACCTTAGCTTGCAAGCTGTTATCCATTCCTTTCTTTGCGGACCGTTTCTTCTTCTTCTTCTTCTTCTTGGTACTAGAGGACTCTGGAGTGCTAGAAAGCCCAATGATAGGAACCCCATCAATGTTCTTAATCTTTGAGAGCCATAGGGAATGATCCGGAGAGGCTGTGGTAGGAGAGTCATCATCACTACAGTCAACAACACTATCCTTAGAAAGGACACTATAACCATTCTCATCAAGAGCAGAGAACTTGTTAGAGGTATCAACAACACTCTCCTTAGAGAGGACATTGCATTGATTCTCGATAGGCATGTTGGTAGGACACAATGGATGCTCAATTTCAGAATGACCAGCGGCAATGACTTCATCAACATTCAAATACGATATGGAAAGAGGAAGAGGCTCCGTATTCGCACTAGGTGAGGGAACAAGGGTTGCATCTCCTCTAGAAAGGTTCCCTGAAGAGTTGGATACATGAGCTGCAGCACCACGATTGATCTTCACCCATTCTTGCTTCACTTTGGAACCACGGTTCTCATCGAATCTGCCTTCCACATGCTTTTAAAGACTTGGGCAGGTTGCAGTAGAATGACCAAACGATTTGCACTCCAGACAAATCTTTGGTCTCCATTGGTATTCAACCAGAATTTCAACACTCTCCCCATTATTGAGCTCATCACAATCGCCCATAAGTAAATCAAAAGAATCAACTAACTTGCTAGTAGCATCAATTTCGACACAAATTCTAGCGTACGAAATTCTTTTCATTGATTCAGTTAGGCTATCAGCATAAAGAGGCTTCCCAATAGCACTAGCAATATAGCTTAGCCCCTTTTCAGTCCAATATTCATGAGGAATATTAAAAAACTTGACCCATACTGGAACCTTAGAGCAAGATTCTTTCGTTAAAACAAGCCGAGAGTGCCATTTCTTAAGAATTATCATTCTTCCAGCAAAAAGCCATGGACCAGCCTCAAGAACTGTAGAGCAAGAGTCATCATCTGAGAACTTGAAAAAATAGAACCCTTTTTCATTTGCGAGCACCTCTAGAAGACCATAATTACCCCAAATCTTCTTAGCAATATTGTTAACAAGAGAGAATGGGAGCTTCTTCTCAATAAAATAACCCACCAAGCAGTTCTTCCAAGCTTTAGAGCCATCCTCTGCAACTTCCATGGGTGGGGAGACACACGTTCTATTACCACTTTGTAAGGGCTGGTAGAATTTTAGGTTCATAGGCTTACTCATAATTGGACCATTTTGAGCACCTTTCAGCACATTACTATAAGAAAAAGTGCTTTTTTTGGAAATTATAAGAGGCAATTGACCTGCAACAATGTTAGCATCTTTATTCACCAAAGAATGAGTGATAGAGATACCTTTATTTTGGGAGACCTCCTCAAGTTGGACCATAGGGGAGGAGTCGGGAATAACTTTCCTTTGCTGCCCCCTAGCTGATAAACCTTCAATCTCATGAGACAAACCAGCTTCATTGCAAATAGTATTGGTACCAGGTAAAATATTTTCAATTTGAGGACTCAATCCATCTCCATGGGAAATAGCCTTATTCGAAACCCTACTAGCTTCCAAGAGAGAGGGAAAACCAGCAAAGGAAGATATAGAACAGGGAGGATTCTCCATGATAGAACCAGAGAAACCCTAGAGAAAAAACACAAACCAGAATAGAAAACTTGAAAAGGACGTAACTCAGTGCTGTAAACCCCAAATCACAAAGTTCTTAATTCTATGTTGCATAGAAAATCATGTTCTACAATCTTGAAGAAGGAAATATTAACTGAATCCAAACGGAACAGGGCCAAAATAGCAAAACGGCGCTGAAACCCTAATTAAAAAAAACAAACCAGCGCATAGATATTGAGACTGCCGTAACTCTGTGAAAACAACGCCAAATCACGAATTTCTTGATTCAAAGTTGCATATCATTTCACGTTCTACAACTTTGAAGAAGAACAGAAGATCAGAATCAGAACGGAAGATGTCCGGAATTGCAAAACGGCGCCGAAACCCTAAAACCTAACTCCCCGAATATCCTAGAGGTTGCACATGAAGGAACCGATGTTGTCAAGGATTCCAAGCTTCAAGTCCTTCAAACGCAATTTGAGTTGCTCAAGATGGAAGAGGATGAATGCTTCAATGACTTTGAAGTCAAGTTGATGGAAATTGTCAATCAAAGCCATCAACTCGGTGATCCTTATACGGATAGGAGAGTCAAGCAAAAAATTATGAGGTCTCTCCTCGCTAGATTTGAAGCAAAGGTGACGGCTTTAGAAGAAAATAGTGGATATAAGGATAAGAAGCTGAGTTAGGTAATTGGAAGACTCCTTGCCTATGAATCTGGGAAGGCTCCTAGTATTTCACCTCCTAAAAAGCAAAAAGGGATTGCTTTGAAAGCTTCCAAGGTTGAGAATGAGGAAAAAGGTGACTCGGATGAAGACATGGCTTTGATGCTTAGAAAATTCAAGAAATTTGTCAAATTCGAGAAGAAAGGTTTTGCATCCAAAGGCTAAGACTTGAAGAAAAAAGTTCCCTTCAAGAGTTTTGAGTCTAGACAAGAGAAGAGTGAAAAGAAAGGGGTCTAATACTATGAGTGTGGTGGTATAAGACACTTCTCACCCGATTGTGGGAATTTGAAGAATAAGATGGCAAAAGTGATGGCCGCCACATGGATTGAAAATGATGACTCCGGAAAGGGAGACAAGTCATCAAGTGATGATGAGCTTACCATCAACTACACGGCATTTGGGGCCACTTGTGTAGAAGATAAAGTTGTTGGTAAGAAAGCCTTGACAAGTGATCCCATAGAAGAAAAAGATGAAGAAGTAGATCTAGAGGAGATAAGTGTAGCTACTCATTGGGATATGGCTCTTATTAACTCAAGAGACCAAGGTGAAGGTCTTAATGAGGAAAATGACTCCATATGTGAGAAAGAGAACGGAGGAGATAACTCAAGTGAAGATGACTCCTTATCTAACTCTACAAATGGAAGTGTAGAGAAAATGGATGTTCATGACTTTATAGTCAAGTGTGAAAGTTCATTGAAGAAGAACAATAGAAAATTGAAGATTTTAGAGGATGAAAATCTAGAGCTTTCAACACACAATGACCACTTGAGTAAGCAAGTGGAAACATCCAAGATGATTGAAGACAAGTTAAGGGATGAGCTAGCTATGTCTAAGAGGAATGAAGAAGGGTTGAAGAGAGAGCTTGATGAAGCTAAAGAGTCATTGACTAGGATGACTACAAGCACCAAGAAGCTTGACCACATTCTTGGTAGTGGAAAGAACCCTTGTGACAAGAGAGGTGTTGGGTATGAAGAAAGCAAGGAGATCACTACTCCAACCAAGACCGTCTTTGTCAAGAGTTTGGGCTAGATAGAAGCCTCGCCCGTGCACACTTTGATGAGAATAAGGAAGCTACACCAAGGGATCCATTGCATGTTCCGGTTGGACCAATAACAATGGCAAGGGCTAAGAGATTCAAGGAAGCACTAAATACCCTGATTCAATACACTTGGGCTGATTCCGAATTATTAAAGTCCAAGATGAGTCCACATGAAGACCAAGGCTTAACTAACGTCATCAAGGCAATTGATTGGGCCGAATAAGAGAAGACTTGGGCGTGAAGTAGAAGCTTGGGCGTGTGGAGGAGAGTCAAATTCAGTTCTTTCCTTTTTCTTAGTTTTCCAAAGAATATTGGTTGATTTGTTTCCAAATATTAAGGGGCTGATTTGCTTCCAAATTTCAGCCTTCCAAATAGGGAGCAAGTCAATTAGTTGCTTGTTTTAGTTTATTTTCTTTCCCGTTTGTAAGGCATTAATTACCAAATATTTATTTCCTTTTAAGTTTTAGGGTTTCAGTATTTAAAGGTCCATTTGATGTAATTTTCGGTAGCTTTGATCTTGAATGAAAATTGAGAGAATTTTCTCTATTGTTCTTTGAGAACTAATTGGAACTTATCAGATTTCTCTATAGCGTTCCTCCTTGACTTATCAATCGAGTATTCCATCCTTGATTGTGGCGTCCTCCTTCATACCAAGGTTCACATCTCATTATAGGTGTTGGGTCGCGGTTTCCATCCGAACCAGAGGTTAGAACGATCTTAGGCATCAATCGTGATACAATTAACGAGGTTTGTATCACACTTCTAGGAAGAAAATTGATCTAGGACAATGTTCAAGAAGTGCACAAGTGAAGGAAGCTCCAAGGAGACAACCTCCAGCTCAAAAAGTTCCTCAACCTAACTTCCCTCAAGCTCAAATTCATCAAGGGATGAGGCCAATCATGTAAAATGAACCAAGGAAGCAAGCTAGACCGGTTCAATTACAAAGAAGGTTTGAACCCACTCAACCACAAAGAAATGGGAAGGCTCCTATGCATGCACAAGGACATGGTATGATTTCTAAATTCATTCCTACATGTCACTTTTGTGGTATTGATGGTCACATTAGACCAAATTGCTTTCATTTCATTAAATTATGTAGATTCAAAAGCATGATTGAAAAGAGAATGACAAAAGCTAGAATGCATGTTAATAGGAAAGAAAAAATTCATATTCATGATCCTATTATTTCTAGAACTCTTGAACCATTGACCACTAGGAAGAAAAATGTCATATCTATGTGGAAAAGGAAAAATGAACTCACTTGCTACGAGACTAACAAGTCTCAAATAGGTTCAACCAAGTCAAATGGACTTGGGAGGTCTATAGGACCTCATGACCTTCATTGACCTTCATTGATGAAGGATGGTGATTGACCCCATATGGGGAACTCAATGCAAGAGAGCTTATGCATACTTGTTGCATACAAATATTTGAAAAAATCTTATGATTCTTTGTTGATTGCTTGAGTAAGCTTGGTTGCAGATTTGTATATATGTTTTCAATTCAATAAGTGTGAACCATGCTTGTTTACAATCCATGTCATATTTATGTTCAAACATGCATTTTTGGACTAGGAGATTTACATAGGAAGTATGATTTGAATGACCTATAGTTATCTCCATGACATGATGATTCTTAATGACATGCTTAAAAATTAAAAAGCATGAGTTTTAATAACATGCAAATGAATATTGAAAAGAATGAAATTCATATGACATGCTCAAACAAAAAAGCATGAATTGATGATTGCATAATCTAAAATGCAAATCTTGTGTGAAAAAGCTTATGAGACTCAATGAATAAAGGATCTTCCATCCGTTCAAAGGATTTTAAAATCCAAATGTCTCTCCTTCTTTATTTGTTGAACATGTCTACCATCATACAGGTTTCATTCTGATATGAACCTCATCAAGAGTAGTGAGACCCGAAACCAATATATGGTAACGAAGGATCGTTTTCTAATTCAAGTTTATAAACAAAGAAAATAAGGACCGCGACCCATTATCTATATGGAGATAAGAACCAATGGTATCAAGAAGTTTGTAGACGCCACACTCAAGAACAAGAAAGAAGGTGAGTGATAAGTCAAGTTTGAACGCCACAAGGTATAACCCTTGATAAGTTCATAGTTCAATGAAGAACCAAGAGAAACGCTCTCTATCAATTTTATTTCATTCAAAGTCTAATCTAATAATACATCAATGAGTCCCTTAAATACTAAAATATCTAAGACCTAAAAGGGAACAAATATTCGACAATTAATGCCATACAATTAGGAAAATAAATGGGCAATTAATGCCTTACAATCAGGAAAGAAAATAAAGATTAAAACTTGTAATTAGTTGACTTGCTCCCTATTTGGAAGGCTAAATTTGGAAACAAATCAGCCCCTTACTTTGGGAAACAAATCAGCTCATTATTCTTTGGAAATTAAGAAGGAAAAAGTTGAAATTGAATCTTCTCTAACCCTAACTTGTACCACACGCCCAAGCCCTAGCTTGGTCTTCATGTGGGCCGAACTTGGATTTCAACAAATCAGATCAGCCCATTAAATGCTTCATTGATCCTCTTGGCCCCTTGTAATCGACCCAACTGCAACATGGAATGGATCCGTTGGTGAAGCTTCTTGATTCTCATAATTCCCCCTCTATTTAAAAGGATTCGTCCTCGAATCTTCACCATAATGTTGTTGTTAGCCTGCTGCACAAAGGATGGTTCCCTCTTTCTTCTTTGTTTGATGAATCACCCTTGGAAGACATATTTTCTCTTTTTTTTTTTTTTCTTTTCTTTTGTCCTGGACGAAATTAAGCAACAGTTGGGGTTGCAAAAATTCGCCCAAGGAGGAGTAAGACAAACGAAAAAAAAAAAAAAATAACAAGAAAATAAGAACAAGGATAATTAAATCTGATTTTTGAGTTTGGGACAAATACCAAGTCATGCGAACCCCAAAGGACTTGCCTTGAAAACTAGCAACAATAATGATGCGAACCTCAAAGGACTTGCCCTGAAACCCAACAACAATAATTTGGGAAACTTGCCCTAGAAAGTCAAAATACAAATTTGCTGTGAAAGAAAAAAAAAAGGATAGATAAAACCTGATTTAGAAGCCTAAGCTCTGATACCAACTGATATGAACCTCATCAAGAGTAGTGAGACCCGGAACCAATATATGGTAACGAAGGATCGTTTTCTAATTCAAGTTTATAAACAAAGAAAATAAGGACTGCGACCCATTATCTATATGGAGATAAGAACCAACGGTATCAAGAAGGTTGTAGACGCCACAGTCAAGAACAAGAAAGAAGGTGAGTGATAAGTCAAGTTTGAACGCCACAAGGTATAACCCTTGATAAGTTCATAGTTCAATGAAGAACCAAGAGAAACACTCTCTATCAATTTTATTTCATTCAAAGTCTAATCTAATAATACATCAATGAGTCCCTTAAATACTAAAATATCTAAGACCTAAAAGGGAACAAATATTCGACAATTAATGCCATACAATCAGGAAAATAAATGGGCAATTAATGCCTTACAATCAGGAAAGAAAATAAAGATTAAAACTTGTAATTAGTTGACTTGCTCCCTATTTGGAAGGCTAAATTTGGAAACAAATCAGCCCCTTACTTTGGAAAACAAATCAGCTTATTATTCTTTGGAAATTAAGAAGGAAAAAGTTGAAATTGAATCTTCTCTAACCCTAACTTGTACCACACGCCCAAGCCCTAGCTTGGTCTTCATGTGGGCCGAACTTGGATTTCAACAAATCAGATCAGCCCATTAAATGCTTCATTGATCCTCTTGGCCCCTTGTAATCGGCCCAACTGCAACATGGAATGGATCCGTTGGTGAAGCTTCTTGATTCTCATCACATTCCTGGAAAAATCAAATAGAGTGCAAAGTTGCTCATGACATGTTTGGCTTATAAAGATGGATATAGTTGCTCATAAATTAAAATCAATGAAAACTCTATATCCTTGCTTCTCTCATGACATTGGTGAAATTGGTTTGAATTCTTATTAGAAACCTTTGTCATTTGCTTTGCCAAATACCATTGTATTTTAGATTTGAATGCTACATGTCTTATATGCAAAGCATGTTTTGTTTCACACATTTATTTTAAATAAATCACCTTGTTTATCTCCAATTGATTGAGTTGCATAAAGTGGATTATATGATTATGCAAGTATATAGTATGCTACTATCTCTCTTTTCTAAGTGACCCGATTGAGGACTACTCATTTGCCTATATCATGACAAAAAAGGGGGAGTAAAATGGTGGTAAGGGGAGTTACAAATTATGGTAGCAATTGTGAATGTTGGGGAGACAATACATTGAGGGGGAGTAACCCTTTGAGGGGGAGCATTGCATTTATCAAACATTGCATGATGTTATTGTTGTACTTAAATTTCAAGAATGCCAATGCTTGTTTATGATCTCACTTGATTAATCTCACATTTTACTTGTATTGGAAAGAATAGAAACTTTGCTTTCAGGGATTGATTTGTGTACATGAGATTGAAGACTTCAAGATTACTTTTATATATCTCTTTGTAAAGTAGAAAATCATTGCAGACCCATAGTTTCTATTATGTTGTGAGGAATCAATGTGAGTGGTGTTTTTGTTACGAAATAGCCAAAGGGGGAGATTACAAGGATTCCCATATATTGATTGGCTTATTTCGTGGACAAACCACTTGTTGGGGTTGATTATGTAAGGGTAGTTTAGGTGATTGAACTTCAAGCTCAAAGACCCTTGCAAGAGCCAAAGGTATAATCTCTAGTGCTTAGTTTTTCTTTGAAGAGATTTAGTTAACAAACACACACTTAGCATACTTGTATTTGTGTGTATTCTCTTCACATGACACATTTCACTCTTGCACTTTGTTTGTTGTATCTTGTTGTGTTTGTGTGTTGTGTAATCTGTTTCCCGAATATGTTCGGAAATGTCCGCGCTTGCACGAATGTGTGCTTTGTTTTACGCGAAGACCGCTTAAAGGGAATGCTCTTGGCTTCTCCTTTAGATTCACCATTACTGGTGAATCGGCGGTTTGATCGGTGGCTTGGCCGCCGAATTAAAACTGCTGTTTCAGTCTAGAAAAGTCTGGAGTGATTTTACGGTTACGATCGGTGGTCCCCAACCGCCGTTCGAAAGCGCCGATCATACCTGATTGATTTATTTCTTGGGTTTGATTCTGCGGTTTAATCGGCGGTTGTGAAACCGCTGAATGAAACCGCCGTTGATGCTCTGTTCTTCACGAGCTCAATTCGGCGATCATAATCGGTGACCTGGCCTCCGATTGAAATCGCCGATCGGTGCGTTTCAAGGGCAAACTTATATTTTCACATGCTCTATTTTTTATGCCTATAAATACATCTTTTTCTCTTGTTCTGAATATGACTCTTTGATTATCAAGAACCCTATATTTTAAAGAGAGATTTTGAGAGAAAAAGCAACCAAGTTTGCTCATTTAAACACTCAAATACATTCCTATGTGCATCAAAGTTCATCTTGCATTCATCCATGAATGGGTTTGCATCATCACAACTTGCTTGGTAAGATTTTGATTAAGTTCATCTCATTTTAGTATTTTTACTATAAAGCTATTCTCTTTTAATTTACTTGTATGTTTTTGATCATATGATAAATACAAGAATAGAGAATTAACTGTGATGAATTGATTGAGTGTTGTATTGTGATAGCTAATTAGGTTTTTGATTAATCTTGATTAGCTAAGCTATTTGACATGTCATTTAGCTATTGATATCTAGGGTTGATTTAATTGATTATATCATTATCCTAGATAAGCATCTAAGGTTCCTTAGCCTTATTTGTTATTTGAATATTTATACATATTCACATAGGTTGTATAATCTCTTCATTGAGAATTAAGTCTTGAGGCTAAGATTGCTTAGGCATCAAGCAAATTGGACTAGAGCCACTTTTAAAGGCCCGAGTGGTAGAAGTGGGGGTTTATTGACCGGGGTGTTAGACGAGGTCTACATAGGTTGTAAACGCCATCTCAATTAGTGGATTTCGAGGAGTGTGGCGCACTAAACAGCCCGTGGTTTTTCCCAGTGGTTGGGTTTCCACGTATACATCAAGTGTTATTTAAATTCCGCACTATATTACACTTACTTGTATTTTTGACTATTATGGGTATTTTCGTAATATTGACTTGCATGCAAAAATTGGGTAATAAAGCTTAAAATCTATTCAACCCGCCCCCCCCCCCCCCTCTAGATATATTTATCATACACACCGAGCATTTATCCGTGAGAACTTTCAACTTGAAGTTTTAGCTTTTTAATATATCTTTGTAATGTATAAAATCATTGTTGACATTTAGTTTCTGTTTTGTTGTGAGGATCAGTGTAAGTGGTGGTTTTGTCAAGAAATAGCCAAATAGGGAGATTATAAGTTCCTCAAAGTTTGATTGGTTTATTTTGGTGACAAACCACAATTGGGGTTTGAAATGTAAGGGTAGCTTAGGTGATTGATGATCAAGCTCAAAGTCCTTCTCAAGACCTCAAGTTGATAAGCACTCTAAAGGTATATCTCTTGTGCTTAGTTTTCATTGGAGAGATTTAGTTGCGCGCACACACTTATGACGATTGCATATATGTTCATTGCTCTTGTGTGCATTCTATTCACATTTCACACTTGCACTTCTTTGTTGTATCTTGTTAGTGTCTCTAGTAATTTGTTTCCAGAAGATTGTTCGGAAACATCTGCGCATGCACGATGGTATGTTGCGATGATCGCCTTCGGAGAATGCTCTTGGCTTCTCATTTGGTTTCACCACAATTGGTGGAACAGCGGTTTGATCGGTGGCCATGACCGCCGAATGAAACCGTTGTTTGAGTCCATAAGGTTTTGGAGTAGTTCTACGGTTATGATCAGCGGCCACGACTGCCGTTCGAAACTGTCGTTTAAACCTAATCGATTTTCATCTCTCAGGTTTATTTATGCGGTTGTGATCGGCTATTATGAAACCGCCGAATGAAACCGCTGTTGATCCCCTGTTCCTCTCGAGTTCAATTCAACGGTTTGTGGCCGCCGAATGAAACCGCCGATTGGCGTATTTCAGGGGCAAACACTTCTTTTCACCAAGCCTTTTATTGCTCTCAATAAATAAACCATTATGTCACTCTCTTTCACTCAGCTCTTTGATCGTCAAGAACCCTAAAGAGATGTTAAGAGAGACTTAAGAGAAAAATCATAAAGATTGCATATTTATTTCTCTAAACACATTTCCATATGCATAAATCATCATCTAAGCATCATCTAGGATCATTTAATATGTGCTAATGCATGGGTCCTCTTCAAAACACATGTTATGGTAAGTTGAACACTAATTTCATCTAATGATAAATAAAGAAAACACACAATTTTTCTGAAGAACTTTTTTTAGTGACGATGAATTGAATGAGAAAACAATAGAATTTGGGTCTTATTTATAGGAAATTGTTAGCTTAAACTTGGGTGCCAAGTACTTGGACTTCAAGTAACCAAAATAATAAAAGCCTAGAGATCTTTATGAAAGAACTTACCTGCTAACAAAGAAAATTAAAATTAAAATGACACTAATTGACCCGAAAGAAAGATAGAATTGTATAAATGACCCCTCCAACGGACCCACTAAAGATGTCCTACATCACAAGCGATCTAAATTGTCATGAATTCAATTATTAATCGATGATAAGTTAAGTTGAAAGAAAGAATCATTTCATTCTGTTTATATAACATCAATATACGTCGCCGTGCATCACGTTTTGCTTTTGCAAAGTGAGAAAAACGACAAGACAACTTATTTTCAAGGATTAGTTTTAGCTTCTTTTTTTTTTTTTTTTTTAAATTAATTGAAGATCTCGTTCAAATCCTTTATCTTTTTCAGATTCTTGAACAAAAATGATTCTAAAAGGGTAGTAACCAGTTTTCTTAGCGTAGAAATGACTCCATTGACTACTGTCTATTATCCTTCACTAGAAAACTGGTATATACATGTAGTTACAAAATGGGATCAAATTAAAATCAGATAAGTAATCTCATCTTTTACAGTAATGTCATATAACCCAAATAATTAGCATAAAAACCAATTTGAATGATGTGACAAAGTGATTTTTCTATATTATATCATTCACAATATCATAATTCCATGATTTGTATAATTATGAGAACTCATTTGATATAATTTTTGGGTTGATATCTAATCATGACATCCAGATACAAAAATTATTAGGACAATTATAGTTTGAAATTTTTGTTATCCATAATTTAAATGTGAAGAATTTACCATTGAGCCAACTCAATTTTGGTCGGAAGCTTAGAGGCATTTAGAATAAAATTGGAATGACTTAAGAGGAAAAAACATCATAAGCGATTATATGCTGAAAAACCCCTAAACAGTATCCATATATATAAATGATAAAAGAAAAATAAAGAGTAACAACAATCAAATAAGCATAAAAACAAGGGGGAAGATAGAGCCATAGAGGCTGAAATTTAACTAGAAAATTATGTACATAGAGAATGAAATATTTTTCATATAATCCCAATAAAATTGAAATATTCACATGCACTTTTAATTAATCAAAAAAAAAATTTCCATCACCATATTTGCCATTTAATTAATCGATTCTTGTGTTACAAACGACAAACAGACATTGTCCAAGTTAAAAGAAAGAAATCTAATCATCAAAATCCAATCTCCTACGAGAAAAAACAACAAAAAATAAAGTTGATGAAATTCACGAGGAATCAAAAGTGAAAAAAAAGGCATATTAAAACAGTTTGATTATAGTGAAAGAAAGATCAGAAATGATAAATAAGAGACACGTGTGGAAGAGTGGGACCCCAGATTTTGTCTACACGATAATGATGCATAAGAAACGAAACGAAGTTGAGGAGCTGTACAGTACGGGTAAAAATGTTACGTCTGAGGAAGCTTCCAGTGAAGCCGCAAAGAAAGAAAACACGTGTAATTTGTTGATTTTGATATATATGTACGTACTACTATTGCTATATTATATATCAGTCTAACGGTCTTCATCACAGAAATATTACACACTTGCTACCTATCACGGCTTGTACAGAAGCAGAAGCCGATGCTTCCGAGATTCTTCAAAGTTACTTGTGATTTCTGATTATGACTTTGATAAGTGCTGTTGGAATTGGGTGAACCAGTACTGTGGAAAAAGTATCAAAAGCGTACAGTTTGTTGTAATTATCGGTGGCTTTCCGCCACATTCTCAGTCTTTCCACCATAATGCATTGTCATGGACAAACAAGAAATTATTTTCAGGATGGGCTATTCGAAAGTAATTTTCTTAGTAAAAGTTGTACTATTTAAAATTAAAAAATATTTTTCATTTTGTTGGTGAATTTAGAGGGTACACGAGAATTTTCATTAATTTAAATTAAATGTAAATCTTTCCAAAACAATTCTAATTCAACTATTTGCCATAAAATACAAAAATGAAAGATAAAAATTAAAGAAGTTATGAAATTGTAGCATTTGGAGAAAAGAAACAAATCCATTAAGGGCGCATTTACTAATCGGGAATGGATGAAATCGGAAGTAAGTTCCAACGGAAAGGGAATGGAGGGGAATCTGAAACAAGTTCACTACTACAAAAATGTTAAAAGACATCGGTTGTTTACATCGGTTTTTAGATAATCGATTTAAAAAAACTTTTAAAAATCGGTTTTTATAAAAACCGATTTCTTAAATATTGTGGTTTAAAAAGACAACAGTTTTTGGGAAAACCGATATGGATTTATTTTCCAATAAGAAATCGGTTTTCCTTAAAACCGATGACTTAAATATTACTATTTGAAAAGACAACGGTTTTTGGGAAAACCGATATGGATTTTTTTTCCAATAAGAAATTGGTTTCCATTAAAACTGATGTCTTAAATATTGCGGTTTGAAAAGACAACGGTTTTTGGGAAAACCAATATGGATTCAAAAGCAAAATTCTGCTGAAATTCAAATATGACCTATATCCTCATTCAAGTGCGCATCTCTAAAAATAATCAAGGTTATTTTCTCAAATTTTAACACAAGAAAGTAGACATGCAAACAAACACCTTTCATTCATAAAATATTCCAAAAATCGATTTGTAAAAGGGTGAAAATAAGCGATGAAAACATCTCACTCGCGGATTCGCGTTGCTTCTGACCTTTGACTAAATAATTGATCATAACTTTCAAAATACCACCCAGAATTTTACTTTCTTTATACTATTGGATTTGTATCAAAAAATCAAAGAACCCAACGGGACGAAGAAATTTATTTCCTTGCCAAAAGATACAGTTTTAAGGAAAACGTTTGCATAAAAATTGATCATCTCCAATCGCTTCTAACCTTTGACTGAATAATTGATCATAACTTTCAAAATATCGCCCATAATTTTACGTTCTTTATACCATTGGATTCATATCAAAAAATTAAAGAAACCAATATGGACGAAAAAATTTATTTCCTTGCCAAAAGATACAGTCTTAAGGAAAACCTTTGCACAAAAATATCTCCAATCACTTCTGACCTTTGACTGAATAATTGATCATAACTTTCAAAATACCACCCAGAACTTTACGTTCTTTATACCGTTGGATTCGTATCAAAAAATCGAAGAAACCCTATGTGGACAAAAAAAATTATTTCCTTGCCAAAAGATATAGTTTTAAGGAAAAAGTCTATTTCCTTGCACAAAAATATATCTAGTAGAACACAAAACCACACAAAAAATGAAATGAAAAATAAACCCACTAATAATTTTTTTTTTAATATATGTTTGTAGTAGAAATTAGAATTTTGATTAGTTGAGTAAATTTAAATTTATCAAACAAGTTTTTTTTTTGTTTTTTTTATTTCTAACAACTTATATAGGTTATATATAAATATTGTGCAATTTTTAAGACATCCAATATTGTAGTCAGGCGGTAAAGGCTTACCATTTTGACTTTGAGGTTGCAAGTTCAATTCCTCATAATGACAATTAATCCTCATTATTATCAGAGGTGGGGCTGGCCGGCAGCAGCGGTCGGACGACGGTGGCCAGACGGTGGAGCTATCGGACGGCGGGATTAATTTTCGTAATATATCAATTTTACGTTGCGGTTTTTAAATCGGTTTTATATATAACCGATGTGTTTTCGCGTGTTTTTACATCGGTTAAAAACCGATGTCTTTAGCGCGTTGTTTTCTAAATCACTCAAATAGACATCGGTTTTAAAAATTTGAAAAACCGATTTCTTCCATGTAAAATAACCGATTTCTTTTGCATTTTTTGTAGTAGTGGTTACTAAATTACATTCTAGTGTTTACTAACAACTTAAGAATCGGAAACAAAATCAATTTTATTCAATTTCTAGTGTTTACTTTAACTAAGGATCAAAAAGATATATAATTGAATACAAAAATTACCCTTGTGTACAAAACATGATGAAATATATTTTATTATTATGAAAAAATATATTTTATATTACTCATAACACTATAATTATAATAATTGACATGTTTATATTGTAATATTTGAACTACTATTTTTGTTTTTTTTTATGAAATTGGAATGACCTAAGGGGGAAAAAGCATCACAAGCGATCATATGTTGAAAAACCCCTAGGCAGTATCCATAAATATATAAATAAAGATAAAAAAAAAAGTAACAAAAGTCAAAGCAAAACAACACAAAACAAAGGACGCAGCCCCAAAAAACCTAGAGGCACGCAAGCCACACAAGAAAAACAAAGCTAGGAAAACCTAAAAGATTCTTTACCCATACAGTCATTACCAACTAGCGAAGAATAGAACAAAGAAGTGGAGGACTACCAGGAATCAGAAGGAATACCCAAAGTGTGCTTAGAGGTGTTGGGGTTTTTGCCATAAAGTTTGTAATTTGAAACAAATAATGCACGGTGTGTATAAAACTATCTAGAGGGGGGTGAATAGATTTTATTCGATTTTACCCTATTTTCGTAATAAGTCAATTTTATGAAAAAACCCCTAACTAGTCAGATCAAAATAACAAGTGTAATATAGTGCGGAAATATAAATAACACTTAATGTATACGTGGAAACCCTCAACAGGGAAAAACCACGGGTTGGTAAGTGAGCCACACTCGAACCTCGAATCCACTAATGATAATGAAGATTACAACCTAATCCCGGTATGTAACTCACTACCACTACCTACTCCCGGTATGAGTGAACCTAGTCCAATTACTTATGAGAACACCTAATCCTGGTGTACGACCTAATCCCCGATCATCACACAAGACTTACAATTACTTGTGACAAAAAGCAACCTAATCCCGGAAGCCACACAAGTCTTACTTCTCAATGAAAAGATAAAAATGCCTATATGAATATATGATCATATTCAAGGAACAAATAGAGCTAGGTAACCCTATATGCTTATCTAGGATGATAATATGACAATTAATACAATCCTAGATATCAAAAGTTAAATGACATGTCATAAAGCTTAGCTAAACATAGATTAGGCAATCCTATAAAGCTATCAAAATACAACACTCAATCAATATATCATAAACAATCTCTATCTTGTATCTAGAATATATTCTAAAAGCATACAAGTAATTAAAGAGATGACTTAATAGGAAAGATACTAAAATTAGATGAAGTTAATAAAAATCTTACCAAGCAAGTTGTGATGATGCAAACCATGCATGGATGCGTCCTATATGATCTTGGATGATCCTAAATGAACTTTGATGCACATGGAATAACTTTGAGTGTTTAAAGGTGAGTTCTTGTGAATTTTTGGCTCTTGAAATATGTTCTAAGAGAAAAATATGCTTTTGGAACTCTTAGGGATGACCTAAAATGAAGTGGTGTATTTATAGGTGTCAACCAAAACTGCAGCGTTTTGAGCTTTTTACGCATGACAGTCTGTCGCAGTTGAGACTGTTGCAGTTACCAACCGTGGCAGAGACAGAAAAATCTCTGTCGCTTACATGCCGCGGTTGTTCCAGCTGCGACAGAGAAAACACTTCTCTGTTGCTTGCATGCAGCGGTTGTCCAACCGCGGCAGAAAAGGACACAACCTTCTCATGCAGCTTCTCACATAAAACCTATGCAATAAATGCAAGTGTGTGAGTGAAAACAATGCATCCTTATGCTTAACATGTTATGGCATTTAACAAGCTAGATGCAATCAATAAAAAATGCATGAAGAGGTATAAATGAACATGTAAGTGTACATATCAAAAAAAAAAAAAACACACACACACACACACACAACATACAAGAATAGAAATTATGCATGAGTTGTGAGAGTGTGCAACTAACCTCTTCAAAGCAAGTAAGCACATAGAAATTTACCTTTGACGCTTATCACCTTGAGGTCTTGAAAAGGGCCTTTGAGCATGATCCTCAATCACCTAAACTACCCTTACAATTCAAACCCCAATATGTGGTTTGTCCACAAAATAAGCCAATCAATGAATGGGAATCCTTACATAATTTGTAAATGTGAATTGAACATAAATAAAAGAAATAGTTTATTAATTCAAATTGTCTCATACATTTATTTATATCATGTATACTTAACATCCACGATTGCCAGATGTAATCTCCAACTGAGTATATAAGTGTCATATACATAGGTATTCAGTTTGAGATGAGCAATCTAAAGAGTCTGTAGATAGAAAATAGAGTTGGATACTTTATTTGTGGTTAATTTACAACTGAGGTTCGTTCCGTAATGTACGATGGTCTTAACCTAGACTATTCATATGGTGATATGAGAATGGAGGCACTTTATATGATGTGATCATATAGGACTGGGCCATGATCTATATGAATCTCTCACCAAGATCCGTTACAAGATGAGATTCATATATATCAACAAATGATGGCTATATATGGGTGATCTTAATCCTGAGTGTCTTATCGACTCCTTCATGTTAGATCGTGGGTTTTGATATACCATGGGTAAGATCGGAGTTGCATTCCCGGTCAATATACTTCATATGTTGGAATTATGGTTTGGCTTGTGGCTGGGAAGGTTTGCACACAATAGAGGAATCCACCCCTTCTTGCGAGAAGTAGATAGTATTTCCCTTAAAGGTTGATTCGAGGCTTAAACAATAAGAACAGAATGGTGGGGCAGAGAACCACCAAGAATCAGCCTGAAGCTCCAAAGCATGCTTAGAAAGCTTATCTGCAACCTGATTCCCCTCCCTAAAAATATAGGAAACCTGAAAATCCATATGCGAGATCTGGAAGATGCAGCGCTACCACACCTGACGAACCCTCCAAGGAACCATGTCAGAACGAGAAGAAAGAAGATGAACCACATAAGAAGAATCGCTCTCAAGCCAGATTCGATGCCACCCATACTTCCAAGCAAAATTAATGGCCAATGAGGCTGCCAGAAGCTCAGCCTCAAACGCGAAAACTTGACCAAGAGGAATAGCAAAACAACCCTTCACAAAGGATCTACAGTTCCGAAAGATACCACCACAACCACGAACCCCTGGAGAGCCCATAGCAGCGCCATCTGTATTCACTTTGATCCAACCAGAGGTCGGAGGCGACCAAACCACACTCTTGATCACCGGGGCTTTAGAAGGGCGACCCCGAAGACCAAAACGACGAAGAATCAAAAGGTCGTCCATACAATTACGTATACAACCAATCTCCAGGCGATTAGCCTCTGAAACCGCACGCCAAACCAAAGAAAGGACTGATCTAAAGTCCACCGACTTCCCTTCAAAAAACCACTGATTACGGGCAGTCCACACCCCCCATATCACTGCATGGATAGCCGCTTTCCATAAAATCCTGACCTGCTCACTAAAGGGAATCGAGATGGCTTGCAAGAAGAAGGATTGCCAAGTATCGGTAGAGACACGACGCTGGAACGTCGAGAAAACCGCCTCCCAAAGAGCAACTGCCAGGGGACAATGAAGAAAAAGATGATCGGCAGATTCACTACTAACCCCACAAATACTGCAACGAGAAGTCAACTGGAACCCAGACCTGCAAAGGCGATCCTCAGTAGGAAGCCTATTCAACATCAGACGCCAGGTCAAAGCTGAGCGAGAGGGGGGAATAAAACGGGACCAAACATCTCTCCACCAAACAACATGAGGAATATCACGAAGAAACTGGGAATAAGCAGCCTTGCAAGAAACACGACCATCCCGAGAATTAGCCCAAACCAGAGAATCCACAACAGGAGAAATAGCAATCCGATCAATCCGAAAACACAGACTGGGAAGCGCGCTCGGAAATATTATAAACATTGTATGTCGTTAATTGTATGGTACAATGGGTTTAGGGTTCGTTTTAATGGTTGTAATTTATATTGTAATATTAATCCCGGATTGTATAATATTTTTTTATTTCGTTGATTTGCTATAATTTTATATTATTGAAGTAAATCGAAGACGAAGAACTATGATCCGGAAGAACGAAGACACCAGCTGGCTGCCGCACGGGTTATTGCACAAGTCACTTGCACATATATTTTTTATTTTGCAACATGCTGTTGCAGAGTGCAAGTGTTGCACGTTTTAAGAAAAAATAAAATTAAAAGTAACACGAACAGGATAATTGCGCAAGTGTTGCACAATTGTGTGTGTGCAGGTGTTGTCACGCATGATTGTCATGCACAAGGCACATGCATGTTGTGCAGCGCAAAGCAAAGCATGCGCATTAGCTTGGAGCAAAGGGTAGCAGCAGCATGCGAGTGTCGTGCAAGGTTGCTGCGCACAACTACCCTCTCGTGCAGACGACGGCTACGCACGAAAGCACAAGGCCGAGTGCTCGTGACACTAGGGTTTGCATATTCGGAAGCGTGAATGGGGCAGAATATTTTTATTAATTACTTGGGCCTCCAATAAATGTTAAGTGTAACATATGGGCCTTAGTTAATGATTCATGAGATGGATCACCATAAAAATATTAGGGTTAATCAAATTGGACTTGGTTAAAAGCCCATTAGATGCAAAAGATGGACTTGAAAAAAAAGAGATTACAAGAAAACCAAGGAATGCCTTGGATTAAATTTTGTAATTAGATATATATATATATATATATTTTTAAAAGTTAGATAACCCATTGTACTCGATTAACTCATGTATGCTTTTATTATGAGATGATTAAAGCATTTCCATACATATACATATCATTTAGATTAGGTGTGCCTACACATATATATGTTGATATGCCATACATGCATTATAGCCACCTATATTATGTGTTTTTCTTTTTTTATTTTAATTTGATTAAAATGGGTAATTCACATAATTAGCTATAAATTAATGGGATTAGTTTTTGATACGAACCTCGTCGATTGTATCAAGATTGATGCCTAGGATCGTTCTAACCTCTGGTTCGGATGGAAACCGCGACCCAACACCTATAATGAGATGTGAACCTTGGTATGAAGGAGGACGCCACAATCAAGGATGGAATACTCGATTGATAAGTCAAGGAGGAACACCACAGAGAAATCTGATAAGTTCCAATTAGTTCTCAAAGAACAATAGAGAAAATTCTCTCAATTTGCATTCAAAATCAAAGCTGCCGAAAAATACATCAAAAGGACCCTTGAATACTGAAACCCTAAAACCAAAAAGGAAATAAATATTTGGCAATTAATGTCTTACAAACGGGAAAGAAAATAAACTAAAACAAGCAACTAATTTACTTGCTCCCTATTTGGAAGGCTAAAATTTGGAAGCAAATCGGCCCCTTAATATTTGGAAACAAATCAATTCATTATTCTTTGGAAAACTAAGAAAAAGGAAAGAACTGAATTTGACTCTCCTCCACACGCCCAAGTCTTCTACTTCACGCCCAAGTCTTCTCGTATTCGGCCCAATCAATTGCCTTGATGACGTTAGTTAAGCCTTGGTCTTCATGTGGGCTCATCTTGGACTTTAATAATTCGGAATCAGCCCAAGTGTCTTGAATCAGGCCATTTAGTGCCTCCTTGAATCTCTTAGCCCTTGCCCTTGTTATTGGCCCAACCGGAACGTGCAATGGATCTCTTGATGTGGCCCCCTTATTCTCATCAGTTTTTAGGAGTAAAAACTTGGTAATTCTCATTAATCACTAATCTTTTAATTAAAGAGTTTAATTACTTAGATTAGTTGGGTCCTTTATATATATTCGGATTAATTCGATTAAGCCCCTAATAATAATTGGACCTAATAATGTGTTTAGTTTTAATAGTTAAGACTTGGTAAATACACATTTAATAATTCTAGTCTTAGTAAATAGTTTACATAGATTAGAATTATCACTAATGAACTAGATTTTTAAGAGTTAAAAATTGAATTGGTTTATTAGTTATTGGAATAGGATTATAATAATTTGTGATTAATGCACTTGATGCTTAGATTGAAATTAGCCGTTTAATCTAGTTTAAACTAGGTGCATTAATATTAATAGAAAACCCTTATTATATAATAGTGAGTGGGAGAGGGATATATGACATTATATCCCGCGGTCTCCATCATTAGTTCAACACCGTAAGATATGAGTGGGGCCTCGTGACGGCTTTACTGAGGGGATTTTGGGATTGACCGACCCTAAGGCAGCAATTCTCGAGTTAAGCTCATGAGATCTGAAATGATGGGTTACGCTCACAAGGTTTTAATTAAATTGGTTAATTAAAAACCTGACTAAATAAACGATGGTTGAATGATATTGGAATAAGAGTTATTCTGGTATATCATTTGATTGAGAAGGTCTCGATCCAACATACAAGAATTTGATTGAGCCTAAGGCGGCACTTACTTGTGGTATGCTGGATTGTCGTGGCATAGAAACATTGTTTTCTTAGGGTTGTTCTTGTTCATTAAATATTTTCATGCATCATGTTTAATTTTATGCCGAACATTCACACATGTTTTGAATATATGATTGAATGAATTCTTAATTTATGTTTTTCAGCCATGTCATCTGCACTATTACAAATTATAGCCAATGACAAATTAACTAGTGATAACTACACTAAATGGAAACATAGCATAAATGCAATCTTGGTCACCAAGGACCTAAAGTTTGTGCTTATGGAGGAATGTCCTCCAACACCTACTGCCAATTCCACACGAACTGTTCGTGAGGCATATGAGAAATGGGTCTCATCAGATGAGAAAGCCTGAACATATATGTTAGCAAGTATGACAGACGTGCTTGTCACTAAGCACGAAACAATGGGTACTACATTTGAAATAATGGAGTCATTGCAAGCCATGTTCAGGCAGCCCTCTAAGGAAAAGCAGCACGAAGTTGTTCGTTTCGCAATGCTTGCTCGGATGAAAAAGGGCGCATTTGTTCGGGAACATGTCCTGAACATGATGTTCTATTTCAACATGGCAGAGATCAATGGCGGGGCCATTAATGAACCTAGTCAAGTGAGCATCATACTGACGACTCTTCCAAATAGTTTCAATCAATTTAAGAGTAACTATGGGATAAACAAGCTTAGGTTCAATCTCACTCAATTACTCAATGAGCTCACTACTTTTGAGTCCTTGACTAAGGACAACAAAAGTATGACCGGTGAGGCAAATGTTGCCAAACCATCTTCCTTTGGTAATAAGAAGAGGAAGAGGTCTACTAGGAAGGCTAAGAGTAAGTCTAAACCCAAGAAAGCCTAAGGCAAGATAAAGGGCACCTCCACCGACCAAGGCAAAGGAAAGTGTTTCCATTGCAACAAGGTTAGACACTGGAAGAGGAATTGTCCTCAGTATCTAGAGGAGGTAGCTAAGAAGAAGAAGGCAAAAGGTAAATATGATTTTGAAAGTTCTCACAGTGTGTTAAATATTAATCGAGAGGGGGGGTGAATAGATTTTAATCGATATTATCCAATTTTCACATACAAGTCAATTTTACGAAAATGCCCCTAACTAGTCAAAAGGACATACAAGTGTAATATGGTGTGGAATGTAAAGCACACTTGATGTTTACGTGGAAACCCTCACGGGAAAAACCATGGGCTGCTTTGTGAGCCACACACGAACCTCGAATCCACTAAATGTGATAAAATTACAACCTAATCCTGGTATGAGTGAACCTAGTCTGATTGCTTGCGAATTAAGCAACCTAATCCCGGTCACAACACAAGACTTAATTTTCTAAGAAGAGATTAACACCCTAAGTGAATATATGAATATCCAAATGCAACATAGAGCAAGGGAAACCCTATATGCTTATCTAAGATGATGAAATTGCAATTAGAACAATCCTAGATATTAAAACTAAATGACATGTCAAATAGCTTAGATAATCATAGATTATAAAAACCTAGATATCTATCACAATACAACACTCAATCAAAATATCACAAATAATCTCTATCTTGTATTTAGCATATTATCTAAAAACATACAAGTAATCTAAGAGATGTCTTAATATGAAAAACACTAAAATTAGATGAGATTAGTGAAAAACATACCAAGGAAGATGTGATGATCCAACAACATACATGGATGCAATCTATGAAGGCATAGTTGATGCAATATGAAATTTGATGCAAAAGGGATTTGATTTGAGTGGTCAAAGGTGAGTTCTTGATTTGATTTTCTCTCAAAATTCTCTCTTTTTAGTTTAGGGTTCTTGGAGTAAAAAGAACTGATTCAGAGAATGAGAAAGTGAGATATTTGTAGACATAAAAAACAGAGCATGTGAAAAGACAAGTTTGCCCCTGAAATGCATCGATCAGCGGTTTCAATCGGCAACCAGGCCGCCGATCATAACCGCCGAATTGAACCTGAGAAGAACAGGGGAACAACGACGGTTTCATTCGACGGTTTCATTCGGCGGTTTCGTAACCACCGATCCAACCGCCGAATCAAACCTGAGAGATTAAATCAATCAGGTATGAACGGCGGTTTCGAACGGCGGTCGTGGCCACTGATCGTAACCGTAGAATTGCTCCAGACACTTCTGGATGCAAACAGCGGTTTCATTCGGTGGCCAAGGCACCGATCATAACCGCCGATCACCAACAAAGGTGAAAACCAAGGAGAAGCCAATGGCATTCTCCGTAGGCAGTCTTCGCGCAAAACCAAGCACATTCTAGTGCATGCACGGACGTTTCCGAATACTATCGGGAAACGAATTACAAGACACAAATACACACAACAAGAAACAATATCAAAGTGCAAGTGTGAAATGTGATATGTGAAGAGTATGCACACAAATGCAAGAATGCTAAGTGTGTGTGTGCAATCTAAATCTCTTCAAAGAAAACCAAGCACTAGAGAATATACCTTTGTCGTGCTTGTCCCTTGAGGTCTTGAAAGGACCTTCGAGCTTGAAGTTCAATCACCTAAACTACCCTTACACAATAAACCCCAACACATGGTTTGTCCACGAAATAAGCCAATTAAGGAATGGGAATCCTTAAAATCTCCCCCTTTGGCTATTTCGTGACAAAACCACCACTCACATTGATCCTCACAAGCATAATTAAATCTACGGGATAACAAAGATATTCTACATTACAAAGAGATATAAGAGTATATAAAAGAAAACTTCAAGTCTTCAATCTCTTGTAGAACTATCAACCCTTCAAAACAAAAGATTATACTTTCCAAAGTAAGAGTATGTGAGATGATCAAGTGAGAATAAAACAAGCATTTGCATTTAAGAATTTAGGCACAACATCATGCAATGTATGTGTATGCAATGCTCCCCCTCAACGGGTTACTCCCCCTCAATGAATATTCTCCCCAACATGCACAATTGCCGCTACAAATTGCAACTCCCCTTACCATAATCTACTCCCCCTTTTTGTCATGATATAGGCAAAGGAGTAGTCCCCAACCGGGTCACTCTTAGCAAAGAGAGATAGTAGCATGCAAGACATTTGCATAATAATGTAAGTCACTTTATGCATCCCAATTAATTGAAGAGAAACAAGGAGATTTATTTGAAAGAAAATGTGTGAGTCAAACATGCTTTGCATACAAGACATGTAGCATTCAAGTCCAAAATGCAATGGTATTTGGCAAAGCAAATGACAAAGGTTTATAATAAGAATTCAAACCAATTTCACCATTGTCATGAGAAAAGCAAGGATATAGAGATTTCATTTATTTAAATATAAGAGGAACTATATCCAACTTTATAAGCGAAACATGGCATGAGCGACTTTGCAACCTATTTGATTTTTTCGGATAAGATATCCGTATGATAGTAGCCATGTTCAACCAATAAAGAAAGAGAGACATTTGGATTTTTTAGGTCCTTTGAATGGATACAAGATCCTTTATTCATTTTGAGTCTCATAAGTCTTTTTTACACAAGTTTTGCATTTATATAGCAATCATCAGTTCATGCTTTTTCATTTGAGCATGTTATATGAATTTCATGTTTTTTCATTTGACATTAGCATGTTATAAAAAAATCATCATGTCATGGAGATAACTATAGGTCATTCAAATCATACTTCCTATGTAAATCTCCTAGTCCAAAAATGCATGTTTGAACATAAATATGACATGGATTGTAAACAAGCATGGTTCACACTTACTGAAATGAAAACATATACACATATGTGCAACCAAACTTACCCAAGCAATTAAAAGAAGAAGCATAAGATATTTCAAATTTTTTGCAAATGACAAGAATGCAAAATAGCTCTCTTTGCTTGAGTTCCCCATATGGGGTCAATCACAAATCACATCTGTAAGGTTCCTATTTGTTGATTGGCTCATTTCGTGGACAAACCACATGTTGGGGTTCTTTGTAAGGGTAGCCTAGGTATCGGTGATATTGTTCGAAGCCCTTTGAAAACCTCGTGTTGATAAGCACCAAAGGTGAATTTCTATGTGCTTACTTGTTTTGAAGAGATAGTTGCACACACTCACAACTCATGCATATGTTTAATCTTTGTATGTTGTGTTTCTAATTGTTGTGCATTAATGCTTATTTTCATCTCTTCTTGCTTGTTAGTTTGATTGCTTATTGCATTGCTCATTGCCTTGTCTTGCATAGCATTGGAATTCTTGCATTGCAAAGGGCGCTGTTCTGAACAGCGCCCACGTGACCTGATGCAAAAATGGTCATTTTAATGCATCAGGTCTGATGCATCTTGTTGAGCTGCTGTACGAGCATTGTACACAAGCGTTGTTCGTACAGCGCCCAACCAAGACCTGATTGTAATTGTATTTTAAATGCATCAGGTCTGATGCATTTTGGGTAGGCGCTGTACGAGCGCTGTACAGAAGCGCTGTTCGTACAGCGCCACTCTGTTTTCCCGTGAGAACATAGTTGGGGCGCTGTACAGGCGCTGTAGAGAAGCGCTCTACGTACAGCGCCCAAGGTAAATTTCAGGCCAACTTATCAAAACGACCACACTTTGTTTTGGCCTCCTATATATATATGCCACTTTGACTTTAGGTCAATTAAGAGAGTTCATATTCAAATTTCATACTTAGGATATTTTTCAAGAGAAGAAAAAATTCCAAGAACTCAAATTTTATGAACTCAAACACTTTTTCATGATCATCAATCATCATCTAGCATCATCCTAGATCATCTAGATGTCTCTTTGCATGGATTCTTCATCACACTTTGCTTGGTAAGCTTTTCACTAATATCTTACATATTTTGTGTTTTTCTTAACAAGCAATCTCAATTAATTTCTTGTATGTTATTTATATATCTTTTGATACAAGATTGAGATTAGTGTGTTGTATGTTTGAGAAGTTGTATTGTGATAGCTAATTAGGTTTTGTGCTTAATCTTGATTAGCTAAACTGTTTGATTGAACATGTCATTTAGTTTTTAATATCTAGGATTGTTCTAATTGCATATTAATCATCTTAGATAAGCATGTAAGGTTTCCCTTGCTTTATGTTGCATTTGGATATTCATATATTCACTTAGGGTGTTATTCTCTTCATTGAGAAAGTAAGTCTTGTGTGTAGCTTCCGAGATTAGGTTGCTTAGATTGCAAGCAAATCGGACTAGGTTCACTCACACCGGGATTAGGTAGGTGTGTGATTACTTCCGGGATTAGGTTGTAATCGTTTTACACATTTAGTGGATTCGAGGTTCGAGTGTGGCTTACTTACTAGCCCGTGGTTTTTCCCGTGAGGGTTTCCACGTAAAAATCAAGTGTTATTTTATTTCCACATTTTATACTTGATTTATTACTTTATCTATTTAGGGGTAATTTCGTAATTTTGACTAAACACGAAAAATTGGGTAATAAGCTTAAAATCTATTCACCCCCCCCCCCCCCCCCCTCTAGATAGTTTTATACACACCGTGCTATAATTTGTTTCAATTGGTATCAGAGCAGGTTCCTAGATATACATAGGTGATCCTTGCTTATTTTGGTGTGTTTTGCATTTTGTGTGATTTTTTAATCATTCATACATTTGCATTCATTTCATTCATTCATAAACACTATGAGTGGAAACGGTGGAAATGGTGGTGGCAACGAGGGTGCTTCTAGCACAAGGCCTCCACTTTTTACCGGGTTGAACTATTCTAAATGGAAAGGGAAGATGGAATCCTACATATGTCAAATTGACGACCGTGCATGGATGGCGGTGGAAGATGGATATGATCTACCCAAGATGACTCCCGTGGGTGGAGGAGAAGAAGTATTGAAGCCTAAGACGCAATGGAACACGCAAGAGTTTGAGGCTTCAAAGTGGAATAGGAAAGCGATGCATGCCATCTTATGTGCTATGGGCGAAAATCAATACAAATTGATTCAAAATACTAGGATAGCTAAGGAGGCTTGGGACATCCTAGAAATTGCACATGAGGGAACCGAAGTGGTGAAGGACTCTAAGCTTCAAGTCCTCCAAACTCAATTCGAGATGCTTAAGATGGAGAAGAATGAGTGCTTCAACAACTTTGAGATCAAGTTGATGGACATAGTCAACCAAAGTCATCAACTTGGTGATCCATATTCGGATAGGAGAATCAAGCAAAAGATTATGAGATCTCTTCCGGATAGGTTTGAATCAAAAGTAACGGCTTTAGAAGAAAATAGTGGATATAAGGATATGAAGCCGAGTGAGGTGATTGGGAGACTTCTAGCTTATGAGTCTAGGAAGGGTCCTATCTCCACACCTCCTAAAAAGCAAAAAGGAATTGTTTTGAAAACCTCCAAGGATGAAAAGGAGGCAAAGAAGAATGACTCGGACGAAGACCTTGCATTATTTGTGAAGAGATTTAAGAGGGTCATGAAGTTCGGGAAAAAGGACTTTGATTCCAAAGGTCAAAACTACAAGAAAAAGGGTTCCTACAACAAGTTTGAGCCTAGGAAAGAGAAGACCGAAAGGAAAGGGGTCCGATGCTTCGAGTGTGGTGGCATAGGTCACTTTGCCACCAAATGTGCTAATCACAATGACAAGAAGAAAGGTAAAGTGATGGCTGCCACATGGAGTAGTAGTAGTGATGACTCCATTGAGGGAGATGAGTCTTCAAGTGATGAAGAGCTCATGGCTAACCTCCTAACTTTTGCCTCCTCCCATAAAAGCAAAAGTTCTAGTGAGAGAGAGGAAATGAGTCAAGAGGAAAATGACTCAAGTGGAGAAGAAAATGATTCCTCTTCTAACTCCATAAATGGTTTTGTGGAGAAAAAGGTGCTTGCTAAATACCATGCCGAGTTTAATGATTTAGCAATCAAGAGCACAAGAAAGATCAAGATGTTGAGAGAAGAAAATCTTGAGCTTTCATCTCAAAATGACCACTTCAGTGAACAAGTGGAAAAATTCAAGAAGACGGAAGATAAGCTAAGAGAGGAGTTAGTCTTATCTAGGAGGAATGAAGAAAGTCTAAAGAGGGAGCTTGAAGAAGTAAGAGAGTCTATGACTAGGATAGATTCTAGCACCAAGAAGCTTGACCATATGCTTGGTGTTGGAAAAAGTCCATGTGACAAGAGGGGTCTTGGGTATGAAGATGACAAGAAGATCTCAACCTCTAACAAGACCGTGTTTGTCAAGAGTTTGAGGAACGAAGAAACTTCATTTGTGCAAATTCCTAGGAAGAAGTTAGAAATAGGACAATGTTCAAATGCACAAGTGAAGATGGGGCCAAGAAGGCAACCTCAAGCTCAACCCTTTAGGGTCCCTCAAGCCATCATTCCTCCACAAGTGGCTCACAAAGGAAAGAGACCAATCATGCAACCTCAAGCTAGGAAGCAATCTAAACCGGTTCAACAACGAAGACCAATTGAACCCATTTATCCACAAAGACAAGGACAAGGTATGATTCCTTATTTTACTCCTATATGTCATTTAGGTGGATTTGATGGTTATATTAGACCACATTGCTTTCGATATATTAAAATGTGCAAAACTAGAAGCATGATTGAGAAGAAAAATAAAAGAGCCATGATGCATGTTCCTAGGAATGATAATATTGTTATGCATAATCCTAGAACATCTAGAGCCCATGTACCAAAGACCACGAAGAAAGCTAAGATTGTTTCTAGGTGGATTAGAAAGAATGAAAATGTTTGCCATGTTGCTCAAATAGCCTTGAAGGCAAATTCTTCTAATTTTTGGTATTTAGATAGTGGGTGCTCTAGGCACATGACGGGAAACAAGAGTTTCTTCGAGACTCTTGTTATGGAGGAAGGAGGATATGTCTTTTTTGGTGATGGATCCCGAAAGAAAGTTGTAGGGAAAGGAACCATTTCCGTTCCCGGATTACCCTCCTTATCCAATGCTTTATTTGTTGATGGCTTGTAAGCCAATTTAATAAGCATTTCACATCTAAGTGATGAAGGATATTCCGTCTTGTTTTGTAAAGATGATTGCTCTATCCTAAAGCCCGATGGACAAACCTTGTTGAAAGGTATGAGATCTAGTGACAATTGCTATTGTCTTGAAGCTAGAATAGTCTCAAACAATGTGTCCATGGATGAGCAAATAGAGTTGTGGCATGAAAGACTTGGCCACATGAACTTTAGGGATTTAAGAACCGTTGGAAAGTTCGATTGTGTGCGTGGCCTCCCTAAGCTTGGGAAAAAAGCCAATGGTATTTGTGGACCTTGCCAACAAGGAAAACAAACTAAAAGCATGCACAAAAAGGGCAAGTATCTCTCCACCAAGGAGCCCCTAGAGCTTCTCCACATGGATCTCATGGGTCCTATGCAAACCGAGAGTTTAGGTGGAAAGAGATACATTTTTGTTTGTGTTGATGATTTCTCTAGATTTACATGGACATATTTTCTTAGAGAAAAATCCGAAACTTTTGATAAGTTTAAAATGCTTTGTACTAAAATACAAAATGAAATGAATTCTAACCTTAAAAGCATTAAACGGATTAGAAGTGACCATGGGAGGGAATTCGAGAATGCCTCTTTTTTTTTTTTTTTTTGGGTAAATAAATAGTATCATAGAAAAAAGGAAAGAATGCCTCTTTTGAAAGCTATTGCAATAGCTTAGGCATCTCCCATGAGTTCTCGGCTCCTAGGACATCTCAACAAAATGGAGTTGTTGAGAGGAAGAATAGGGTTCTTCAAGAGATGGCCCGAGTGATGTTGCTTAGCAACAATGTCCCTAGGAACCTATGGGCCGAACCCGTCAATACGAATTGCTATATAGGGAATCGTGTTTTCCTAAGGCCTGGATCTAGAAACACCTCCTGATGAGAATCAAGAAGCATCACCAAAGGATCCATTGCATATTCCAGTTGGGCCAATTACAAGGGGCCAAGAGGATCAAAGAAGCATTTAATGATGGGCTGATTCTGAGTTGCTGAAGTTCAAGTTCGGCCCAAATCCGAGCTAAACTTCGTGGGCCTCTACAGAGAGCATTTGAAGTCGGATTGTCTATTATAATATGTTTTCGGAAAGCCCAAGACGAGCCCTACAGATGTTATGAAGACTCTGGCATCCGTAAAAGATCACAACAGGCCCAAAATCGGCAATCTATTTTGTTGCGCGAAGACTTGATGCTGAGGAGTCCGAATTTCAGTTTTCCTTATTGGTTTCTAATGAATAATGAATTGATTTGTTTCCAAATATTAAGGGCTGATTTGTTTCCAAAATATAGCCTTCCAAATAGGGAGCAAGTCAATTAGTTGATTGTTTTAGTTTATTTTCTTTCCCGTTTGTAAGGCATTAATTGCCAAATATTTATTTCCTTTTAAGTTTTAGGGTTTCAGTATTTAAAGGTCCATTTGATGTAATTATCATTAGACTTTGATTTGAATACAAATTGAGAGAATTTTCTCTATTGTTCTTTGAGAACTAATTGGAACTTATCAGAATTCTCTGTGGCATTCCTCCTTGACTTATCAATTGAGTTTTCCATCCTTGATTGTGGCGTCCTCCTTCATACCAAGGTTCACATCTCATTATAGGTGTTGGGTCGCGGTTTCCATCCGAACCAGAGGTTAGAACGATCCTAGGCATCAATCTTGATACAATCGACGAGGTTCGTATCACCTCCTATGAGTTATGGAAGGGTAGGAAGCCAAATGTTAGCTACTTCCACACATTTGGAAGCAAATGCTACATTTTAAATGACCGTGATCAACTTGGTAAATTTGATGCTAAGAGTGATGAGGGTATTTTTATTGGCTATGCCTTGAATTGTAGAGCCTATAGAGTTTTCAACTTGAAGACTCGAACCGTCATGGAATCATCCAATGTTGTCATTGATGATACTAGGCTCAAGTCGAATGACCATGAGGAGGAGGAAGTTCTAGAGGATGACTCTCCTTTGGAGAGGGTTGTGGTGACTCCCAATGTTGGGACGTCCAATGATAATAGTGAAGTCACACAACCTATTACTAGAGTCCCTCTCTTAGACTCTAATGAACCCGCTTCATGGGTTAGAAGACTCCATAACAAAGAGGATGTTATTGGAGATGTGAATGAGGGTGTTAGGACTAGGCGTCAAATAGCTAATCTAATTAGCTACACATGCTACACCTCTCAAATTGAACCCAAAAAGGTTGATGAAGCCTTGAATGATGAATTTTGGGTTCTTGCCATGCAAGAAGAGCTAAACCAATTCGAAAGGAATGAGGTTTGGACTCTAGTTCCTAGGCCTAAAGGCACTAATGTGATAGGCACTAAGTGGATTTATAGGAACAAATGCTTGTTTCAACCCATGTAAAGCCTTTTTGAGGCGATAGACATGGTTGGGGTGGTGTGCATCCACAAACCCCTTGGGTTGTTCAACAAACACTTCCTCTTGTAAGAAGTCATTTAGGAAGGCACTTTTGACGTCCATTTGGTGTAATTTGAACTTGTGAATATACGAGATGGACAAGAGAAGCCTAATGGACTCTGTTATAGGGGTTTTTCGTCAACATGACACGTCAGCGAGGATAACAGGTTATGAGGAAACATAGTGATTCCACGTCATCAAAAGCCAAATGTGAGACACGTTATCAAAAAGGGTCAACATGAACGCGTGACAGCACCATATGAAGGGGCCATCTGCAGATGGAATATGCTTGGCCAAGAGTCCACTCGGTCAGGAATCTACTCGGCCAAGATTCTGCTCAGCTCTGCTCGGCCAAGGATCACTACTTAGCCAAAAACAGGAAATGCAACCTTACCAAGATACACCATATCAGGAAGAGATCTGCACATACACGAAATCTTAGGATAATATTCCAATAAGGAAATATCCTTATTTCCTTTCCAGTACCAGAGAAGTCTAATCATGAAAGAACTCTAAGCTTCCAAAGGGATAAACACTAAATGGGAAACGAGTCCTAATTGGTCTACTCTATCAGAATCCTACAAAGACTCTAATTAACGAGTCCATCGCTTATACGATAGAAGCTAGGGCAACCCTAGATCGAACCCTATAAATACATCCATGTATTCATTATATAAAAATGAGGATCATCATGAGCAATTTACACTGACATGAGAAAAGAGATACGATACAAAAGAGAGAAAGCGAGTATTGAGTGTGTAACCCTTATATTCATAGTGGATCACTTCTTGCCGTCACCGGCACCGTGGATGTTTCCCCGCCTTGGGGTTTTACCACGTAAAACATGTGTTATGCTTGCTCATCTGTTATTTTCTACTTTCATTACGTTTATCTTGCAGGTTTCATTAACCTAAAATCGTTGACCGGTTGACTTCCAAAAATTACCGTCAACAATTGGCGCTAGAAGGAGGGGATAGAACTCATCTTTGAGAAACCCTCATGAACAGACCACAGAAGGAACTCTGATGTAGATCCAACACTTGAGGCACCTAACAAACGACTATTGGAAGTGCTAGGGAGTGGATTAACAACAGAACCCGTAGCAGGAGCCGCGGCCGTGACTAATTCCGGAGGAAGAATATTGTGAAAGCAATACTCAAAGCTTCAAAGTATCAAGAATCCATCTGAGGAATTGCTTTCGCATTCCGATAGCTTACAAAAGAAAAGAGAAGAGAGCTGCCCATAATCACGGAATTGCTGACCAATACACACTAAAACGGGCATATCTCCCTCTACAGAAGTCGGATTCACGAACTGTAAAAACCATTGGAAACTAGACATCCAAGGCTTTCCAGGAATATATGATTCGTTTCCTGGTTCAATCCGAGCAATATTTGGTGGCTCCCGCAATATTGAGGAAACCAGATCGCGCACAGATTTCTGATCTGACCATCGAACACTAAAACAGGCATATCTCCCTCCACAGAAGTTGAAATTGTGAGCCGTAAAAACCATCAGAAACTAGACATCCAGATCTTTCCAGAAATATAAAGTTCGCAATCTGGTTCAACCTGTGGAATATGTTATGGTCCCCGAAACATTGAAGGATGTGATTCGCCGAGGATTTCCCAATTTGACCACCAGACGCTAAAACAGAGATTACTCTCTCCAGAGAGCATGGAATCACGAACCGCGAATTTCGCTGTAAAATAGATGTATAGATCTTTCCAAGGATATGTGGGTCTCAACACAATTCATCCCGAGAAATATTTGACGGCTTCCGGAACATTGCAGTTTAGCATAAAAAGTTTAACTTGACGTGTTAGAAACGGAGCCCATCTTGGTATAAAACAACCAATGGCTATTCTCAAGTGAACCTACTCGGCTCTTCCATCAATTCACATGTGAAGGATCCAATAGTAAAACGACTAGACTCCAGGTTCGGTAAGTGGCCAAGGTTAGTCAATCTACACATCGGTCTAATTTTACGTACAATTTTATTTACAAAAGAATATATGCATAATTACATATAAATAAAAGTGAAAACTGACCAAATAATGATTATTCGAGATTTAATCGGGACTTCGATCTTGATAAAATCATTCTGATTCGGGGGTATGTTTTCACTTAATTATTATTACTATTGATATCGTCTTGCATCAATAACCGTATAGAATATTAGGATGCTTAAATCTTATACTATGAATACACTCCTAATTTGTTGAAATTAGAAGTTGCATATTGTGCTTTTCTATTAAAATATTTGCATGGATTGCCTTGACTTGGGAGTGCATTGCCGAATAGATTCAGTCGGCAGTAAGTATGTCACATGATTATTATTTTATGTCACATGATTATTATTATTCTAGATTAATAAGAGTAAAACATACTGATTGATGTTTAATGTTTGTGATACTTTGACTAACCAAACAATAATTCGATTGAATTTAATTGAGACTTTGATCTTGATAAAAAAACGATTGAATATTTGTTGTCTACTAAAAATTACCAAGCTCATGACATACATAGCTTATTTAGCATATAATTGTTTTGGGCAAACAATACATTACGAATAATGCATGGTTGTCTGTGTCATTAATTTAATTCGTTAAATAATAACGAGGAGTGACACTGCTAGAGCCTGGATGCAATCGCACTAGTTGATTATATGCACCCTCCATGTCTAATGCTTCTTCACTACTCTTTTGAAGATAAAAATTGTGATGAGTTGTTCATTTAAATGTTGTGGAAAAACTGACTCCATGATATTAATAGTGTTGTGATCTGTTACATATACGATGTTTGAAAGTAATTATAGTCTTTTTTTAATATCTTTCGAGTAAGTGTTATTTAATGAAATTGATCTAGACTTTGATCTTGGTAAGAAATGCTTCCAAAAGCGTTTAAAAGCATAACCGAAAGCGTTCGGATAAAAAGGTATGATTTCTCTTAATCGTTATGTTATTTATTATCGTTGGCATCATATTGCATCTTAAATCGATAAAATAGAAGGGTATCATAGTGATTATCTCTGTTTGGAATATTATGAATTTAGCATTGGAATCTCTACAACTATAAGTATATAATCCATGCATTTCTATCAAAATTCCTACTGATGTTTAAGTATTCATGATAGTGGTTGGACTCAACAATATTGGGTTCGACCAATTCGTTCTTTAAATCAAATGAGCATGAGTGTCAGAAAAAATGTGACTAGAAGTATTTGGTATGCTTAAGACATTGAATTTATGTAATCTAGATATATTAAATTATATCTGCCTCTTCATATCGTTATACTTTCACATACAAATACACAGCACACATAACCTTTGTGTAATTCTCTTTATGTTATATGGCGTTCACATGTTATCTATGCATGTCTTTCTCGTACACAATACGTAATACGCGTGCATAAGTCTATAAACATATAATGCATGCTTAATTAGTATGTCTCACAACTTTTATGGCTCTTACACGCATGTTGTCTATCATAGATTTATAGGTGTCAAATTTTGACACTAATCGTTAATAGTACCATGTATGAGTTGATCGCTTCCAATTATTTGGTCTCATTAAATTCATCCTTTGACTAACAATTTGCTGAGAATTTTTATACTGAAGAGTTTATCAAGTTTGACTCAGATAAGGTTGCTTTCCAAAAACTTCTTGATTGGACATGTCAACAATTGGCGCTATAAAAAAGAAGCTCGATCTATAAGAAAGATCAGCCAAAAAAGAGCCCAACCTATAATAAAGGTCAGCCCAAAAAAAAAAAAAAAAAAAAAAAAAGAGGCTGTCTACGAAAAAGATCAGCCGAGAAGAGAAGTCAGATCTTAAGGGAGTCATTACAACAAGTCACATCCACAGTAATCAAGAGCATCCCAGCGACTACAGCATAAACAGACGAAACACCTGAGACACTTAAGCAAGCCCAAACTAAAAAAAAAAAAAAAAAGGTGCTAGGGGGTGGGTCATTTGTTGTATCAGCACCAGGAGATGTGCAGGCAAGCGAATTGCAAACATGGTACAGAGAAAATAATTTTGCCCAAGAGAAGGAAGAAATCGCAGAAGGTTTCTATACCTGACCGCTGAACTTAAAAAAGAGTGAAAGTAAATAACAATAACGCTCGGTGTGTTTGATATATATATATAGAGAGGGGGGGGGGGGGGGGGGGGGGGGGGGGAGGGGAAGGGGGGAATAGATTTTAACTATTATTACCCAATTTTCGCATGCAAGTCAATTTTATGAAAATGCCCCTACTAGTCAAAAATACAAGCAAGTGTAATATAGTGCGGAATTTAAATAACACTTGATGTATACGTGGAAACCCAACCACTGGGAAAAACCACGGGTTGTTTAGTGCGCCACACTTGGACCTCGAAATCCACTAATCGAAATGGAGTTTACAACCTATGTAGACCTCGTCTAACACTCCGGTCAATAACCTCCCACTTCTACCACTCGGGCCTTTAAAAGTGGCTCTAGTCCTAATTGCTTGAGGCCTAAGCAACCTTAGCCTCAAGACTTAATTCTCTATGAAGAGATTATGCAACCTATGTGAATATGTAAAATACTCAAAATGCAATTTAGAGCTAGGTTACTCTAAATGCTTACCTAGGATAATAATATGCAATTGATTCAATCCTAGATATCAATAGCTAGATGACATGTCAAAATAACTTAGCTAATCAAGATTAATCAAAAACCTAATTAGCTATCACAAAACAACATTCAATCAATTCATCACAATTAATTCTCTAATCTTGTATTTATCATATGATCAAAAACATACAAGTAATTAAAAAGAGAATATGCTTGATAGTAAAATACTAAAATAAGATGAAATTAATCAAAATCTTACCAAGCATGTTGTGATGATGCAAACCCAATCATAGATGAATGCAAGATGAACTTTGATGCAAAAAGGATTTGATTTGAGTGATTAAAGGTGAGTTCTTGATTTGATTTTTTCTCAAAAATCTCTCTTTGAAGTTTAGGGTTCTAATAACTCAAAGAACTTTTTCAGAGAATGAGAAAGTAAGATATTTATAGACATCAAGAATTGGGCATGTGAAAAGACAAGTTTGCCCTTGAAACGCACCGATCGGCGGTTTCAATCGACGGCCAGGTCGCCTATCATAACAGCCGAATTGAACCCGAGTAAAATAGGGGAACAACGGCGGTTTCCTTCAGCGATTTTGATAAGAATCAAGAAGCTTCACCAACGGATCCATTTCATGTTCCAATTGGGCCAATTACAAGGGGCAAGAGGATCAAAGAAGCATTTAATGGGGGCTGATTCAGAGTTGCTGAAGTCCAAGTTCAATCCACATGAAGACCAAATCCGGCCTGAACTTCATGGGCCTCTACAGAGAGTGTCTGAAGTCGGATCGTCTATTATAATATGTTTTCGGAAAGCTCAAGACGATCCCTACAGATGTTATGAAGACTCCGTCATCCGTAACAGATCACAACAGGCCCAAATTCGGCCATCTAGGTTGTTGCGCGAAGACTTGAGCTGAGGAGTCCGAATTTCAGTTTTCCTTATTGGTTTCTAAAGAATAAAGAGTTGATTTGTTTCCCAAATTAAGTGGTTGATTTGTTTCCATTTTTAGCCTTCCAAATAGGGAGCAAGTCAATAGTGTCTTGTTTTAGTTTTTTATTTTCTTTCCCATTTGCAAGGCAATTATTGCTCATTTTAGTTTCCTGATTGTAAGGCATTAATTGCCAAATATTTATTTCCTTTTTAGGTTTTAGGGTTTCAGTTTATAAGGGACTCATTGATGTATTATTGGAGATTAGACTTTGAATAAAATATTATTTGAGAGAATTGTTTTCTCTTGGTTCTTGATTGAACTATGAACTTATCAAGGTTCTACCTTGTGGCATTCAAACCATGACTTATCACTCACCTTCTTTCTTGTTCTTGAGTGTGGTGTCTACAACCTTCTTGATACCGTTGGTTCTTATCTCCATATAGATAATGGGTCACGGTCCTTTATTTTCTTTGTTTTTATAAACTTGAATTAGAAAACGATCCTTCGTTACCATATATTGGTTCCGGGTCTCACTACTCTTGGTGAGGTTCATATCAGATTTCGTGACCGCCGATCCAACCGCCGAATCAAACCCGAGAGATTAAAATCGATCAGGTATGAACAGCGGTTTCGAACTGCGGTCGTGACCGCTGAATTGCTCCAGACACTTCTGGATGCAAACGGTGGTTTCATTCGGCGGCCAGGCCGCCGATCACCAACAATGGTGAAAACCAAGGAGAAGCCAAGAGCATTCTCCGTGGGCGATCTTCGCGCGAAACCAAGCACTCATTAGTGCAAGCGCGGACGTTTCCGAACAATGTCGGGAAACGAATTACTAAGCACATATACACACAACAAGATATCAAACAAAGTGCTAGTGTGTAAAGTGACATGTGAAGAGTATGTACACAAGATCAAGTATGCTAAGTGTGTGTGTGCTTACTAAATCTCTTCAAAGAAAACCAGGCACTAGAAATTATACCTTTGGCGTGCTTGTCCCTTGAGGTCTTGAAAGGGCCTTTGAGCATGAAGTTCAATCCTAAACTTCCCTTACATTTTCAACCCCAACATGTGGTTTGTCCACGAAATAAGCCAATCAATATATGGGAATCCTTATAAAGAGTTTGCTAAAAAAGAAAGAAGAGAACAGAGTGCAAAAATAACACAATTGTCGGTTAATAAGATACTCGGCTTAGTTATGGCACTGTTCGAATAAGAGCTGGAGATGATCAGTTTAATAAGATACTTGATCGTTCTTGAAGAAAAATTGACCAGTTTAAAGAGAAACTTGGTCAATCTAATGATGATCAGTTTAATGAGATACTTGATCAGTCTAGAGATGATCAGTTTAATAAGATACTTGATCATTCTTGAAGAAAATCTGACTAGAGGTATTCAACCATTGCAGACATTTTAGCTTATCGTTATGTTAGATACCCAGACCGGTTACTCAGCAAAGCAAAAAAAAAAAAAAAACGCGATGTTAAAAGTACTATGTTTGAATGAAACATACTTTAACAACTGCTGGGGGGCTAGGGGGTAGCACAAGCATAGTAAAAAAAAAAAATATTCGCAGTTGCAAAAGTAGTTTTAGTGAAGTCATCTCTATCCCGGTGATTCGGCTGATATGTGTATATAGAAAAGAAGATGAACCATAACGGAAGTTGCAGAAGTTGAAGTACAAGACTAAAGCTAGTGGATCGATCACCACCTTTCAGCACATGTAAGAAGTCGAATAACAGCAAACCATCTCAATCTCGGCGGTTTAATCAAAGGATTGCCTGCAGCCACA
Organism: Acer yangbiense; assembly: GCA_008009225.1. NCBI lineage: Eukaryota > Viridiplantae > Streptophyta > Magnoliopsida > Sapindales > Sapindaceae > Acer > Acer yangbiense. The sequence continues at coordinate 6,856,277 of CM017767.1, forward strand.
AAATCCGGTCACTCATTGCCAATATAAAAAAGAATAAGATGGATCGTTGCAATTCACGGAAGGTCCTAAGGATCGTTCAACCTAAGGAATATTTGACGATATTCTGGACATCACAACTCTATGCTGAAGAGATAGAAACGCCCACTACACAGCACAAGGAAAGAGCGACTTGCGATTTGCTGACTCAGAATGAAAAGGTAAGCAATCTCAGATACCACATCGAGTGGAGTTAGAGGTAAAATCTAAATTATCGCTTAGTTACTTTTTATTCGGCCTATAAATCAAATCTTCTTGGATTTCATAACCGCATGTTGATGACGAGGAGGTAAAATGTGGGGAAACACCTTTTTCACCCTTGTTTATTGAAATTCTTTACTGCACTTTTAACATGACGCACAACACATGTAGTATGTGTATTTATTCTAGTATTACACCCTACTTACATATGCTATCTATATGTTTCTTTCATACATCATAAATACTAAGCGTGTATATACTTGCAAAAACATAATACTAGTTTTATTAGCATACTACATGGTTTTTGTATGCAAAACATCTAGCAAGTCCATGGACGATCATCTTTTTCTTCATTGTCCCCTGGCGGTTGCTCTTTGGGAGGCGGTTTTCTCGACGTTCCAGCGTCGTGTCTCTACTGATACTTAGCAATCCTTCTTCTTATAAGCCATGTCGATTCCCTTTAGTGAGCAGGTCAGGATTTTATGGAAAGCGGCTATCCATGCAGTGATATGGGGGGTGTGGACTGCCCGTAATCAGTGGTTTTTTGAAGGGAAGTCGGTGGACTTTAGATCAGCCCTTTCTTTGGTTTGGCGTGCGGTTTCAGAGGCTAATCGCCTAGAGATTGGTTGTATGCGTAATTGTATGGACGACCTTTTGATTCTTCGTCGTTTTGGTCTTCGGGGTCGCCTTTCTAAAGCCCCGGTGATCAAGAGTGTGGTTTGGTCACCTCCGGCCTCTGGTTGGATCAAAGTGAATACAGATGGCGCTGCTATGGGCTCTCCGGGGGTTGGTGGTTGTGGTGGTATCTTTCGGAACTGTAGATCCTTTGTGAAGGGTTGCTTTGCTATTCCTTTTGGTCAAGTTTTCGCGTTTGAGGCTGAGCTTCTGGCAGCCTCATTGGCCATTAATTTTGCTTGGAAGTATGGGTGGCATCGAATCTGGCTTGAGAGCGATTCTTCTTATGTGGTTCATCTTCTTTCTTCTCGTTCTGACATGGTTCCTTGGAGGGTTCATCAGGCGTGGCAGCGCTGCATCTTCCAGATCTCGCATATGGATTTTCAGGTTTCCCATATTTTTAGGGAGGGGAATCAGGTTGCAGATAAGCTTTCTAAGCATGCTTTGGAGCTTCAGGCTGATTCTTGGTGGTTCTCTGCCCCACCATTCTGTTCTTCTTCCGTTGGCAATGATTGCATGGGTCGGGAGTCTTTTCATTTTTCTTGATGTTTTCTTTTTCTTTTTGGTGTGGCCTGCGCGCCTCTTTTTGTTTGGGGTTGTTTTCCCCCCGGGTCTTTGCGCTTTGTTGCTTTTTATCTCTTTTTTCTTTTCTTTTATCTTTTATATATATGGATACTGTCTAGGGGTTTTTCAGCATATGATCGCTTGTGATGCTTTTTCCCTTTAGATCAGTCCAATTTTATTAAAAATCTAGCAAGTCCATGGGTATTCATCCCGAACATCAACCAACACCAATAATGTGCATGGATCCAACTATTTTTTCAGCATTATTAAAAAATATATTTGTGCAAATGTTACTCGCGTGTTTGACAGAGAAAGACAAGCTGAAAACTTTAAGTGAGCTTAGTCTCAATACACGCAAAACGAGTTTTATCTCGGCGTATGTAGAAATTCGAAGAAAAGGCCAAATGGGCCAAAATCCTCACCAACAAAGGCCAAAGGGGCCAAAATCTTCACCAACATAGGCCAAAGGGGTCATCTTTGGAGCGTAAAGCCCGAAGATAGTACTTGGGCGCCATGAAACCGCGAAGAGCGAGTGGATAGTGTCCGAGGGGCTGAGAAGCTAAAATAGCATGCCCGCCGAGCTAATCAGATACGAACGTATCCTTAGTGAAAAGGCAAACAGGAAAACAGGATACCTAGAAAACTGCTCTGGGTGCCACCAGAATATGTCTGGTGAGATGCACAGCTGTGTTGGCCGGTATACACTACCCCAACGATTCGGCAAACCCCTGTAGTAGACAAAACCTGGAGACGTCCTAGGTGACTTGTGCAGGGGACCTAAGTGTATGGTCGTGGTGAGCCTCGATGTAACACCTGGGTAAAACTGACCAGTTTAATGAGACACTTGGTCAGTCTGGAAATGAACAGTTTAATAACATACTTGATCATTCTTGAAGAAAAACTGACCAATTTAATGACACTTGGTCAGTCTGAAGATGACCAATTTAATGATCAGTTTAATGAGATACTTGATCATTCTTGAAGCCAAACTAAGGATAATATATTTGTTCAGACCAAAGTAACTAGATACTTGGATAAACCAATCAAGTATAACAAAAACTTGACCCAATAAAACCAATGGATTACTCAAACTTAATGCTAGTTAATGAGATACTTGGCAAAATTAAGTTAAATGAGTTACTTAGCTTAAACAAAGAAGCCAACGTTACACTCGGGTAAAAATAAAACAAAATATTTTTATTATTTACACATTTATGAGTGTGCAGGTATACCAAATTGATCAAAAAGAATAACTGGCTGGGTGCGAATAAAGCACTGTTAGCGATCCAGCTTTTTGGAAAGAAGGGGATAAAGATTTTTCTACTTAGATTGCATCTGTTAAGTTTAAAATGTGCAGGTACAAAGCCCCAATTGCCAAGTGCACATAAAAACAGTCAGGAAGCTTTCAAATGCAAGATCTGGGCCACTTAAACCGAACTCCTTGAGGTTGGTTTGGCTCGCTGCAAAATCAAGTAAAAACCCCGAAAGTGGGTAGAAACTTAGATATGCTAAGCGAACACCTGGAACAATTTTCAAGAAGTAAAAAAGCCAATAAGCAATTGCAAAAAAGACAATAATGAACAAAGTCGAATGCAAGTAAGTTATAGGTCAAAATTGTATTTATATACATAAAGTGCTTTCTTTTTGTAGGAGTATTAGCTAGAAGGTATAAATATATATATATATATATATATATATATATATATCCGATTTGTAAGAAATATTGGCCAAAAAGAAGACTAGTCTATAAGAAAGATCGGCCAAAAAGAAGAATCAAACCTATGAAAAAAGATCAGCCGAGAAAAAGTTCCAATGGACAAGAAAAATCTAGGCCGAACGCTTGGAATGACCCGACCAACAAGAAGAAAAGAATGGCTACCCAGACAATGTGCCAAAAGCGTGGCTCCTACCCTGCACGTCGGCATCAACTCAAGAATAACAACGATGCTAGGGGGTAGATTCCAAGCAACATGAACCCCTGGAGAATAAAAACCCCCAACTCACCATGAGCATATATATATATATGGCAGTGGTCTCAGGGGGTGGATGCTTTGAAGCATGATCTCTATAGAGCTACATGTTACCTTGCCAAGAGCGACGACATTTACTGTATTTTTCTCAGCTTGTGAGGAAAGACACAGCTCAGGGAAACCTTAATCAGTTCCTCTTATGATCTTCAACCTCGACATCTTTAAAACTTCAAAAGATCGTTAGAACTTGCCTTTAGAGGATACGACAAGAAGAAAAAATGTTTCGGATAGAAGGATTCTCAGCTATTCAAGTCCTAGGAGATAACTAGAAGCAATTTTGAAGATTTCTTGATCCAACCCATGAAAACAGCATCTGCTGATGGGTCAACTTCAAGAATTAAACTGTATCGTCTCAGAAGGAATTGGGTTTTGAGCCTTATATGGTTGGAAAGGTACAGAAGTTAGCTTTCCAAAGAATTTTACGGTTTGTGATTTCGAATTTCTAGAAGGAGTTATGATCATTTTACTACCCAAAGGTCAGCCCAGAATTTCTACGTGGGTAGCATCTGCTGATGGGTCAACTTCAAGAATTAAACTGTATCATCTCAGAAGGAACTGGATTTTGAGCCTTATATGGTTGGAAAGGTACGCAAGTTAGCTTTTCGTAGAATTTTACGGTTTATAATTTTGAATTTTATAGAAGGGGTTATAACCATTTTAGTACCCAAAGGTCAGTCCCGAATTTCTACGCGGGATTTTGGAAATAAAGCATTGCAGGCTGCCTATTCGAGAATGAAGGTCTTAGACAAATTCGCTATGTTTTGGAAGATTAATGAAGGCCTAAAACTCACTTTAATTCAGTTTTAGTTGACCCTAAACTTTCAATGTTAGTATTAGTTGAGAGTGGATTAAAATTCCTAAAGCTAGAAGGGTTGTACTCTTTATTTTGAGTCACATTGAATTAGCCTTATTGGAGGTATATTATGGAACTAAGAGGAGACCTAATTCATACATGTTTAAAAGGAATTACAGCAGAAAGATCGGATACACAGCAGCAAAGTGCAAGGAAGATCCGAGCATTAGTAAGATCCGCTTGAAGATGGATCCAAGTGAAGCCGAGAAGAAAATCTGAGCGTTAGTAAGATCCGCTCAAGAATGGATCCAAATGAAGTCGAGAAGACGATCCGAGTGATAATAAGATCCGCTCAAGAATGGATCCAAGCTGAAACAAATTATAGCACGGTGTGTATAAAACTATCTAGAGGGGGGGGGGGGGGGGGGGGGGGGGGGGGGGGGGGGGGGGGGGGGGGGGAAGGGGTGAATAGATTTTAAACTTATTACCCAATTTTTCGTGTGAAGTCAATATTACGAAATTACCCATAACTAGATAAAGCAATAAATCAAGTATAAAATACGGAAATTAAATAACACTTGATTTTTACGTGGAAACCCTCACAGGAAAAACCACGGGCTAGTAAATAAGCCACACTCGAACCTCGAATCCACTAAATGTGTAAAACGATTACAACCTAATCCCGAAAGTAATCACACACCTTCCTAATCCTGGTATAAGTGAACCTAGTCCAATTTGCTTGCGATCTAAGCAACCTAATCCCGGAAGCTACACACAAGACTTACTTTCTCAATGAAGAGAATAACACCCTAAGTGAATATATGAATATCCAAATGCAACATAGAGCAAGGGAAACCCTATATGCTTATCTAAGATGATGAATATGCAATTAGAACAATCCTAGATATTAAAAACTAAATGACATGTCAAATAGTTTAGCTAATCAAGATTAAGTACAAAACCTAATTAGCTATCACAATACAACTTCTCAAACATACAACACACTCAATCTTGTATCAAAAGACATATGAAAATCATACAAGTAATAAATTGAGAATGCTTGTTAAGAAAAACACAAAATATGTAAGATATTAGTGAAAAGCTTACCAAGCAAAGTGTGATGAAGAATCCATGCAAAGAGACATCTAAATGATCAAGGATGATGCTAGATGATGATTGATGATCATGAAAAAGTGTTTGAGTAAATAAAAAATGAGTTCTTGGAATTTTTTCTTCTCTTTGAAAAATATCCTAAATATGAAATCTGAATATGAACTCTCTTGATTGACCTAAAGTCAAAGTGGCATATATATAGAGAGTCAATATGAAGTGTGGTCATTTTGATAAGTGACACCACTATTTTGCCTTGGGCGCTGTACGTAGAGCGATTCTGTACAGCGCCCCAACTCTGTTCTCTTGGGAAAACAGAGTGGCGCTGTACGTACAGCGCTCGTACAATGCCAACCCAAGAAGCATCAGACCTGATGCATTAAAATGACCATTTTTCCATCAGGTCCTGTGGGCGCTGTTCGAACAGTGCCTTGTAGAGCGCTTTGAATAGCGCCCTTTGCAATGCATGACTTATAAGCCTAATTATGTTAAGGCAATGGACAATGCAAGAAGCAATCAAACTAACAAGCAAGAAGAGATGTTAATGAACATTAATGCACAAAAATAAGACACATAACATACAAGAATTAAACATATGCATGAGTTATGAGTGTGTGCAACTATCTCTTCAAAACAAGTAAGCATATAGAAATTTACCCTCGGTGCTTATCAAGATGAGATCTTCAAAGGGCTTGAACAATTAACAACAACACTTAAGCTACCCTTACAAAGAACCCCAACATGTGGTTTATCCAGGAAATGAGCCAATCAACAAATGGGAACCTTACACAAGCAAAGCCGAGAAGACGATCCGAGCAATAATAAGATCTGCTCAAGAATGAATCCAAGCAAAGCCAAGAAGATGATCCGAGTGTTAGTAAGATCCGCTCAAATATGGATCCAAGCAAAAATGAGAAGATGATCTGAGCGTTAGTAAGAACTGCTCAAACATCCAAGTGAAGTCGAACCATGTTGAAAGATGATTTGAGCGTTAGTAGAACCGCTCGGAGAAAAGGATCAGAGAAGCTGACAGACACCAAAAAGGGGTCTCACATCCGCCTAAAAGAGCGAGAGGATGTGAGCACCATCAAGAAAAAGAAAAAGAAAAAGAAAAAGAAAGACCCAATCCAGGTGAACCGAGTAAAATTGTCACTTTAACAAAATCGAGTGAAGCATCGAAAAGCTGGGACCTCCTCAGAATAAAGAGGCTTAAAAGCACCTGAGCACCAAATTTTAGGTGTCAACCTATATAGCTCGCTGCGGCAATTCAACTTGCCATTATCTATTCAGCTCGGCAGAATAACTCAACTCGCCATTGCTATTCAACTTAGCGAGTCCATTCAGCTCGTTGGCTTTTCAGCTCTTCAATAAAAGAAAATTGCAAAGCTCATCCAATGACGAGATCATAAAAAAAAAATATCTCAACAATCAAAGCTTGTGGAGACAAGGAAGTTTATTGAATGCGACTAAAACAAAATGCAAGTAAGTAAGAATTTACAATTATGTTTATACAAACAAAGTTTTTATTATTATTGCAGGAATACTAGCTACAAGGCCTTGAGGAAGAAAGGTATACCAAATACCAAATCTATATAGTGCGAGTGCGCACCAAGGCGTTATAGAAGTATACAAGGCAAAATATTACAAAAATCAAAGGAGAACTATTCAAATCCCCTTTGACGAGTTGCCAAGAACTCATCTCACAGATTTGAGGGGGTATTGTTATAGGGGTTTCGTCGCATGACACGTCAGCGAGGATAACGGGTTATGCGAAAACATAGTGATTCCACGTCATCAAAAGCCAAATGTGAGACACGTTATCAAAAAGGGTCAACATGAACGCGTGACAGCACCATATGAAGGGGCCATCTGCAGATGGAATCTGCTCGACCAAGAGTCCACTCGGTCAAGAATCTACTCGGCCAAGATTCTGCTCAGCTCTGCTCGGCCAAGGATCACTACTTAGCCAAAAACAGGAAATATAGCCTTACCAAGATACGCAATATCAGGAAGAGATCTGCACAGATACGAAATCTTAGGATAATATTCCAATAAGGAAATATCCTTATTTCCTCTCCAGTACCAGAGAAGTCTAATCATGAAAGAACTCTAAGCTTCCAAAAGGATAAACACTAAATGGGAAACGAGTCCTAATTGGTCTACTCTACCAGAATCCTACAAAGACTCTAATTAATGAGTCCATCGCTTATACGACAGAAACGAGGGCAACCCTAGATCGAACCCTATAAATACATCCATGTATTCATTATATAAAAATGAGGATCATCATGAGCAATTTACACTGACATGAGAAAAGAGATACGATACATAAGAGAGAAAGCGAGTATTGAGTGTGTAACCCTTATATTCATAGTGGATCACTTCTTGCCGTCACCGGCACTGTGGATGTTTCCCCGCCTTGGGGTTTTACCACGTAAAACATGTGTTATGCTTGCTCATCTGTTATTTTCTACTTTCATTACGTTTATCTTGCAGGTTTCATTAACCTAAAATCATTGACCGGTTGACTTCCAAAAATCACCGTCAACAAACTCTAAACGGGCAACGGGAGTAAATGTCTCCTCAAAGTCGATACCCTCAATTTGAGAGTACCCTTGTGCTACAAGTCTAGCCTTGTTCCACACTATGTTGCCATCCTCATCGAATTTGTTCCTATAAATCCATTTAGTGCCTATAACATGTGTGCTTTTAGGCCTAGGAACTAGAGTCCAAACCTCATTCCTTTCGAATTGGTTTAGCTTTTCTTGCATGGCAAGAACCCAAAACTCATCATTTAAGGCTTCATAAACCTTTTTGGGTTCAATTTGTGAGGTGTAGCATGTGTAGCTAATTAGATTAGCTATTTGACGCCTAGTCCTAACACCCTCATTCATATTTCCAATAACATCCTATTTGTTATGGAGTCTTCTAACCCATGGAGCGGGTTCATTAGAATCCACATGAGGAACTCTATCAAGAGGTTGTGTGTCCTCATTATTACCATTGGACGTCCCAACATTGGGAGTCTCCACAACCCTCTCCAAAGGAGAGTCATTATCTAAAATATCCTCCTCCTCATGGCCATTAGACTTGAGCCTTGTATCATCAATGACAACATTGGATGATTCCATGACGCTTCGAGTCTTCAAGTTGAAAACTCTATAGGCTCTACTATTCAAGGCATAGCCAATAAAGATACCATCATCACTCTTAGCATCAAATTTACCAAGTTGATCACGGTCATTTAAAATGTAGCATTTGCTTCCAAATGTGTGGAATTAGCTAACATTTGCTTCCTACCCTTTCATAACTCATAGGAGGTATTTCTAGATCCGGGCCTTAGGAAAACTCTATTCCCTAAATAGCAAGCCGTATTGACGGCTTCGGCCCATAGGTTCCTAGGAACATTGTTGCTAAGCAACATCACACGGGCCATCTCTTGGAGGACCCTATTCTTCCTCTCAATAACTCCATTTTGTTGAGGTGTCCTAGGAGTTGAAAACTTATGGGAGATGCCTAAGCTATTGCAATAGCTTTCAAAAGAGGCATTCTCAAATTCCCTCCCATGGTCACTTCTAATCCGTTTAATGCTTTTAATGTTAGAATTCATTTCATTTTGTATTTTAGTACAAAGCATTTTAAACTTATCAAAAGTTTCGGATTTTTCTCTAAGAAAATATGTCCATGTAAATCTAGAGAAATCATCAACACAAAAAAAAAATGTATCTCTTTCCACCTAAACTCTCGGTTTGCATCGGACCCATTAGATCCATGTGGAGAAGCTCTAGGGGCTCCTTGGTGGTGAGATACTTGCCCTTTTTTTTTTTTGGGTAAATAAATAGTATCATAGAAAGAGAGAAAGAATGTACAAAATACAAGGGGCATACCCCAGGAAAAACAAGAGCAAAAACAAAAGCTCAAACCAGCTCAAACATTCGAGCAAAAACAAGAAGCAAGAGCTAAACAAGGGCTCAAACAAACAAAAAAAACACAAAGCAAACGAATCAACTAATAGAAATATTCCACTTTAAAGCAACATGAGGCCAATCCTTCAAGTTGATAGATAAGAGCCTACTACGAATAGTATCAATAATAGAACGGGTAACGACTATGCTGGTCTTATGAGGGCTCCCAAATATTCTATTGTTCCTTTCTCTCCAAATAGAGTAAACGGCCACAGCAAGACAAAGCTTCTTAACAACAATGGAAGGAGATTTCCCCTCCATCTTGAGAGCCCAAGTAATAAACTAGGCCATCTCTGACCAT